>JADLZK010001177.1:0-232471 GCA_015847255.1 Hyparrhenia diplandra | reverse complement strand
TTTCTAAGGACCCCAAGCTAGAGCTGGTGGCCACGAGTGCCACAGTGATGGCGTGGGCGACACTAGTACCCAAATCATTTTTTGGCGGGCATTTTCGATTTTTCGTAGCGGGCAGTGTAGCCCGTCCCGGTGAGGTCACGGTTAATCAATCGATTTTGCGTGGCGGGCTGCGGTGTCCGTCACGGTTAATGGATTAACCGTCCATTAACCCGTGGCGGGTGTATTACAAGTGCCGTCCGCGGTAAATATTTTCAGAAAAAAAGAGAAAACCTGAACAGGCCCTGCCGAGCCCATCCACGGGCCCGTCGAGCCCATCCAGGCTGCAGCGGCGCCGGACGCCGGATCCAAGAGCCCATGCCGCCCGGTGGACTTCCGCCACCGGTTTGCCGGGAGTGGAGTAGGGTGCGCCGCCCAGATCCAGGCGCACACCTCGCACATGGCCGCCGGAGTGGAGGGCGCGCCGCCGCGGATCTCCCCCCACACGCTTGTTCGCCGGAGTGGGAGGGGGCGCCGCCGCAGATCCAGGTGCCCTTCGCACTTGTCCGCCGGGAGTGGGAGGAGGGGGCGCCGCCCAGTAGATCCGAGCCACCCCGGCACATGGCCCCCCGGAGTGGAGGAGGGGGCTCGCCGCTGCGAATCCGGGGCGTTGCCTCGCTGGCCGCCGGAGTAGGATGAGGGGGTGCGCCACCGCGGATCTGAGGCCGCCCCTGCGCGTGGCCGCTGCAAAGGGGAGGGGGTGCCGCCCCAAGATCCGTCCGCCACATCGCCGGAGGGGAGAGAGAAGAGGTCGGGAGAGAGTGGGGAGGAGACTACCGTGGTGGGAGGAGGCAGTATTTTTTTTTTTGAGATGGGGAGGGAGACGAGTAGACTCGGGACTTTAGGGTTTGGTGAGCGCGGCTGAGGGAATGAGGCGATCGACCTTGTTCCCAAACCCTAGCTCTGGCTATTTATACATGTTATGTCGACCGGGCCTTGCTTTGGGCCAGATGGGCCTAGACCTTTGCGTGACGGGCCTTTTAGGATGCCCGCCACATAAAATTGATTTTGCGTGATGGGCACCCTAACGCGCCCGCCAAAAATAATCTGCAACGCCCCGCCCGCGAAAATAGATTATTTTCCGTAACGCGCGCGCCACGCCACGCAAAATCAATTTTTCGTGGGCGGGTAAACACGCCCGCCACGGAAAATAAAATTGGACGTGGCGGGATATTAACCGTGACGGGCAAAAAAAGTGCCCGCCACGGAAAAGATTTTGTAGTGTCACGCAAAATGATTTGGGTACTAGTGCGAGGGGATGGCACGACCTCCTCAGTATGCACCTTGACGCCGCACCAATCTATACGGGCCACCACTGGAGGACACAGCGGAGGGCATCCTTCTGGGATTCCTTCCACTATCGCAGAGTGTCCACGCCATCGCCGATGGCGTGGACGTTGCTGACGTCGGTGCCGGCGATCCCATGCCCATGCCCATGCCCATGCCCAGTGCGGGTGCCACAGGTGCCGGCTCGGTAGCCCTGTTCGCTAATTAGTCCATGATTGGACACATGGGTGGTGTGTGGTGGCCTGTGCTTGTCCCATACACCACCCAGTCACCTCCCCCCCCCCCTGGTGGCTATGATATATGTCAAGCCTGCACCCTCTCTCAATTGCTATGATTTCTCTCGTTGTGGTTTCGCTGGATTGATTAGACCTTGTAGCTCGCAGTGGTTATTTGTGAGCCATGAGTTTGTAGCCCGCATCATAGTTATGAACTAATGAACTGAATAGAAAGAAACTTCTTTGAAACTGCGTCTCTGAACTCTGCACTCCAACCATTCCCATCTGATTTCGGTGGATGAAGTTTTTTACCATGCCTCCACATCCGATGCCTTTCAACCGAAAGTTACGTGTATGCTTTAAATTTCGATCCTCCTAAAAAATCTTTGATTCTTTAGTTCGTAGTAGGCACCTGCTTCGTAACGTGGGGTTCATGGGTTCTTCCTTAGTTTATTTTCTACTCAAAGGTAAACATTGCCTAAAGTTATATTTTCCTTCCTAATGCATCAATGACTATGAAGAATAATTGACTAAACATAAATAGTGATAGCTCACTCATAAAAAAACATTGGACTAAACCCTCCTGATGCCCATGAGCCCGTGTATTCTAATCAATATTGCTAACAATAAGTTGTTTTGAATCCCTTATTTGTTTCAAGTCAACACTTTGCTTATAAATACATTTGACTCCTTTTTCTCTTTCATGTGCAAAACACAATATTCCTTGCTATTTTAATGTGCAGACATAATCTTTGTTCAGTTCAGTTACTTCACTTTGATCTTTTTGTGATACGGTGTGAGGTTGTGCTATGTTGCATACCCTTTTGTAATATGCAAAGTGTGCAGTGGCGTGTTCAAACATTAACTTTCTAACCTATGTTACGATTGAATAGCTTTTTCTATAATTATCATTGTCATGTTAGAAAATGAACGTTATCCATGCTAAGTCATGCTAAGTCCTTTATCCGTGATTGGGCTTCTTGTCCTTCAGGGGCTTAAAGCCTGTAAAGGACGTATAAATGGATTTTAGATTAACTCTGCTATTATTTACTCTGCATTTTAGTTCATATTTATCTCTTGGATAGATTCGTTTGAGGCTGAGCATGGCCCTGTCCCTTCTGATTTTAGCTCATAAATCATAGACATGGTTTCTCATTTGCATTGTTCTTTGGTGCTCTTCATTTATATGATCTTAGTTGTAGGTCTGTGTAAATAGTTTTGAATGGCCTATATAATTTGACGTTATACTCACCTGATTAGATTTGTTGAAACCCTCTGCTTTAGTTGTAATGACTGACTGGTTTGCACACTAACGGAAACAATACTTGCACCATCTGATCTGCAATTTATGTTTGTTGTTCACCAACATTTGGTCTACTCATTGTCACTTTGTAATGCTTTTTGGTATGTCTATTCTGAAACTTGAGTGAATTAATCTTTCATTGTATTTTTGAATGCATCATTTTTTGATTAGGGAGTACTGTTATATGAAACTTCAATAGGACAGGAGTTGGCCATGTTGCTCCTTCTATCTTAAATCTGATCATATTTGATCTTCAATCCAATTTTGAATAGTTATGGCACTGTATGTATTTGCGAGATAAGATGATTATTTTAGATGGTCTGAGTACTGCAGATAGATAGATGATCCTAGGCATCGAAACCTGGAAACATGGATCTTGACAGTTTTGACAATTCCTCTTATTTTCTCTAGAAGATTTGTTATTTGACACTTTTCTCATATAATCTATTTCACAGCCCTCATTATTACTAATAACATGCTGCTCTTTGACATAAATAATCAGCAACACATATTGGTGAAAATTAAAAGATCTAGAATGTAAACATGAGCAATTGTATATGTAGCATGGTAGTTGGCTTCTGCATTGACCAACTACCAATTTGTATGCTCGACATTGGACTAAATCTTTGTCAAATGTTTGCAACTTTTCTTCCCATTTAAGTTACTAAAGATGGCATTACTGCCCTTGTTTATGACCTTAATCACGAGTGGGTACCATGTTAACCAATGTGAATGGTCTATAAAAGATGTTTTAAATTGAATTGCACAAACTGCATTTCATTGTAACGAGGATACCTGATTTATACATATTAGTTCTCACATTCAGTATGAAACATATAGCCTTTTTTTACCTGAGAAACATATAGCCTTATTATTGCCATATCACAACAATGTAATATGTATCAATATATCCATTTCAGTTATGTTGCTTCTCTGACTTCCGAGACATCAACTTCAATAATACAACGACCACGACTACTGGCCCTAAGCGGCAATGCCGTGGTTTTTTCTAGTATAAACTCATGCTGCATGCTTGGTTAACTAATAACATATATACAACGGCTTCCTGCGTGCGTCCAGGTCTTGAAGGACGGAGGTGAGGCAGCGGCGGCAAATGGACAACTCACTAGTGGCCGAGGTTTGTGCCTGGTCCCGAGATCGAGCACCTTCGCGGTGTTGGAGATTGTGTCCAGCATATGGAGATCAACTCACTAGTGGTCGAGGTTTTGCCTGCTTAGGTTTTTGTAAAACTCCATACACATGCAACATGCGTAAGAGAAATGTTATTCCCGCTCCGACGCAGACAAAACTTTTTCTAAAAAATTATTGTGATCTTTTTATTCATATAACAATTAAGGCGAAGTAGGGACAGGAAACATTGAATCTCTTTTATGATAGACATATCCATTTTGCAAGCTCATTATTACCGGTAGTTCCTGGTGGAATATAGTGGGTTTGACCTAATAACAATTCAGAAAATTCCTAATAAATCTCAAAGTTCCCGCCAAGCTAGCTTGTCCGGGCGGGATGAAGCGAAACATGCGGACAAGAGAGCTCGGGGGAAAGGATTTCCTTTGTCCATAGCGGTTGGCGAGACCTGAGCTCGGCATCCCAACGGTAGAGTCCCATCGGGGGCTGTCAGGCGGCGTGCCGCAGCTACGGGCTCCGTAACTTAGCTACGGTACTCGAGTGCCTCTAGCTCGGGCACTGCAGGTTGGATTCCCCTGATACCTAGCTGGGATTGCGATGTAGCGGCAGTGATAAGCCTGTGGGTAGCCTGACTCGCATCGTTACGAGCTCGAGCTCGTACGAGTCGGAGGAAGTCGTTCGGCCACTTGGGGCCATAGAGCTCGATGCAATGGGCCCAGAGCTCCCTCGATGTCATCCTCGGACGGGCCCGTGAGTTTAGACGAGCTCGAGGCCGACTCGTCCCCACGCGGGCGGCCTCGAGCTCATTCGAGGCGGAAACTTACCACGAGCTCAGAGCTCGTTTGAGGCGGAGTTTATCCGTCTGCCTTAGAGCTCGATCGCTAGGGGCGGAGGGCGTGCTTTGGACGGTCCTTGTGCTCGGCCCAACTCGATCGTGGCTACAGTGCCCGCAACGCAAAATCGAAAATGCCCGTCACGCAAAATGATTTGGGTACTAGTGTCGCCCACGCCATCACTATGGCACTCGTGGCCACCAGCTCTAGCTTGGGGTCCTTAGAAAGCACTGAAGGTCGCTGCGGAGCCATCGTCGATGATTGCCCAAGAATCTGGGCAACCGCAGCTTTACCAAGGGGAAAGAGAAAATATATTTTATTTCAAACCTGACCTGAGGCTTGTTGTTCCGATATGCAAATCCAGCGCCATGAGCACCATCGGTAGCGAAGATGCCGGTCACCAAAATCAAAGCGACGAAAGTGTCCTTCACGTCACCGGCAGACTCGCCGCAGAGGGCCCAAACTGGTGGAGAAACGGTGAGCTAGATGGATTGGATGAATGGATAGCAGAGAAAGGAGAAGAACGGCACAAGGCCACTAGCGACCACTTGGGTCCCAACGACCTTGACAGGTACTAATGTAGTATACATTTATTTATAAACTGATCACACTTACAAGTTACAATAAGCACTTACAAGAAACTGATCACACTTACAATAAGCAGCCCAATATATTGGTAGGACGATCGTACACACACTTGTAAACGTGATCTTACTTGTCGGAGTACACACTAGGACTGCTGCGCAAGCAGGACCTGCAGGTACTCGAACACCTTGTCGACGTCGTCCGGCACGACGCCCTTGGCGACGTCGGCGGCGCGGAAGCGGTCCTCCCACGCGGCCAGCAGCGGCGTCTTGGCCGGATCAATCAACCTACGCCCGATGGTCCTGCCGAAGGCGCCGAACCACCCCAGGTACCCGCCGAGCACGAGGTCGACGAAGCCGATGCCGTCGCCGCCGAAGAAAGGCTTCCCCTTGGAGCAGTCCCTGAAGGCGCCTTCCAGGGTGTCGAGCACCTCGCCGACGCGCGCCACGGCCTCCGCCCTCTCGTCCTCGTGATTATACCTGAACACCATCACGGTCCACTCCGGCCTCACCGTTTCGTCGATGTACGCCGCCCAAAAGCGCGCCGTGGCGCGCTCGTAGGGGTCCGACGGCAGCAGCGCCGTCCCCGCCCACAGCTCGTCGATGTACTGCAGGATGACCTGGGACTCGTTGATGGCGCGGCCGCCGTGGAGGAGCACCGGCACTTTCTTCTGCACCGGGTTGGAGGCCAGGAGGAGTGCGCTCTTGTTGTACAGGTCCTCCTCCACGTACTCGTAGGACAGGCCTTTCATGTTGAGCGCGATGCGGACAGGGATCACGAACGGGCTCGGCCACACGCCCAGCACCTTCAGCTCGTCGCCCGCTCCCGCCATTGGCAGCTCTGCTTTCGGTTCTGTGTTCGACGAGATGCACCGTGCACGCAGAGGATGAGGATCGTTTGTGTTGTTCTGCCTGTAAGTGTGCCAGGGCCAATGGGCTTTATATAGCAAGAATGTGAGCAGTGAGCTGTTGCCTACACGGGAAGCTTCGTTTGAGACTTGTGCACGAATTCTCTATTGCATCTGTACCTGGCCGTTTTCTTGACGGGTATGTTGCGGCTGCGGTGACGATACATGTGCGTCTGAGAGTCTTGATTTCGACAGCATGGTCGTCGCTCCAGTGACCTTGTTGGCCCGCCCCAGCAGCCAGCAGCCACATGCCCACAGCTGCCACAGAATGGTCGGAGGTCCTGCCGCACACCCTTACGCAGAGCAGGACGCGACGTGCCGACGCGCCCAGCACTGACATTGACCCTGCACCGGGACAAGGAGATGGAGTAGATAGTAATTGGATTGGTTATGTGCACACCGTTTACTGATGATTGATTTGAGGCGACAGATTGTGACGGGGATTCCACTCCAAAATTTACACCTATCACATCGAATGATTCTGCACAATAATAAATGTGCTAATGACGGATTAATTAGGCTTAATAAATTTGTCTACAGTTTGCAAGCGAGTTATGCAAATAGTTTTTTTATTGATATCTGAACACCCCTTCGAACATTCATGAAACATTTGATGTGATCCCTAAAACTTTACTTTATAGGGACTAAACACACTTTACTCTCTTACTCTTTTGTCTACAAAAATATAAAACTATAGGATCCATGCCACTCAAATTACGGCTATAGTGAATAATATTAATAATTATTTTTTCAAATAAATTTATTATAAAAGTAAGCATATCCAGTTACTAATCTAGTATTCCTTCTTTTCAAATTATAAGTCAGTTTACTTTACTTTACTTTTTGGTATATCTATTTTGTTATGTATCTTGATATAATATATATCTAAATAAATAATAAAATGAATAAACCACAAAAGTAAACATATTTTTTTTATTTAGAATAGAGAGAGTAGTACTTATTTTTTTAAAATATTTTTATATAAATTTAGTCAAAGTTTAAATTGTTTAACTGTTCGAGGAGTGAGAAATGTATATATATTTTTTGGCTGAAGTGTACCATATTCTGTTCGAACGAGGGGCCAACAAAAGTGGTCATCACTCGGGACTTTCTTTTTTAAAAAAAAAAAAAACTGCAGCCTGCCCCTACGCATGGGAAACAGGCAACATTTCATTAGTTAATCTGATCCTTACAAAGGGAAGACCATAGAAACTCGGGGGTTACATGAAACCAGGACGACTTAGAGAGCTGGTGGGCAGACCTAGCCAGAACATGAGCTACCTCATTACACCATCTGCTTACATGAATAAAAGAGAAAAACAAATGTAAGAAATACAAGTCGCTTTCTTTATATCTTCAACAATGATTCCAATATGGGAGCGATCTTGCATCCCGACCAGAGCTTCAACCAAAGAGAGACAGGTTAGATGCAATTATGACGTGGCTATAAGAAAGCCCCTCAAACAAAGAGCAAAGTCCGCCTCGACAAAGCAATAGCCTCCGCTAATTCAGGGTTTTCGATCTTATCCATACCTTGCCCGCTAGCGACCCTAGAAATCTCCTTTTGTGGTTCCCGATCACAATGCCCAATCCCATACGATCAGCTTTCTAAAACACCGCTGCATCAACATTTACCATAACCCATCCTTTCGGTGGTGGATCCCATTGGTTCGGCTCAAAGGAGTCACACCTGTTGGAAATGATAGATTCATACATGTGCAGCAGTACAATATCCACATATGCAAGTGGTTTTTCAACTATACAGTGAAGATGCACTTCATTCTCACCATTTCGAACATCATTTCTAGCTTCCCAAATATGCCAAAAGGAAATCACCAGTATGATGGCCTCTCTCACTCTCTCGTGTGCACATAGCCAAGGTTTCAAAAATCAATTGGCGAAGAGACATAAAGTGTTTGATCAAACTCCTGAAACCGCTTCTTTTCTTCACCTTTTTACAAATTTTAAGGACATATTGACAATTAAGAAATGCATGTTCAATAGTTTCAACTCGCCTACAATGACAGCAGAGATCATTAGCTGAAATGTTTCTCAATTTGAGTTGTTGTCCAGTTGGGAGGCAATTATGTGCAAATCGCCACAATACAATTTTCATCTTGGGTGGAACTTTGATACTCCAAAGACTCTTCCATTCTTTTGCAGTACATACTTGATTTGATGATTCTCCCTTACCCTTAACACTAGCTTTTAGGTTTAGTTCCTCACTTTTAGCCATGATATATGCTGATTTTCCCGTGTATATGCTCGACTTAGTGACCGGCCAGGATACAAAATCTAGGACGTGGTTATGTCTCAGAGTGATATTTAGAATGCTCTTAGCATCTGCAGGATTAAAGCATATGCGTACCAACTCCTCATTTCGTAGTCTGCATGATGCATCCATTAGAGCACTCACTTTAAGATCATCAGGTATTTGGACAAGAGGGATGAATAGGGTAACATGAGGCATTAGGAATCCATTTATCCTTCATGACTCTAATCTCTTCTCCATTACCCACTCGCCAGAAGACGCCACATTGTAGGAAACTTTTCCCAAACATCAAACTATGCCATGTATAAGAACATGACCTTGTGGGACCAGAATCTAGGAAGGAACATTTTGGATAGTATCTCCCTTTGAGAACCTTTGCACACAAAGAATCAGGTTCTATCATCTGGCGCCAACACTAATGACCAAGCATTGCTTGGTTAAAGATCTTCATATCTCTAAAAGCCATTCCTCCCATGAATTTTGGAGTTGTCAACCAATCCCATGAACGCCAATGCATTTTCTTTTTGCCTCCTTCAAAGCCCCACCAATGGTTTGAAATTGTTGATCTCATTCTATTGCAAATATAATCGATAGATGAAAACAATTCATGACATATGTGGGGATGGCTTGTGCCACAGATTTAAGCATAATTTCCTTTCCTACTCTAGACAAAGGCCTATCACTCCATCCCTAGACATGTTTCCACAACTTCTCTAGAATAAAGTTGAAAGCACTTCTTCTTGATTGACCAACATAGGTAGGTATACCAAGATAAGTAGTCTCGAGGGCTTCATTATGCACATTCAGAGAATCCATTACCTTTTGTTTAATGTGAGTAGGACCGGTGTTGGCCAAAATATAGGGATGATTTCTGCAAGTTGATCCTTTAGCACGATCCCCTGCTATATGTCTACAGTACATATTTCAAAGTATTAAGATTCTTTTCATCAACACATGTAAAGGAAATGCTATCATCAGCAAATAAAAGATGTGATATAGATGGTCCCAAGATGCCATTCCTCACCCCTTTTATATGACCTGCTTGTTCCTCCTTCTTCAATAAGCAAGATAGCCCCTCTCGCATAGAGCAAAAACAAGTAAGGACTGTTAGGGTCCCCCCTGTCTCAATCCTCTTGTTGGTATAAAAGGTTCGAAAAGATTACCATTTACTTTCCGTAACAACGGACCGAGGAGATACAATGCATAACACTATTAATCCAATCCTCGTGCAAAGCTAAGCTTTTGAAGGACACCATGCGTAGGTCCACTTTGAACACGTCATATGCTTCCATCATATCAATTTTAAGTGCAAAAAAGGGGGTTTTAGCTTGTCGATGTCTAATAGTATGCATACATTCATAAGCTATAAGCACATTATCAATGATCAGCCTTCTAGGAACAAAAACACTTTGCTCGTCTGCAATTATACTCGGCAGTAATCCCTTTAGCCGGTTTGCTAAAACTTTTGATGCAATTTGATACAACACATTGCATAGACTGATTGGACGATAATTTGTGAGATGCTCCGTCTTTGACATCTTAGGGATGAGAACAATTGTTGTATCACACAGACCCACTGGTATGTCATTCCCTTGTAGAAAATTTCTCATAGCTTCACATATATCATCCTGTAGCATGGTCCACTGCATTTGATAAAATAAGGCCGGAAAGCCATCAGGACAAGGGCTTTTGTTGGTCCCATCCGAAAAAGCACCTCCTTAATCTTCTCGTTGGAATAAGGCTTGCATAAAGCTTCATTAGTTGCTTGATCAATTCGCAAGGAATAGCCTCCAAAACTTTGTCTATTTTATCCCGTGGTTCAGTTGTAAACAATTCCATATAAAACGACCGGGCCATCTCTCTGATCTCCGATTGGTCCTCACATTTAGTTCCGGCATGCCTCATAAGATATTTTATTTTATTAGTCCTCCTCCGAGATGTAGCCCTTGCATGGAAAAAAAAGGTGTATTACGATCCCCCACCAAGCCAATCCACTCTAGAACGCTGTCGGGCCATTATTTCTTCTCTCTCGAATAGCTCACATAATCTATGTTCGATAGCCCTTTCTTCTTGGGAATATGTCCTTGTGGCACCATTTCCTCTGTGAACAATTCTATCTATAAGATGGCGAAAACAATCGTTTCTAAGTTCTATCTGCCGCCACAAACGAGGGTAACCCCAAATATTTATCATTAAGAGACTCAGTCATAATATTTAGAGCTTCACATACCTCCAACTTTATCTCCGGATCTGTATCCCCAGAAAGAAAATACTTTGATTTACTTGCACTTAATAATTGACCCGAGTTTTGACAGAGTATCTATCTAATAGATTCCTTAGACAGTCTGCATTCTTTTTATTGGCATGCATAAGGATCAAAGAATCATCACCAAATAAAAGATGAGAAACCATTGGTGTGTCCCTACGTACTGTGATTTCATTCAGCTCACCATTCTCCTCCACTTGTTGGATCATGCTTGAAAGGCCTTCTACAACGAATAGGAATAGATAAGGGGATAGAGGGTCCCCTTGTCTAATTTCTCCGATCGGAGTAAATATTCCTGTTTCCATTGAATTAAAGCGAGCTGTATACCTGACAGAGGTCACGTTGTTGCACCTGCACGGTTGATGTTATAGGCCATCGACAATGATTACGTGAGCACTTTCGTTACTAAAGGTTCCAAAGCCTATAAGGATTCTCTGTGGCCTCTCTCTGCCAACCGTTTCATGAGCACATTTCAGTGCCTGAGATTTTCGTCTTTTTAACAACAAGCATATATTATATATTAAAGCAGCCATATTACATATAGGTTATACGAGGAAGACCAAGTTTATCAATGTCCTGAGACTGAAAAAAGAAGACAACAGCGTCGACTGAGACGCCGTGGCGGACGATTCGGGCCGGCGATAGGTATTCGCAGGGGCGTCAAAGACGCATGCACCCAGATGGACTGACCGCGCATAGCGACAATGAAGAGTGAGTCGGTGGAGCCGTTGAAGAAGAATCATGCCAACAACCGAAAGATTTTGTTGATGTCTTCATCGGAGGTAGAAGAAGCTCGAACCAACAACCCGGGTGGAGGCAGAGTCATCAAAACAGAGCCAAGTACGTGTCTGATTGAGGGGTGAGAGTCGTCAGATCTAGAGGCTGCACTGCAGGCACAACATGGCAACTAGAAATGAGACAAAGAAACCGGCCGCTTCTGTTTAAACGAGGAGTGGCCATGCCAGCGCTGATCAGAACACCGTCGTTTGCTGCATGCCGAACGCATTGCATCGTCAGAGGGACCCAAACACGAAGATAACACGAAGGGAAGGTTGTGACACCACGAGGTCCACTCGGGTGGGGTGGAGTGAACCATGATAGGTGGATCGATTGAGCCATCCAAAAAGAAAGAGAGAGGAAGATGTATAGGCCTCGGGAAGGACACATGATGGGCCTGCAAAGAAGGGCGACGTTGCCTGGACACTGGACAGCTCGTGGGCCTGAGTATGCAGCACCAGCACAAGGGCGAAGGGAAAGGCCCAAAATTTTCCACGTAGCCAACCTGCTCACCACGTAGCCAGCCGCCACCAGCTGTGTCTCGCAAGGCTGCGAGGGCTACCACGGGAAGAGCATGCATGCACCTTCGTCCATGAAAGGTGCGGACCAAGAAGGTCACAGGAGCGACGACCATGTTGTCGAAATCAAGACTCCCAGACGCACATGTATCGTCACCGCAAGCGCAACATAAAACGGCCAGGTACAGATGCAATCGAGAATTCGTGCACAAGTCTCAAACGAAGCTTCGCACCCAAAGGAAACAGCTCACTGCTCACATTCTTCCTATATAAAGCCCATTGGCCCGGGCACACTTACAGGCAGAACAACACAAACGATCCTCAACGATCCTCATCCTCTGGTGCATCTCGTCCAACACAGAACCGAAAGCAGAGCTGCCAATGGCGGGAGCGGGAGACGACCTCAAGGTGCTGGGCGTGTGGCCGAGCCCGTTCGTGATCCCTGTCCGCATTGCGCTCAACATGAAAGGCCTCTCCTACGAGTACGTGGAGGAGGACCTGTACAACAAGAGCGCACTCCTCCTGGCCTCCAACCCGGTGCAGAAGAAAGTGCCGGTGCTCCTCCACGGCGGCCGCGCCATCAACGAGTCCCAGGTCATCCTGCAGTACATCGACGAGCTATGGGCGGGGACGGCGCTGCTGCCGTCGGACCCCTACGAGCGCGCCACGGCGCGCTTCTGGGCGGCGTACATCGACGAAACGGTGAGGCCGGAGTGGACCGTGATGGTGTTCAGGTATAATCACGAGGACGAGAGGGCGGAGGCTGTGGCGCGCGTCGGCGAGGTGCTCGACACCCTGGAAGGCGCCTTCAGGGACTGCTCCAAGGGGAAGCCTTTCTTCGGCGGCGACGGCATCGGCTTCGTGGACCTCGTGCTCGGCGGGTACCTGGGCTGGTTCGGCGCCTTCGGCAGGACCATCGGGCGTAGGTTGATTGATCCGGCCAAGACGCCGCTGCTGGCCGCGTGGGAGGACCGCTTCCGCGCCGCCAACGTCGCCAAGGGCGTCGTGCCGGACGACGTCGACAAGGTGTTCGAGTACCTGCAGGTCCTGCTTGCTCAGCAGTCCTAGTGGGTACGATCGTCCTACCATGAGCGAGCCTCGATCCCTTCTGTCACTCAGTTTTGCTTTCTTCCGTGTGATCAGTTTCTTGTAAGTGCTTATTGTAACTTGTAAGTGTGATCAGTTTCTCAATAAATAAATGTATACTACAATAGTACCTGTCAAGGTCGTTGGGACCCAAGTGCGCTTCGTCGCTAGTGGCCTTGTGCCATTCTTCTCCTTTCTCTGCTATCCATTCATCCAATCCGTCTAGCTCACCATTTCTCCACCAGTTTGGGCCCTCTCCGGCGAGTCTGCCGGTGACGTGAAGGAGAGGTCCCCACCCCTTGTTTTCGTTTTAGTTTATAGTTTTCTTCATGTTCTAACCTGATGGATGTTATTCTATCCGAAGCCGTACCGAGGCTGGCTATCGTCGCTTTGATTTTGGTGACCGGCATCTTTGCTACCGATGGTGCTCATGGCGCCGGATTTGCATATCGGAACAGCAAGACTTAGGTATGGAATAGAATAAATTTTCTCTTTCTCCTTCGTAAAGCTGCGGTTGCCCAGATTCTGTGCAATCATCGACGATGGCTCCGCGGCGACCTTCAGTGCTTTCTGAGGACCCAAGCTATAGAGCTGGTGGCCACGAGTGCCACCGCGATGGCGTGGGCGAGGGGATGGCATGACCTCCTCAGTACGCACCTTGACGCCGCACCAATCTATACGGGCTACCACTGGGGACACAGCGGGAGGGGATCCTCGTAACGTCGAATCTCTTAACGCATGCATGGAACATTAAATGTAGGTAAACAAAATAGCTAATTACGGTTTGGATGTACTTTTGCTGAGGCGAATCTTTTGTGCGTAATTAGCCCATGATTGAACACTAATTGCTAATACAAACAAAAAAAGTGCTTCAATACTTTTCAGCTTGTTGCAGTGCTTTTAGGTTGAACTAAACACACCCCTATAGGAATCCAAGCCAAAAACGGACAAGTTAGCTTGGCGGGAACTTTGAGATTTATTAGAATTTTGAATTGTTATTAGGTCAAACCCACTATATTCCAACAGGAACTACCCGTAATAATGAGCTTGTAAAATGGATATGTTTATCATAAAGAGATTCATTGTTCATGTCCCTAATTCACCTTAATTGTTATTTGAATAAAAAGATCACAATAATTTTTTAGTAAAAGTTCTGTCTTGGTCGAAGTGGGGATAACAATTCTCTGCTGCATGTCTATGAAGTTTTACAAAAACTTAAACAGGCACAACCTCGGCCACTAGTGAGTTCTCCATATGCCGGACGCAATCTCCAACACCGCGAAGGTGCTCGATCTCGACCAGGCACAAACCTCGGCCACTAGTGAGTTGTCTATTTGCCGCCGCTGCCTCACCTCCATCCCTCAAGGCCTGGACGCACGCAACAAGCCGTTGTATATATGTTATTAGTTCACCAAGCATGCAGCATGAGTTTATATGAGATGAGCCACTCCAGGATCCATTCAAGAGCTATCTGAGCATTGGCTCATGGGCAAGGGGCCCTTGCCTATTAGGCTCACTTTGTTCGTCTTTGCTGTGTTTCCTTGGGCCATTTAGACCAACAGGAAACAAGATGGCAATTGAGCATGTTTTTCAAGAGTCCATCTGACATCATATACACTGCCATATCTTTTATGCAGAGCTGGGCTGGATTACTCAAGGAGGAAGACTGCCATCGTATCAAGAGCTCCAGGGATGAAATATTGAGATGGATGCATCGTTTTCAACCGATCTCCTCCACTGCTGCTGATGCCTATGAAATCTAGAGGATGTAATAGGCTTTTCCTTGTCTTTGTTCATGTATTGCTAACTGGAAACCCCAGTATGCACTCGGATATTTTGCTTTCTTAAAAGCAGAGGTTTTCCTCTTTTAAAAAAAATCAATGACATAATTGTAACTTCCAAGGGTCTCGCGCCGTGAGAGTTAGGGCAGCAGCCGCCGCCGCAGCGGCCCTCGCCTCTACCGTTGGTCCCCTGTTGACACCCAAAATGGCGTGGTCTAAGTCGCGGTAAAATCGGACTTAGTCAAATTCTCGAGGAGGTTCGAAAAGGGCTCTGGAATGCGACCGGACTCGGCGGCGGCGTCGGTCTAAGCGTCGATCGGTCGCCCCCGCGATCGGTTCTGCGGACCTTTACGTTAAACCGTCGGACGGCGTTGAACCGGGCGTCCGGTCAACCCCTCGCGAGTCGGTCGGCCGGAACCCGAGCTAATTTCGGGCCATCGGCCGGGCGCACCCATGGGTCGGTCCAGTCCGTCCCGGGATCCGGTCGGGGTGCGTCCAGCCCAGCTGCGGTCTTATGGAAACTTCGGCCGGACCCGTCGGCCGGGGCGTCGGTCCAAGGCCGATCGTCGTCGTCCGGTCACCCCCGTGGGCCCGTGTCCGTCACGAGATCCGAACCGATTTGTTTCCAATCGTGTTTAGGTCGGTTTTGATGCTTGGAAACGTCAGGGCGGTTTCCTAAAGGATAAGACCACCCTCCTCTATATAATAAAGAGGTTCATGGCGATTTGATCCTATCTACATCAATCGACAACCAATCTATCTCTGTCCCGTTTGTAGGTCATCTTCTTCCCTCAACCCCTCTACATTGCTGTTGTTGGCCGAACTCAGCGTTCTTCGTCGGTGTTCTAAGCGACCACGCTGGTCCTAGAGCACCCCTCGCGTGCATCATCCCGACGGGTCTTCCGGAGGTGCGTTCGGAGGTTCTTTCAGCCGTCACGAGCTCTGGCGCCCCTACCGATCCCTAGATCGGTTTTTGGGCTGCTACGGTGCTCGCTGCTACAAGGTCGATCGCGATCTTCGTTGGAGTCAAGGCCCTCCCCCGTGTGTTGGTGTGAAGCCTAACCCGGCGTCATCCCCTCCCTTCCCTCCGGCATCCTCGCGGTGGTGAAGAGTGTGGGATCCATTGTTTTTCCATAAGTTTTTCTTATTAGATTGAGTTCTTAGGGTTAGTGTCTCTCCATGTCTGATGGAGTTTAGGGTTCCGGCTGTGGCATCGCCACGCACGACAAATAAAGTTTTTAGGTACCGGTGGATGCTTTGCGTGAATACGTGCTTGGCCAATAATGGTGTCGGTATGTGAGCTCTTCGGTAATCCTCATGGGTTTGTGGTTCTTCCTCGCCGCTGGGTTTCTGGCGGCGGTGGATGTTTTTTCCGGTCGTTGGTCCCTCGGGCTGCGGGCGGATTTTCTTTTCCTCTTTTCTTTTGCCAAGGGGCTGGCCGATTTTCTTTCAACGGAATCGATTAAACGGTGATCCACGATGGATGATGCGGCTTTTCCAATGCTTGGTGTTTCTTGGCGGAAGCAAATGTGGACATGGATCGTCATGGTGGTGTCGATGGCGAGATGGAGATCGAGACGAGGAAGATGAGATTGGATCTTGAGGACTCAATTGTAATTTTTTTTTTCTTCGTTGTTCGGTTTGTAATAGGGAGGATGTACTTGTCTTGATGCTTAATATATCTTCCTTTTCGCAAAAAAAAAAAAAAAAAAAAAAAAAAAAAAAATCAATGACCAAATGGGTAGAGGGCGGCGGCGGGCGGCGGTTGAGTCTGTGGGTGAAGGTGAGAGGTCAAAAGGGAAGGGGACAGGGTGGAGCGGGCATGAGCGGTCGGAAGGGAAGGTGACGCGGGTGGAGCGGGCAGGTCGCGTAGTCGGCGAAAATAGTTTCCTATGACGTTGCACAAGGAGAGCTCGGAGAGAATTCCCAAGTGGGGGTTCTCTATATAGGTGTAGTAGATATATGAGGAATTAATACGAAATCTAGACACAAGTGACAAAGTCAAGGTGCGGTGGTAAGGCAAAAGACACATGATGGAGAGGTTGCGAGTTCAAATCCCATCGACCATGGTAGCCGTGAATTTTGAAAACTACATTGCAAAGCCTTGCACTGCTAGCCGTGGCGGTTTTTCGGCCCGCCACCGAGGGGAGGCCATGGTTACGGTCGATTAACGTTCTGCGTTTTTACGAGGCACAAAAACCCCCACGGTTAATATTAATCGGGTGGGGTTTTTATAAAACCGGCGTTAAAAAAATAATAAAATAATAAAACAGGGGACAACCCTAACTCTAATAGGTCGGGATCTGGGCTCGCACCACAAGATCCGCCGCCGCCAACCCGTTAGGGTTAGGGTTAGGGTTAGGGGAGGGGGCGGTCGCGTCAGGAGCTCGCACCGCTGGGATCTCGCACCATTAGGAGTCACGCCGTCGGGATCGCTGGCCAGACCGTCGTCCCGCCCACGCCAGCGCCGCTCCCCGTACATGTCATGTCGTTTCCGCGTGAGTGGCCGCCTCCGCGGCGGCGCAAATCGTGTGCGCCCGCCTCCACCCCAAAGCTCTACATCGCCGGCGCCGTCTCCGCGGCCGCCTAGGGTTCGGGTGAGTGGTAGTTGGAGAGAAAATGGAGAGAGAGTGAGTTGCCGAAGCTTTACCGTGGCATGCTCTTTTTTTTTAAAAAAAAAACCGCCATGGTTAATCAATTTACGATGGTGGTTTTTATAACCGCCATAGTTAATTAAAGAAAACGCCACCGCGGTCATTTTACAAAAACTGCCACGATTAATCTATTAACCGTGGCGGTTTTGAGCGTGGGAGGCCGGCTTGCCCGGCTAGAAAGAACCGTGGCGTTTTTTTTCAATGACCGCCATGAAAAAAAAAAAAAAGTGAAGTGCCTTGTAAGATCTAGTTTTGTAGTAGTGTTGGCATCCGGTAGTGTCTCTATCTATGGTTCTACTTTCTCTCAAATTCTGTACAAAACAGCAATTATGTGGTTGGTAGAATTAAGAAGAGCCAAGGGAGGGTTAAGAGGACCCCACACCTTTCTCAAATTTAGGGAGGTTTAAGAAGATTACTATCTACATTGCACAACACTTTTGGACGGAATAAATGGCTTTCACTCTTAAAAATGGGCCTTGTTTTGTTTAGTTGGCAAATTTTTTGAATCTCTCTCCATCACATCCACATCACATCAATTTTTAGACACACTAGTATATTGCCCGTGCTAACGCTTACGGTTTCATTTCAGGGATGCACATGAAAATAAATAAACTACGGTGGTATTTTACCACATAAATAGAACAAGACAATTAAGAGATATTACAATTCATTGCATCGTTGAAAATAACTAAACTTGTCCTGTACATATGACATTGAGAGAACATGTATCATACAACTATGTTGGCATGTCTCCTTTTCTTTCTCTTGACATAGCTGAGAAAATGAGCGGGGTAATTACAAGTGCTATTCAGTTTGTAAACCACAATAAGACACTGGATTATCATTTCTGCCATCATCTCTGGGCCATCTATATCCTTTAGCATAGTTTAAACAAAATCATAACTCTAAAAAAATCACAACAGAGAGTGGAACAGCCTGTCACATAACAAAGAATAAGTATAGGTAAAAAAATCATCCAAGCTTGCCTCTGTTGCACATGCCACGGTTCTGGTTGAAATTGATACAATGAAAATTCACCCAAGCTTGCCTGTGTTGCACATTTCAATCAACAAAGTGATCAGAGCGATGTGAAACATGAAAGAAAGCAAATGTAGGTGATCTGCAACAGTACCAATGTGTGTTTCTGAAGTTTTAGAAAAAAATTTACATTAAGCAAGACACATCAAAATGCATCAGCTTCATCCTTTAGTAAAACTATCATTGGTGAGCATAAATCACTCATTCCTGATGTACCTAAATAAAATAGATCAAGTACCTCAATAAAAAGATCAGAGCTACCTCAGAGAAGCATAGATCAACCATGTCCAAAAATACGAACTGTGACTGACCCTGCAACCCTGACCCCAAATCTTTGACTGCTAGAAAAAAACAGTTGCAAGCATTGATGATTAAAGATATTTAGATATCAAATCAAAAATATTCAGACACCCTGCTACAAGAAAATAATATATATACCATTATCCACTTCATGACCATATCCTGCCCACTGGATCTGCAAAAACTGAGTTCAGATTAGATGAAGGCAAACGACTCAGTCTTCAGGGTTCATCTTCTAGGACAGGAAATTGATCCCGATCGTTACCTGCATTCAAGGGGAAAATGGGCAGATACATCAGAATGTACCATCAGAGGTTGTCAACAATTGCCCTCGCCATCGAATTTCTGGATGCCCGCGGCAAGGGTTAGCTGCAGGCACGGATCGACAAGTGCCCGACTCTTCTCCACCTCCATGTATGCCGGCGCAGTGTGCCGAGCCCGCAGTCGTGCGCCGCAACGGAGCCAGGGGCCGTAGCCAGCCGCGCGTGCAGAGAGACGGCGAACGAGGCCGCCATGGTCGCCAGATAGCGGCTAGCGGGCAGGGGAGGAGGATGAGAAGGGGATAGTCAGGATCTACGCCACCTGCTAGACCAGACGAAGAGCATCTAGAGGCCGCGGATGTGGCGAGAGGATGAGGTCTCCTGCTCTGATGAAGAACGCCTGATCGCCGATCTCGGCTTCAAGACAGCAGCAGAGGCAGTCGCGGTCCTTGCCAGTTCCTCTGCCATGTCGTCCAACGCTCGCCATCAACTCATCAAGGGTAGACGATCAACGCCGCCGGCCTCTCAGATGGTGACATCCTGGACGCCGTCAAGGGTAGATGATCAACGCCGCTGGCCTCTCAGATGGTGACATCCTGGACGCCGCGACCTCAACACACAACCACGGTGGCTAGGGCTGAGAAGGGCCGAGAACGCGACAGCGGCGGGATCGTCGCGGTTTGCACGCTAGGGCGAGATGGGGCGACAGGATGCTCCATCGCGTGGAGTCGAGGGAGGAAGGAGTGCGAGCGTTAAAAGAGGAAACTGTCGGTGATTGCTCCGCAAAGATGACGGGCGGGGTGGGGCGCGCGATGACACTTTTGATCTAGATCATTGAATCGTGAATGAGTAATGAGAGATAAGGTTGAGAAACAACCGCATTTTGGATCGTTAATTTGAACAGATTTGAATGAGAAACAAATTGGTGCATTAGTAGGGTAGATAAATGGAGCAGTAAATGTAACGGTAAAAAAAATAACTAACTACATAGTTTGATTCTAAATTAGGAGACGAATCTTTAGTAGGGTAGATAAATGGAGCAGTCCATGATTGGGCAATATTTGTCAAATTAGAGAAACAAACCTAAAGTCGTCTTCAAATAAACGAAATCATATTCTAACTTTGTAACATTTGGCTTAGAAATATTTACCAACTAAACAAGGCCCTAATCTCTAAACAAAGTAAACGATCATATTCTTTCGTATTGACTATACATTAATGTCCAAAGAATGATGGCATGTAGTAAATTTGAATTCAAACTAGCTATCTCATCATAGTATTTGAATTTGGATTGTTATTAATGTTATACGATGAAATATTTACATTCGAATTATTTGGGATGGCCGGTAACCTCCAAGTTAACTAGAGTGCTGCTGTAGAATTGTAAGAGAAATGAAAAGATGAGGGCGGTACTACACTTTTATTGGCCGTCTATTTTTGTTTGAAAGAGCTATCAAAATCAAACACACAAACGTGGACAATAATAATATATACTCTCTCTGTTTCAAATTGTAGTTCACTTTAGCTTTTTAGATACATTGTTTTTGCTATGCACCTAATTATACACTATGTCTAGATACATAGTAAAATGCAATGTATCTAGAAAAGCTAAAGTGAAATACAATTTAGAACGGAGGAATTATGAAGCTGGATGGAGCTGCTGAGTTATTTGGATCCACTAGCTATAAAGGCTTGGGAACTTGGAATTGTTCTTCTCCTTGTGTCCTAAATTTGTCTGCATCTCTTATGCTTTGCCCTGGAATGACAAGATTTTGACAGCCACGAAACCAAAACTGCGGCCATCGGCAGTTGATAAGACCAAATCCAGAAAACCTCGTGCCCAAACTGCGCGCGCTATGCCAGTCGTATTGGCAGTTTCTAAAGCAATTGAGCACAAACTGATCTTTCCTAGGCTCAGTGCTACGCGCCGTCTATTTCTTGCCGCGCCAACCTACTGGACCTGCAGCCATGGTAGCAAGGCGCAAAGCCTGTCATCCTTGTGCAAGGACGACACAGCGACGGCATACTCATAATGAGCAGTGGCAGCACGATCATTATGCTCTCCGCCGCGAGTTCGGCCGGCGGCGGCCGCAGCGACGACGACGACGACGTCGAGTGCCGCACCTGCTACGGCGTCGTCGTGGCGTGTGTGTCGCTGCTCATGTTCTGCGTTCTCGCGGCCACCGCTGGCGTTGTTAAGGCCAGCGCCGTCACCGGCTTCACCGTGGTGTTCTTTGGCATAGTCGGCTGGTTGGTACCCTACTACGACGCCACGGCCACCAGGCGCGACGCCATGGGCGCCGCGCGGCGAGGTGCTCATCACGACGCAGGCGGCGCCAGGGGCGTCGTGATGGCGCTGCGGCAGGCCGGCTACACCTGCCGGCACACTGGCGCGGCGCCGGCGGTGAGCGACGTGCCAGCGGCTTTCGCGTACGAGTGCCCCGCTCCCGCCGACGCCGAGGGCAGCGGCAAGTCGGCGGGCAGCGCGCTGTGCGCCGTGTGCCTGGAGGACGTGCAGTGCGGCGAGACGGTTCGTCGGCTGCCGGCGTGTGGGCACCTGTTCCATAAGGAGTGCATCGACATGTGGCTGCACTCGCACACGACGTGCCCGCTGTGCAGGTGTGACCTCTCGCCGCGGCGGCATACCACGAAAACCATTGTTGCGACGGTGGCGGCGGCGCAGCCGGTGGTTGATCCGCTGCCGCCGGTCTAGCTTCATTTTTTCAGATTGATCGCAGCATTTCTTGGTCCGGCACATTATAGCGGTCCAGGCCATCATAGTGTCTGTCTCTGTGATCTGTATATTTCTATGTAGGTTGTACATTGTTCCTAGCGTAAATTTGGTGAACGGTGAATGTTCAGATAGATACAGGTTCATCATCAAGCCTACCAAGGTGGTGGCCAAACTCTTTAAACCCGTAATCTGGAAACCACAGCTAACACTGGAGTCTGGAACTGGTAAACATGTAACAAAATAGAATTTTAAAAAGAAACAAATTGTTGCAACTGATGAAACCGCTGGCGTATCTCTAAGGTTTTCCTGTGTAAGAAATACTGAAAGGCAGTCTGCCAGTCGTTTTCGATTTTGATATCTAAAGTCTCGATCAGGCTGGGACAAGGATAAGATCTTTCGCCCGAAGAAAAGGTGTTTACGATCCGCCAAAAGCGGCCGGAATTAAAACCAAAACTGGAATCCAATCAAACGAACCAACCAAAACTGCGGCCACCAGCGGCCACCAGCGGCCAAGCCAATACCGGGGGCTAAAGCCAAACCTGCCGCGGTAGCGCCCTCTCCAGCCAATGCGCGAGCCGGAAGCCGAACGCGGCCGGCACGCCGCAGAGTCCAACCACCAGCCGCCTATTTCTTGCGACCTCGACGCTGCGCCACGGCAACCACCTCGTGTCGATCGTGACGACACCGAACGGCACCGCCGGCGGCACGAGCGCACAGCGCTTTCAATGCAAAACCCGCAACAGCAGCGGCCGCTCCCGAGCGCCCAGCGGCCCAACAACGGCTCCCTCATCTGCTACGGCATCGTCGTCGCCACCGCGTCGCTGCTCCTGCTCGCCATCCTCGCGTCCACGGTCAGCATCGTCAAGGCGTGCGTCCTCGCCGGCGCGGTCGCGGTCGTGTTCATCGCCGCCGGCTGCGTCTCCCGGCGGTGCGCGGCAGACGGAGCCGCTCCTGCCGCGCTGCCCACCACGGTGGCGACGATGGCAACCGGGCGCGCCCGCGCCGCGTGTGGGCTCGTTGACGCGGCGATCGATGCGCTGCCGGCGTTCGCGTACGCGCGCCATGCTGCCGGCACGTGTGCCGGGGAAGGTAGCAGCAGTAAGTCCGGAAGGTGCGTGTTGTGCTCGGTATGCCTGGAGGACGTCGAGGCCGGCGAGATGGTCCGGCAGCTGCCGGCGTGCGGCCACCTCTTCCATGTGGAGTGCATCGACATGTGGCTGCACTCGCATGCGACGTGCCCTCTTTGCCGGTGCGACGTCTCGCCGCAGCCAGTTGGTTTGAAGGTCACGGCTGCTGCTGATCCACGGGATGGTGCGCTGCCGCCGCCGGTGTGACCTGCTGAGATCAGACACCCGCCGGTTGGTCGTTTTGGTTCGAGGGTTGACATGTGTTGTGATGGATTGGACCCATATTTGTTGGCACTGTGAAAGAAATTCTTTGCAACAGCGTCGCACGGTCGTCTCACCTGTGTCACATGTCCCAGGACCCAGGGTGTTCCTCGCGGGTTCTACAAAGCTGCTAGGGCCAAGGAGCTGTGTGGCGCGCTAAGGCGCCGCCGCCGAAGATCAAGCTTTTCTTTTGGCTTGCACTGCATGGAGGCTACATGGACAGCGGATCGTCGAAAGCGCGCCATGGCCTCCAAGAGGACGACAGTTGTGCTCTTTGCTGCCAAGAGCCGGAGATGGTTGGCTCACCTCCTAGCCGGCTGTGTGGTGACCAGGTTTGGTTCCGGGTTCTTCAGCCACTTGACTCCATCAGTTTACTTCTAAGCTAGAGGTAGGCAACTTGATTGAGTGGTGGCTGAGCCACAAAAAGTTCTCCTTCATGATCAGCAACGCGGGGGTTTGACTCGTTTGTGCTTCTAGTTTTCTGAGAAATTTGGAAAGAAAGAAATGCACGTACGGGAACGAAGTGGCGACCCTGATTGTCGTTGCGCAGTGCATCCATGTCGAAGTGGTGCATTCGATCTCGGCAGGGCTTTTTATCCTTGCTTAATTGCTTCTAGGCCTTCTTAGGTGACGTCGGCTTTGTCGCGCATTCAACCGCCGTATAGTCCTTTAAGTTGTTAGCCTTAATTGACACTACAAACGAGCTTAATGTAGTAGGTCTAACAGCCGAGTGTTGTAATTAGAAACTGCTTTCTTCTTAACGAAACACGGGTTGTAATAACCCGTTCACGAAAAACATGTCCCCACTAGGCATCACCCTGGGCGTTCGATAGAACCGAAAATTCAGTTCGGTTCGGTATAAAAAAAGATCGGTTTCCAGATATCAGAAGCTGGTCGGTTTGCAAAATTTCAGAAACCGACCAATTCAGTTTTGGTTTTTAATTTTGTTTCTTTTTGGTGTTTACCAAAAAAACCGAACAGGCAACAACTGACAACAAACCACAGGTGAAGAGGTCCAGCCGCCAGAGCCGCTCGGTGGTTGTGTTGTGCCACCCCAAGTCCTTCCGAGGTGAAGAGGTCCAGCCGCCCAGAGCTGCTCGGCTCGCCGCCCAGCGCACCGCCGCTACTCCCCGCCGCTGAGACAGTCACCGACCGCCGTTGCCTGCTAGGGATCTGTTGAAGCGCTGCGCCACCCGGCTGCTGAAGCGCTGCGCCGCCCTACTGCCCGCCGCCTCTCTGCCGCTACGGCGCTGATCGCGACAGGGTTAGGTGTGTGTGTCTGGCGACTGCGTGTCTGCTCCGCTGCGGGTGAGTACAGGGTGGATGACCGGGTGAGTGCGGCGTCTGGGCCTGCATGTTGGCTTGTTGGGCTGGGCCGGCTTGGGACGAACGACTTGGGACTTGTCGACTTGGGATCGAAACTGGAAACTGGAATCAACAAATTTTATCGGTTACTCTATTTCGGTTTGGTGTAACCTAGAAACGGAAACCGACACCGAACACCAAATTAAAAAGAAAAAGAAACCGACACGAACCGAAAAACCGAGATTTCGGTTCGGTTATCGGTAAAAAGTGCCCAGGGTCAACTAGGCATGGCGATCAACACCATTCTACATGGTGAACCAGTACTAGAAAGTAATGTAGATTTTTACCACAAAAACTACGGGGAAGATCCCTACAATGTGATTTTAATATCAATTGTAATAAAAAAGAGTACTTACAACACCAAATTAACTGAAGGCATCAAGCCGGACACCAAAAAGATGACCTAAGGACATCGCTGAACCTAACAGACTTGAGAGTACATTGATTCTTAATGTTCCCTAGCCAAGTTGAGGGAGTCGGTCACACCTCTTAAACACCTTTTTCCACAATTCGTAAGCTGCAATCAACCCTGCCTTTGCGAAGAATGGGAGATTATAAGTTATCCCTGCCTGAACCAACCTGTCTGAGAATGGTAGGGAGACATCCCACCGCCTCTGAAACACCTTGTCATTGTGTACTTTCCACAATTCCTAAGCTGCAATCAACCCTGTCTCTGTGAAGAATGGGAGGTTATAGGTTGTTCCTGCCTGAACCAATAGATCCCAGTAAAAGTGTAGGGTTGCCCAACATTCTTTGGCAAAAGGGCAACAAAAATATAGGTGTCCTATGGTCTTCACCTGTGCTGCACTGCACATGATGCATATGTGTACCCTGTATGCTCAAGTGACGCCTTCGGAGCATTGATTGTGTTCAGGACGTCACTGTGTTAGGCTTCCTGCTGGTTGCTTTCTCTGTAGTACTAGAAAAAAACAATTTGAACCCACACGATGACTTTTCAGACACGTTCTAGTTCGAAGCCACTTCGAAAAATATACTACTTTTCAGACGGTCCTCGGATACCGGCGGTGAAAGCGAGGACCTTCGGAGTCTCCGGCAGCTGAACAAGTGTACTAGAAAGACAAGATGAGCCGCGCCAACCAAGCTTGCGCCTAACAACAACCAGACCGAGGCGAAGCACCACCGGCCAGCGCTGCGGCCCCAGCTATGGACTGGTGCGACTGCTGCGTCCGCGTGTTCATGCTGGCCTTCGCCAACTCGTTCGTCCTGGGCGGCACGGGGATGATCGTCTACACGCTCGCGCGATATCACTCCGGCCGAACGTCCTTCATCGCGGGCTGCGCCTTCCTCTTCTTCTGGCTGATCATCGGCGCCTGCATCTACTACGCCTTCTGTTCCACATACTTCCCGAGGTCTGCGTTGGAGAACACGCTCCTCTGCTGTGTGTGTTGCATCGGATGGCTGCGGCGTCCTAGCGGCGGTGGTGGAGGCGCCACCTTGCCTGCAGCGACCGGCATCCCGGCGAACGAGCTGCTGGACACGGGTCCGGCAGAGGCGTCTGATTGCGCGGTGTGTCTTGGCGAGATGGTGAAGCGGCTGCCGGTGTGCCTCCACACGTTCCACCAGCAGTGCGTCGACAAATGGCTGAGCGACAAGTCGACGTGCCCGGTGTGCAGGTGCCCTGTGCTCCCGTCGCTGCCGGCAAAATGGTGTGACCTTGGCTTAATCTGATTCCCTGTTCTGCTTTCATGATGCGGCTGGGAACACATGTAAAGCTATAAATTGGTGACATTTGTGAATCTCGGCCTTTGCCACGCTTCATGCTGAGAGAACGGATAAACTAAAATCATAACATTTAGAGTTTGTGAATGTCGGCATTTGATGATCAAATTCACAAGCCGGGACGACGACCCAAGTCACGAGCGAGCGCCTCTCCTATGTCTGTTTATGGGTGCTAAGAGGTATCCTTTAGGTGCATATTTATACTACTTTAAAAATTTAGATAAGTAGTACAAATAATTGAACCAAAGAGTTTTGAAGGTGCAGTTAATTGTCACCAATTAACACCCAAATGTCCGTATGTCTCGGCCCCCACACGCGAACGCTGGCAAGCAAGCGGTGTCCGGGTGTTGCTGGGGCCACGACGGCTGGGTGAACAGGATTCCGCCTGAAGCGTACTTTGGTCCACGCCCGTGCGTGTTGATCGCCCGACGCGTACTTTGGTCCATGCCCGTGTGTGTTGATCGGCCGTCCTAGGCAGGGGAAAAAGCAGATCCAGCGGATTTGGATCCGTAGGCAGCGGTGTTCTAAGGCTTGCGTGCCCTGAGAGTCCAGTGAAGGGGAAGCGGATCCTGTAGGTTCATGTCTGATGCGCTAGTTCCATGTAGACAATGATGAAGGTGAGCTGACCGGTGACATGGTGTTAGTTGACTTAAAGCAAATGAAGATGGCACCAACAGAGGTTTGTATTAAGGCGCATTAAGGGCTGAAAATGACTGGGTGACTTCCATTCACCGAATTTTGCCATTTTAGGGAAGGATGCAAGGAAGGGTTGTCCCGAGGTCGTGTAATTTTTTTTTTTTTCGTTTGGGAATTCTCTTCTTCGTTGAGGTGTTAGTCTAAGAGTTACTTTCTGCGTCTCAAAACAATTACACGTCTCCTTGTGGACAAGACAAGCCCTTCTAACTTTGACCACATGTATAGAAAAAATAATCATGTTTACCATGTGTAATAAGTATCATTAGATTTATATTGGAACATACTCTCGTAATAAATTTATTTGGAGATCTAAGTATCGATATTATTTTTTATATAGTTTTTTTACCAAGTATTTTTTATATACTTGATCAAAATTAAAAAGAATTTAACTAGCTTCTTGAGAAATAAGATGTGCATATTTTGAGACGGAGGGAGTATTATCATTTTAACCGTGTATATCCTTCTTGGATACAGAGACCAGACTAACTAAAATCTTTTATCTAATAAAATGTCTCGACAAGAGACCATGATTCTTCAACTTTTGTGACAGATTTGTTTATTCAATATATACAAGTGGGCACAACCGATAAACTGAAGAGAATCGCTAGAACCGTTAATTACATCACGAGTCCTATAAACTTAGCTCTTAGAATTTTAAAGTGTTAAGTTTAGGTAACCCTCCAAAAACTTTAGAGTATACAAACAAGTTAAAGAGTTGTCACAGACCGCAAGGATTCCGGCGATCTGAGACACGTTGGCTGCGGACTTGACGGCGGTGATGATGGTGTAGATGGTGGTTAGGGGCTGATGGGGACCGTGAGAGGAGGAAGAAGGGGGAAGGGTGGCGGCTACGAGGGACGGTGCGGTGGCGTGGACCGGCCCGGGCTGCGTGGGCAGCACGGTAGCACGATGATTTGCGGCGGCCGCCGCCCGGGCGGCAGCGTTAGCCCTTCAGCCTTGGGAGGGCGGCGTCTTGTGGCGGCCCGGTGGCCGCCCCCAGGGCGCGCCGTGGGTGTGTGTCGAGGCGGCGGCGTGGAGGCGGTGGCGCTAGGGCCGGGCGAGGCGCGCACGCCGTAGGGAGCCCGGAGAGAAGGAGAGAGAGCCTAGGGTTTAGGGGTGTTACCCCATTAATTTTCTTCTTAATTGCAAAAACGATTACATGCCCTTGTATTTATAGTCCGGTGAAGACTTGCTAAGAAGGATCTAGAGGTTTCCTTATAGATTGGAATATCTCTTTTACAAGCAATCTTATTCCTTTCCTATTTTTATTCCTATCTTTTATTTCCTAAATATTCTTTACTTAACGAAGAAGGCGATGACGGTGGCGTGCTTGTTAGAACTGGGCTCGGCCTTGATATGTTGTGGCTCGATGGGCCTGTGGGGAGTGGCACCGATAGATGGGCGGGGCCAGCTCAAGGAACCTAGCGGCCCCGGCAAATGGGCCGGGCCCGGTTCTAACAATGCTCACGGGCGGGCGGCGGCGGCGGCGCCATTAGGCGCGGGCGCGGTCTCGCGGTGTTGGGCCCGTTTGTTGGGCTCGGCTCGCGGACTGGGCTGGCCTGCTCGTGCGTGAGAAAGGGAGGAGTAAGGGAACCGGTGGGCTGCTGGGCCGAAGGAGGAGGGGAGGGAGAATGAACCCGAGGCTCTTCTCTAATTTCTTTCTCTTTCTCTTTTCTATTTCCTTTTCTTTCTTTCATTCCTCTCCCTATTTCTTTCCTATTATTCCCTGGGTGTCACCTATATATATTTAGGTTATAAATATTTATGCAAGTACATGTATATTCCGTGGTTTACATTCATGAAAATATTTACCCACTTGTACTTATATAAATATTCACATATATATAGGTGCACACACTTTGTCCCCCACTTCTTTCACTTCATGTGTAACATATATGTTATAAATATTTGTATAAGCACATTTATATTCCCATGACTATTATAGTTGATAATATTTATTTATTATGCTTATAAAAATATTCATATATATATATTTGGTACACATGTGTTTCGTATTTATTATTCCTAGAGAAAATTCGTAAATCATTCTCATGCAATATCTTCCATAATTAAAACCTAGAACTTACCTTGCATCCTTAGTCACCATAAAGCTCTTCCAAAGAACAAACAAGATTTCCTATTTTCTATATGGTGAGAGTTTGAATGCAGGTTTTTCAAAAAAACAGGGTTTCGGTTTAGCGGAAAATAAATCAAGTTTTAGTTGTAATTCGAAAAGTTCAAATTTTTAGTGAATTTTAAAATGATTCAAAAACACGGGTGTTACAGCTTTCGAAACCTCTCCATTACGTTGTCATCAACGTCAAGAAGGTATTCTCGACATCTAATCTTTATGTTAGTCATGTTCATCAATCCAATATATCTGGTGTGCTAGTTGAGTTTACACCTGTTGCCATGATCTATGATATGCGATTATGCTATGCTATGATCTGTGTTATGTGTACATGCTATGCTAGTATGCTTGACATGCTCTATCTAGTAGATCTTATAATCATGATTTATTTTATGGAATTAATCTGAAATTGCCTAATATTTTAACAAATAATAGGGGTGATAGGGGTCCCCTTGTCTTACTCCCCTCTTACATTTGAAAAACTTTCCAGGTACCCCATTTAGGATGATGGCAGACGAACTAGAGGAGAGAATTGTTTGTATCCATTGAACCCACATGCCTGGCATCCCCATGTGAGTCATTACTTGGATGATGGTGTTATGCTCAACAGTGTCAAATGCCTTTCAAAGTCCAGTTTGAGGACAATGACCTCTCTTCTTGATTGTTGGCATTGGTGAATAAATTCATAACTCCATGCTAGACAGTCTTGGATACTTCTAGTTTTTATGGACCCATATTGGTTTTGGTGCACCAATCTTAGAATTACTGCTTGGAGTCTTTCTGCTAGAATCTTTGTTATTAATTTGAGGGAAATGTTCATCAAGGAGATGGGTCTGTAATCACCAACTGACTCTGGACTATCCTTTTTAGGCACAAGGGTTATGTAGGACTTATTGATACATTCTAGGTTCACTTGTCCTCGAAAAAAAGGCCAGGCATAAATCATAAAAGTCCTGTTTGATGAAATGCTAACATTTCTTCAAGAATACCCATTAAATCCATCTGGACCTGGGGCTTTATCTGGTGGCATCTTCCTTACTATAAGGTCAATTTCTTCTGTCCTGAATGGGGCAACTAGACTGTTAGTGTTCTCAGTTGGGCAAATGAGGTCTTGTAGGTTGAACAACATGTTTGGATTGGTTGTCAAACCCATTCTATTTCTGTAAGTTGACTAGAGAAGTCCAGCTTTACTGTCATGGTCCTGAATCCATGCACCTTGTTCATTCTTCAGCTGAGTGATTGTATTCCTTCTGTAGGAAATTGTCGTCATACCATGGAAAAATTTTGTGCACTCATCTCCAAACTGAATCCTATTTACAGTGTATCTATTCCTCTAATAGATGTTTTTGTAGTGTAACCAAGTCTTCAGTTGTCTCTTAATTATATTTCTTAGGTTTGCTTCAGGATTATAATGACCTCTCTGCTCTTCCAATGAATCTAAAACATTGATCACTTCATTGCAGTTTACAATTAGCAGTCTGAGATTGGATATTTTTTTTTGCTCCATGATTTCAATCTTGATCTGAGGCATTTGAATTTCCCTGAGATCCTTTTGGACAAGTCAGGGGACAACGATGAACTATTCCAGTAGGATTGCACTGTTTCAATAAAGTCATGCCGCTCTACCCAGTAATTCTCAAAACGAAAAACATTTGCCTTGGGAATTTTTGTGCCAATCACTACTTGATAGGGTAGATGATCAGAGGTTTTTTTTGCTAGAGGGATGACCTCAGTGTTTGGATATTCCAAAGTCCAGTTGGCAGATGTAAAGAACCAGTCCAGTTGTTCCAAGAGAGGATTTGACTGCATGTTACTCCAAGTAAAAGTCCTGCCCTTCATGGCAATTAAACTAGGCCAAGATGCCCAATAGCATCGTTAAATATGCAGGTATCATTTAAATTCCCCCTGGCCTATTTCTGTTGTTGAGAGATCTGTAAAAGTTAAAAACACCAAGAAAGATCCAATTGCCATCATCTTCAATGTCGTGGTTTTTGAACCAATTAATGAAATCAGTTCTTGCTGGTTCCAGACAGGGGCCATATACATTGGTTAATTTCCAGGATTCATTATTGTGCAGTGAACGAAAACAAATGGTGAGGCCAAATTGTTGTTTGTCAACTACTGTTCCTTTGAACTAAGAGCCATTCCAGATAACCAAAATTCCACCAGATGCACCAATCGACGGTATGAAGTCGAAATTATCAAATCTGCGGGGAGCAAATTTCCTGATATAAGCCATATCAAAATTTTCTCTCTTGGTCTCCTGCAAACATATGACAGAACAAGCACTTTCTTCGACTTTGTCACGTACAACGTCCCATTTATCAGTACCATTGATGCCTCTAATGTTCCAACATAGGATGTTCCAATTCCGTGTATTCATTTAAACAACCGAATGGGGAGGTAGGACAGGCTGGTACCTCTAGGGTGACTAGAACATGATAAGAAGGGTTAACAAGTGTGTCATTGCTGAACCTCTAGTTGCAGATCATCGAAACTGACATAAAGAGGTGTGAAGGGAAAAAACTAGCCCAGAATGACACACTAGAAACACAGATAATTTATCCATAACAGGGTGTGTTTGCTGACACACACAAGATTGAAAGAAACTCTCCAAAAGGGAGGGACATTGTCGATTACAAAAGCATTCCAGGTCCACTAATAAGGACTGACTCTCTGACTAGGGATAATATATGACTGATACAAAAGAGGATGATAAACTTCATCACAGCTGGTGGGGACTTCAGGCTTCCATCCTTCCATCTCCTTCTCTCTGATTATTCTGTGTCTTCATTGATAACTTGGGTGGATGGTGCCTACATAAGGGCGTCTCAGTTAGATCCTTAGGATCCACTCCACGTGTTTAATACCCCAGTTTTGCAGAGTTGCAAGAGATAGAGGTTTGACTTCACCTGTTGCTTCATCAATTTCAACTACCCAGTTTTTGGAGCGTTTGGAAGGCTCCTTGTCAGTTTGGAAGGCTCCTTGTCAATTTTAACCGGCCAATAACCCTCCTGCCTGGTGGAGAGCCGTGTGCTGCGACGTAGGGTTTTCTGGGTTAGTGGGGTACGAGGATCAGAAATAGAGACAAGATTGGGAAGAGCCATACCCTTTCTTTCCAGTCCAAGAGCCTTCTTAGGAGAGGCAATTTGGCCCACACTGTGACTTGGGCTGGGCCTAGTCTCCTCTATTTGAAATTCAAAGCTGGATGGGCCAGAAGTTCCCTGATCTTCAGTTGCCTGGCTGTTAGCTGAGATAGTGCTATGGATGATGCCTTGTTCACTGATGATTCAAGGAGTGGAAGGTTTACGCAGCTTTCTGATCTTCATGCCTTCTAGAATATCAGGAAAATCACGAAGAAGTATGATGGCAGGTAAAGGCTTCCAGAGGACTAGTTCAAGATCAGCGGTGCTAGTAGATTCCAGATTGTTGCCTCGAAATAAATGCTGGTTCTCCAACAGGATGGGTGCCATCAGGATCGTTGTTGGTGACATACTGCTAGTGCTAGGAGTGTCCCTCTGAAATAGAGCCAAGTGTGCATACATGCTTCTTACTGCATTGAATCTTGCACGACTTTCATTCACTTCAGATGTGGCATCACTGGAGGAACTGTCATCTGAATCCTCAAAGAATTCTGGGAGCTTGATGTCTGGTCCAGTAGCCCTTAGGAACCTCATAGAGGAACCAAAGAGATCGAGGTCTAAGAGATCTTGAGGAACATTGGGTTGAGCCTGGATGGCTTGGTCTGCATTGTCAGCAACAAAAATATGTGGATTCCAGGCAGGCCATTCAATCCCACCCTCTGGTTCTACATCAGGTTCTTCATCCACTTCCATGTCATCGTCAGCTTCATCTTCATTGTGCAAATCGCCATTCAGGCCATGCTAAAACTGAATATTATTTAACTGCTGTGCTGGGACTGGATGTGGGTTGCCACCAAAGACACCTAAATTTGCTGCAGCACCCTGTTGTTCATTCTCCCATATTGGTTCCAGGGGGTGAGGACCTAGAACTACAGGACCGTGTTCTGGGTGTGGTTCACCATCAAAAGGAACGGGATCTTCATCAGCAGGAAAAACATCTGGGAAGTGACCATCTAGGATGTAAACTGGGACAGACCATGAACGACCCATGCCCCCAACGACTGCACTACCAAACTTCGTGGCACTCTATCTGGGCTAAGAAGGAGCACCTGTGCAAGGACTCTCGACTTGTTTTCATCTCTGTACCATTCTAGAAGACGTCCATATGGAGCTACTGCAGCACGAATGTACAGATCTTTCTGAAAATCAAGTGCGAAGGCCAGGAACATGATCCAACACATTCTGATGTAAGTGCATGATCGGTGATTGATCCCTTCATCATGTCTAACCACTCGGACAACATGGTTATGACCCAGATTGAAAGGAGAGTTTCTGACTAACTTTTCTCTTTGAGCCACAGTGCAAAGCCTGATCAATCCAAGACCCAACGGCGAAAGAAAAGCAAACTCAATCTGAACACGCTGATTGTTTTCCAGGAAATTACATACCACATTCAGATGTGGGCGCAGCTGGTTCTCCTCTAATGGCATCGGCTCTAGAGTCACCACCGCATAGTCCTCATGTTCACGAGTTGGTTTGCCACCTAACGCCATTCTTCCTCTTGCTGGACGGTTCCATCCATGGTCCACAGTCAGACCAGCAACTAGGATGGTTTGGCCTCTAACCAAACATGCCTGATGTGACTAAAATTTTAGCCATGCGTGGATCTGATTTGGCCTTTTCTTTTTGCCAAATTTTGATTCGGCCAGCTTTCGTAAACATGATGATGATTGGTACCCGTCCGGGTGCACAAATACATGAACACAACCGTAGTTACTGTGCACATAATAAGAACTATACTTGGAGTACATACGTCTCAAACTCTTGCGCATGCGTGTATAAGCATATATATAAACTAGCAGCAACAAGAAGCAGAGTAACAAGGCAAAGAGGTGGTGTTGCAACAACAAAAATATTTAGGTAAATAAACACATCATACACACATGTCCGGCGTCTCTGAGAGTTCATAATTAAACCAACAAAACAAACCAGTGGCCATACATCTAGCTCCAAGCACGATGGAGGAAGGAAATTGACGCTCGACTGAAATATAATCCAATTAAAAGCTGAGGTATGGTGATGTCCTCCCCCTCGTCGGCATGATACGGTGAGATGCATGTGAATCCATACATGAAGAGCCTGCACCTTAATTAATATGATCCATTAATTAATCCGATCCAGCACGTTCAAATTAACACTCCATCCTAATCCCAATCTAGTAGCCTGCATTAATTATGCACAGGAGGAGACACATTAGGATTCATCATGAGCAAGTAGTCCGTGGAAATATATGAAACTCTGAAGAGAACATACACAGCTACTTACTGTTAGATAAAAAAAGAAACATAACTGCCAGTATAGTATTCGAGACATAATTAATAAACTTGTATATATGCTTGGACATATCCATCGCCCATGCATGCATAGTTAGAGAAACTTTACCTATGCCGCCATCCAAATTCCTTGCAGATGAAGGTTGGGCATGTGGGGAGAGCCTCGGCAGCTTTTTGGAACACACCCCTGATCTGCTCCAACTGATACTTATCTAAGTCTTCATTATTCATTGCATGCTCAGAGCTCGACAGTTCAGCTGCACACCTGTAGTACGCCCTTTGTACTTTGATTTTCTTGAGTCTTGGGAGGTGCTGGAGCCCAACAGGTACTGCCCTGTCCAATCGATGTCCATCTGTGTAGAATATTAACTCCATCTCCTGAAGCTCAGGCATGGCCCCTGCCTCAAATGACAGGTACAACTCGCTATCGAATATAAAATGTTTGACAGATGCAAATCCCATGGAACCTCCAATCGTGATCTTTTCATTGAGCCTGCGTTGAATGCACACGTCGAGGCTGAGTAGGGATGGTGCCCCTGTCCCAATGATGGCAAAATCTTCTTGGACCATTTGCTTCACCGTAAGTCTCAACATACGGAGGTTTTGGAGATGGCCGATCCACTTAGGAACTCTAGAGAAGATGCATCCGCACATGTAAAGCTGCTCAAGCTTGTTGAGCGAAGGGGAAAGCAAACTCAACTCATCAGCACTACAAGCAAATTTATCATCGTACAGATTCAGTCGTCTTAGGTTCCTGAGTTTCTCAAGCGAGGTACTTAGGGCTGCCATCCATGTTGCCTTCGCCAATGGTGCGCACCTCTTGGGCAAAAGAAAACCCAAATTTGACAGAGCGGTGAGCTTGCCCAATCCTATAATACTTTCTAAGGTGCACATGAATTTCACCCTACTACCATAGTCTTGAGGCAAGAGCAGATTAGTCAAGCATGGCATATCAACAATCTCTAATGTAGAGTTATCGATTCGTGAACTTTCAGATAAATCCAAAGTCTCTAAATGACGTAGTCCCCGTATTTGACAAGGCAGCCTGACTTTAAATTTAATAGCGACCTTTAAATATCTCAGCTGTGATAACTGGTTGATACAAGTCAGGTCCACTACAATATTCGAAAAATTGTTATTTTGAAGGGATAAAACTCGTAAAAACTTCAAGTCCAGTAGTGCAGGTGTCCAATCATAATATTCCAATATCATAAGAGAACGAGTATGTGATAGGTTCCATCTCTTACTCGCAGTCAATTTGGTATCAACCTCTACATCTCTCGAGTCAACAACAGTAAGTCGATGAATGCACTGGTCATGGACTTGTTCCATTGCTTTTAGACCATTTACCAAATGTAGAAAGTTGTCTTCCTTACATCTCCTCAAAATCAAATCAAGTAGCATATCATGTACTCTGCAGCCTAATACCTCAATAATATTGTCCTCTGTATATGTAGGTTGGATCATACTCCTATTTACTAGCTCATTGAAATAACTCTCTGCAACATCCCACACATCTTGCTTAGTGGAGCTACTCACAAAATCTTGTGCCACCCATTGCCTAACTAGATCAACCCTTCTAATTTCATGATCTTCGGGGTAAGAACCAATGTATAGAAAGCATGCCTTTAGATGCCTGGGGAGATTCTTGTAGCTAAGATCTAATATATACATCATCTCTTCGTAGCTGGAGTGTGTTGTAGACTTAGTGGCTAGTGAATTCTGGATGTAGTCCCATTGTCCCTCTAGTCTTGTCGTTTGGCTTGCTAACGTGCTAGCCATTGTAATGATTGCAAGCGGTAGACCACCACATTTCTTCAAAATTTCACATGAAGCTTTCTTGAGCTCGGTAGGGCAAGCATCTTCGGATCCAAATATTCTATCAAAGAATAGCTTCCTTGAGTCTTGGTCACTTAGGTGCTTCATGTTATGAATACACCCATAGTTGCGGCAACATGATCTAGCCACATTCTCATTTCGTGTAGTTATTATAACCCTGCTCACGAAGATTGCTTTCTGGGAAAGCACATTGAATGACATCCCATGCTTGCATTTCCCACAAATCATCAATTACAATGAAGTACCTATAAAAGTGCATATGTTGAACTTTGTAAATGTAATGACCACTCTCACCATATTCAAACTACAAACATATATAAATCTCTTTCAAATGTAATACTAGAAGCCGTAATATATACTGGAATATACATATTGGGTTATATATTCGCTTATATGCTACACGTCAAACATTGATTTGTGATACTACGAGTAAATATTTAATACGTTTTGAGGAAGTATAACTAATATTTAATTTTATTTGAACTAGCTAATGTTATATATGTTTTTCAAGTAAACAATGAGATCTCTAAACAAGTACTAACCAAGGTCCTAGGCCAAGCTCATTCAAACCAATGCCTGAGGCTTATTAGTTAACTCAACCTTTATCTAAAATAATTAGTTAACACAAATGGCTATCTTATTTTTTTTGATATGGAGACCCATAATTAATGCCCTCGATTCGATTCTTTCTCGCTAGATTAAGGTGAAAAAATAGCTCTAAGATTTGTTTAGGATCTCTAAGGCATCATGCATTTTAAGGATTTTTTTGTATAAGAACCTTTGTAGATGTTGTTTAGTATCAAAATGGGGAAATACAGTGACCTAAATATTAATCAATCCAATATTTTCTACACTGAAGTTCAAACTATAAATATATTTATTATATTTCCCTTTTGAGAAATGAACAGACTATCACCATAAAAAGATGTAAACGTATAAATGATTTTCACCAAACAATTACAAAGCTTATCAACTTGTTTCAAAGTATGAATTCCTTAATACTAAATAAAATATTGATGGTGACTACCTCTTATCCTGTAGATGTCCTCTGAGGTCATTGATAGGGTCTTGCAACTGGCAAGCATGGGAGTATGTTGGTTGCCCAAGTTGTGATAGCAAGCTGTTGAACAGCCCTATCATTTGTGGCTTTTGAGAGACAGATATAAACGCCTTGCAATCAAACTTGCCTCCAACCTCATGGTACACCTCATTGGCAAGAGTGGTCTTCCCTATACCTCCAAATCCTACTATTGCCATAAACCCCAATTGTTTGGCTTCGTCCATTGCCCAGCTGACAAGCTCATCCTTTTGGGACTCAATTCCCACAAGGCTTGCTGACTCCTTGTAGAGTGCCAAGATACGAGGATCAATGACTACAGGGGCAGTAACCGGTATGCACTGATCAAGCATGTACCTCTTTTCGGGCGTTAAGCTTGCTTCCATCACATGGGTCTTGATCTCTTGAAAGTCATTTGCCAGTCGACGACGATCCATGAAAGTTTTGACATAGTGAGAAAGTTTCTGAAGGATCCCCATCTTGTCATCTGCTTCACCAACACTATGCATGAAGTCATCGATGCGGTCTTCTATGTTGTAGGACATCTCAATTATCTCTCTCCTCCATTTCTTGGCCTGCGGGTCGAGTTCATCGGCGCTGTCCATCTTCTCAAGCAGCGCGTCCATGTCACTGAGTTCACGCTGAAGGAAGCCGACCTCCTTCCGCAGGCCCTTGATCTTCTTGTACTCGTCTCCCATGAGGGTGGCAAGCTTGGCCAGGACCGGCTTCATCACACCCATGGAGACGCTCACCACGGCAGCTGCCGCCATTGCTCAGCCAAAAGTTCAGCTAATTATTGGCCACTTCAGTAGCGGTGCTTACATATATCACTTGCATAAAGAAGTTGACGAGCTAGTCAGTCTTACTTCTTTCAAAAAAAAAAAAGTCTTGTGTGTTACACTGTTCAGATCTGAGAAACTATTTTGATGCAAGTTGCAGCTCGCAGCTGGGTTGGAATAATTGATCTCAGAGCTCACCTATGGTTCCTGGGAAAACGATTTTGGTACAAGATCTCAGTGCCTGGCAGGTCCGGATGATGCAGGAAAATGAAGAAGAGGGACACTATATATAATCAGAGTTGATTGAAGAGCAACTGGAAGAGGGAAATAAAAGCTACAGTAGTTGTGAAACAAGAAATCTACAAACTCACAGTGAAATTGCTTATCCGGTCCGAGCTAGAAAATTATCCACGAAGAAAAAAACATGAGCGAAGTCGCAAATCAGGCACTCTCATCTCATCAAGGCAACCACCAATACGTGGTCCAAGCTAATAAGAAAACAGAAAAATCAAGGCATGGATTAGTAGGCGCATCATACCTGGAGTGCAGAGGCAAAACGAAGGAAGGAAGGAGAGCAGAGGTAAGGTGAGGAAGCTACGCGTAAGGTGTGTTTGGAAATTGTTCGGAAACTGCATCTGCGCGTAAGGTGGCCGATCACATCGCAGGTCGCCGTTGTTGGAGTTCCTTTGTGGCTAGTCTACGAGGATCTGAAAGTGATATGTGTGACTATAAGTAGCTGGCGGACTCTTTTTTTTTTTTTCCCAAACAATAGTAGTGGTTGTCGCCATGCATATCTGTCTATACTAATAAAGAAGCAAAGAAATTAAAAATAGCTTTTACCTAGATTTTTCTTACCCATTTTAATTCTAGACCATTAGATATTCTTTAAACTCAGATCCAATGCATCTAAATCTCCCGACTTGATCTGACCAGTGGTCCCAAAACGGAAACTCTTTACGTTTACAGGCTTCTGCCATTATTGAGAGTGGATGGAAACTTTTGTCACCAACGCCCATATCCACACCAAGATATATAGACTAGCAGCAACAACAAGCAGGGTAATAAGGCAACAACCAAAATATTTAGGTACACACAACATACACACATGTCCAGCGTCAAGAGAATTCGTTGTTATTAAGGCAACAAACCACTGGCTGGGTAGAAGTAATCGAAAGAAGCTAGCACTACAGAGCAATGAATGTAAGGCCAGGTGATCAGCAGCAGGGCACCAGCAGGTTGCACATACATCTGGCTGCAAGCATGGTGGAGCAAGGAAGGAAATTGATGCTCGATGACTGAAACCAAATCCAATTAATAATTAAGCTGAGGTATGGTGACGGTAGGGATCTGATGAGTCTGTTTGGTTTAGGGACTTTTTAGTTCTTGAGACTAAAATGTCCCCTTTAGTCCTTACCAAACCAAACATAAGGGACTTTTTTGAGACTTTTCTTCTATTAGTCCCTAAAAGACTCTCTTAGAGGGATTTTTTTTATTAGTCCCTAGGAACCAAACAGCACCTTAGAGACCTCGACGACCTCGCCCTCATCGCCGGCATGACAATGAGATGTGAATCCATTATATGTCCATACATGAAGAGCCTGCACCGTAATTAATCCACCAAGTTCAAATTAGCTAGCACTCCTCTACTACGGGCCTGCAATAAACAATATTCATCATGAGCATTAAACAATAGAACATACAACAACTTACTGTTATGTTACCTTGGAAGGCCATCGCAGAAGCCAGAGGTCTTGGCAAACGGTAACACTTCGATTGTAGTCACGCATGAGGTACCTGTGATTAATGACCCACCAAAATCAGACAACAATTCCAGGATTATTGATGCTCGAAAGTCATCTAAGGGTACTAAAAAAATATGGGGAAACCGTTTTGCTTTCGTTGTCACAAAAAAGGTCATTTTTTTAGATAATGGAAATTATATTCCGTCTTCAGTCATCCGAGGATGCATCAGGCCAACAAAATTACAACTGGAAAACAGTATTACAGGTAAGACAAAGTCACCCGAAAACACTGGTGCACTTTTTAAAAAAATAAAACAACTAAAACTCGTCCACCAATGGAGACTCCGAATCCTGTAACCTGGCAACAACATAAGACCCCATAAGCGTATGCGATGAGCCGCCACCTTGATGCGGCGTCGGCCGACATCCAAGGGATCTTCCACCAGCAACGTCTCCAACGAGAAAATGCCATCAAAGACGTCATCGCCGCCCACCCAAGCGGGTGTAGGTTTTCACCGTAGAGATCCGCTTGAAAAGACGGCGCCTCCGGCAAGGAAAGTGGCGCCCTCGGGCTTCACCGTCGTTGTAGTAGTGAGCGGCCAATGCCATGTCTCCCCGGGGCCACGCCCGTTCGCCAACCCGCCGGCGGCGTGCACCATCGCCGAAATACTGATCTGGAAAACAAAAGCCGATGTCCGCTGCCATCCTCGCCGTCCCTTTCCACGACTCCTCCACCTTGGCGGCTGCTGAAGCCACGAGATCAGCCGCCGATACGGTCAAACCAAATGCTTCACCATCGCCGCGCCCGAGAACCGCCTCCATAGTCGGCGTGCTGCGTGCCCATCGTCCCGGGTCGCCGGATCAGCCCAGACCGGGTTCTCCAGCGCCCGGATATAGGCGGTCGGCTCACGCGCCACCATGGGATCGGACCTTCGCCAGCTCCGCCCAAAGCCCCGCGCTCCACCGCCCCGCCCGCGGCGTCGCATCGCTTCCAAATCGCTCAGAAGACCCCGCTGGCGACACCTCCACCACCGCGGCCTATAGTGGCCGAGGCGGAGGCCACCTCACCGCAATGAGATCATGCTCGGGGTGCGCCGCCGCGTGCCCCCGAGGCGCCGGATCGGGGCAGGCCCGGCCGCGTGGCGGCCGCCCCGTGCCGTCGCCATCGAGCCAGCCGAATCCGAGGCGAGGGGCCGGATCGAGGCGGGCGGATCCCGCGAGAATGCCTCCGCCGCCGGCCGCCCGATGAGCACCGGAGGGCGGCCTCCAACCGCGGCGTCGCCTCCGTCGTGCGGGCGAGACGAGGCCGAGGTGCAGCCCCGCCGCCACCATCATTGAGAGCGCCCGGGCTTCCGGTGGCGCTCTCGGCGGTGGCAAGGCGGATGGGGAGGGGGGGGGGCGGCGGTGGCGGCTAGGGTTCGCCCGAGCCGCCGGGCGAGGGGCGGCCTTGAGGGCTCTTGATGACTCCCGTCACAAAAAAGGTCATAACATACACGAATGCACCTTGCTTTTAAGCTGTGATTTTTGTTGTGGTGATTATGTGGAAAAAGTTTGCCCTTTTGGAAAGAAAACGAATTTATCTGTTTTTTACCATATGGCTATGCTATGAAAGGTCTTGGATTTTATTTTATCCCTTGTTTAGCCGAAAGCACCCCAAAGATAAGGTGGAGGAAAATTTTGCAGTGGTACGTTGGTTGGAAGGTTCTATTAACGTCGAATCTTTGGCGGTGAAAGTAGACAAACTACTACCGGGGAAAATTCAAATGGGAAGTTGAGGTCAAGGGCAAAGATACCTTCACCACTAATTTTCTATCCTCAGAGTGGCTTGAAACTATTGTGAATTGGGGTGCCATGGATACAAAATGAGTCCAAGGAAAAATTAGATTTGAGAAGTTTACTGAAGAGGAGGTTTATAAATACGAAATTGATAAGGTTTGGGTGCAGTTTCGGGGACTACCAAAGGAATATAGAGAATTTCCCATCATCTGGGCGATTGCTTCTATCCTAGGTGTCCCAAAAAATGTTGACATTAACTTTACAAAGAAATTTGGAAGAGCTCGTTTGAAGGTAGTGGTGCTAGATCCCAACCTCATTCTTGATTTTGTGGATGTGGTTATTGGGGGTTACGTTTACCGGCTACACTTTGGAGTCAAATAGAGTGTGCCCGATGGTGAGCCGGTGTTGATAGATCTGGACTCTACCATGGAGGACGAGGATCCTAAGGGGCGTGTGGCGAAAAGGAGGTTGACCCCAGCGAGGAGCCAAAGGAAAACACCAGGGATGAGAAGCCTGTGGATATTGATGGAAAAAAAATCAGATCAAGCTATCGACAAAGGGAAGCAGCCGCCAATAGCTCAGTTAGCGGGTGTGCCTGTTGGTGCTGAGATGAACAGTAAGAACAAACCTGTAGTATTGATGACCTCTGAGAATAAAGGGCAGTGGGATGCAAAGGTGTTGAAAACTATAAATGACTATGGAACTATTAATAAGATGAAAGGTCAAATTGGTGGGACAGTGTCACCCGGTAGATCAAGCAAGAGAAATGCTTCAACTATGGACCGGGACTCGGTGGAGAAGGTGGCTAGGTTAAAGGCGCGCCAAAATCTAGAATTTGCTTCTGTTAAAGGTAATTGTTCCCAGCCTAGTACTTTTGCTTTTCGGGATGATTCTTGCTTATTTAAATCCACCAATTCTTTAGGAATTCTACTAGGGGATAATACTTTACAAATTCATAATTCTCTGGAACTGTTAAGGGAAATAGAGTGTCGGTGGTTAATTGAGAGTAAGAAATTTTTAAGCGATTGAATTGATGTGGACCTTGATGATCTGTCAACAGTTTGTTCTGAGGAGGACGGCTTAGATTTAGAAACTTTAAACCTTATTTGCTCTGAAGTGGTAGAGGGGCTGGGTGATGGGGGATGTGACCCTAAGTGTCTACAACCCCGTCTTATCTAACAAGGGCGCAAAAAATAAAACTAGTGCACGCCCGGGAAAAAGAAAAGGAATAAAAACAACACAAATCACACTACTACGAGGATTGATTTTGGGAGGTGTTCAGTTTTGATTTTTCCGTGGCGGGCATTTAGAAAACCGCCACGGAAAATAGTTGGCCTAGCGGCCCCAGGCCGGAAAACCACCGCGATTGTCGATTAACCATGGCGGTCTTTGTAAAATAACCGCCACGGTTAATCCCATTAACCATGGCGGTTTTTATTACAATGCCCGCCACGGAAAAGGCTGGGCTATAAATACAGCCCCAACCTTCTTCTTCCCCACGGGATTTCGCCATTACTTAGGGTTTTGAGCTTCAAAACCCTAAAAACACTATTTCTCGGTGGGGGAAGGTTTTGCCCTTGGATTGATTGAAGTTTGCCACCGCAAGGGGTATTTCTCCTCTTTCTCCCTCTCTCTCCCTCTCTCTCTCCCTCTCTTTATTGCATATGCATGGTCCTCCCTCTCTTTGAGATCTAATTCAATATGGTGTGTGATCTCTCTCTCTCCCCCCTCCCTCCCCTTATCTCTCTCCCCCCTCTCTCTCCCTCTCTTTTGAGATCTAGTTGGTCTCCCTCTCTCTCTCCCCCTATATCTCTCTCCCTCTCTCTCCCCCTCTCCCTCTCTATTTTGAGATCTATAGTTGGTCCTCTCTCTCTCTCCCTCTCAAGCTAGCTCCTCTCCCCTCTCTCTCCCTCTCATTTGAGTGTACATGCTCTCTTTCCCTCTCTCTCTCCCTCTCTCTCTCATATTCCTCTTTTGCACTTAGTTAACTCTCTCTAATCATCGATACCTCGATCTCTAATCATCGATCGCTCTCTTTGCTCTTGTTAATTAATTTGAGCAGGCCGTCATGGCGCCGAACAGGGATTGGATGTATAGGCCACGGATAAGTTTGGATTTCGTTGATAATGTGCGAAAGAAGTTTATGCCCGTCGCGCAGAAGCATCGAATCACTCAGGGTTCGGAAGAAATGGTGAGCCCGTGCTATTAGTGCAAGCATATGTTCTTACACAAGGATGATGTCGTGGTGGAGCACTTGATGCGGTTTGGTTTCATCAGGGAGCCGAGGTACACCGTGTGGAAGTATCATGGCGAAAAAGAACCGAGTGTCGCGGCCGGTTCATTTGGAGGACCCTCGTCGACTGCAACGACGGAAACAACAGTGGTGGACAAAGGACGAGAACAAGTTGATAATCGTGATTACATCACCGTAGATGAACTACTTGAAGACATGCCAGAAGACAATGCGGGTGGAGATGATGGTGAACAGTTAGTAGTTGATGACATGTCGCCCGAGGATGCTGATCTTTTCAAGGATATTGCTAACCTGAAAGATGTAGATGACGTGTTGTTTGGCAATCCAAGATGGCTTGAGAATTTTAGACAGATGAAGCAGGCGGCAATTGACCATCTCTACAAAGATGATGACAAATGTCCGAAGCATTGCACGGTGCTACGTTTTAACCTAACGATGTTGATCTTTGAAGGCTCGCCTCGGGTGGTCGGACACGAGCTTCAATGACCTTATTCTGCGGGTCCTCGGTGACACTATTTTACTCGAGGGGAATAAGGTGCCCGCCAATACCTATCGGGCGAAGAAGTTGATTCGTCATGTGGCGATGAAGCTTAGGAAGTTTCATGCGTGCCCTAACCATTGTATTCTATACCGGGGTAACTATGCGGACTTGTAGAACTGTCCCGCGATGCGGCGTGAGCCGTTACAAGAGGAATGTTGGCTGTCGTGCCACCGATGAGGAGGGACCGTCGAGAGGGCCCAAGAAGCGAGAAGACGGGCAAGAAGAAGCGGATGCCACCTCCTGAGGGGCGAGGAAGAAGAGGGTTACACCCGAAGGAAGATCCCCCCCCTATCGGTGTGGTACCTACCCGTGCTCTATCGCTGCGTGCAATTTTTGGGAACCCGGAGGATGCCAAGGCGATGTCTGGCATGCATCGGCGGACGCACAAAGGGCGATGGCAAGCGCATGCGACTCCCCTCGGATGCCAAAACATGGAAACGCATCAATGACATGTTCTGGAGTTTAAATGAAAGGTAATTTTGGAATTATAATGGGTTCCCAGGATCGTAAGAAGTACAGCTTTTTGTCGAGCTAACTAAAGAAAAAAAGTCTAGATTTCATTGCTTTATCGGAGGCGGTAGAGCTAATTTTCCGCAAACCACGGCTGAATAATACCTGTGCGGGGAAGAGATTTTTACGTGGCATTGTATGGCTCCACGAGGTAGATCTGGTGGCATGATTCTAGGCGTTCATTTGTTAACTTTTGACATAGGAGAAATTGAGGAAGGCGATTTTTATATTAGATTTAAACTTCGACACAAAGAAGATGATTTTATTAAATTTAATCTTATTGCGGTGTATGGCCCAAAGACAATCGGAACACAAAGCTTGCTTCTTGTCGAGGATTAGTCCGTGTATGTTCTAAAAGAAACTATAGGTGGTGACTTTAATATCTTACGGAATCCAGCTAAAAAAATAACAATAACTTTAATAATATATAGCCTTTTTTATTTAATGTGGTGATAGATTCTTTAAATTTGAGAGAAATAGAGATGTCGGTAGAAAAATCACTTAGGCTAATAATTTACAAAATCAAACGTTTGAAATGTTGGACAGAGTTCTCACTGTATAGACTTTGAGAACTATTTCTGCATACACCATTGCTTTTTTCTACAAATATTCCATCATCAACTTACCAACCTCGGTTTAAATTTGAGCTGGGATGGTTGCTGAAAGATGGATTTTGTGAGATGGTAAGCAACGTGTGGCAGAATACTCTAGTGGTTGGCTCGCCTATAGAAAGGTGGCAAGCTAAACTTAGAAGGCATCGCCAACACCTTAAATTCTTTGGGCAAATAATGTAAGTGGGGCGTATAAGAAAGAAAAGACCATGTTGAATAAATTGGATGCACTAGATAAAAAAAGCTGAATCTATTACACTTGATCGAGTGAATTGGATCTAAAACATGTGCTAAATGCGAGATTAGCTGAGTTACTAAGGAAGGAAGAAATAAAATGATACCAAAGAGCCAAAGTTAAACATCTTTTAGAAGGAGACTCAAACACAAAGTATTATCACCTTCTTGCTAATGGTAGACATCGCAAAACTCATATTTTCCGGTTGGAAGATGGAAACAATATAATATCTAGTGATGCTCGAGTTAAAAGAGCATATCACCGATTATTATAAGAACTTTTTTTCGGCCTTCGGATGACTCCCAATTTATTTTGCATGAGACAAGAACCGACGACATCCCATAGGTCTCTCTTTGGAAAATGAGCATTTAATGTAACTTTTCTCACAAGAAGAAGTAAGGGTTGCGATTTTTCAAATGGAAAATAATAATGCGCCAAGACCGGATGGTTTCCCTCCAGAGTTCTATCAAGTCTTTTGGAATTTGCTAAAAGATGATCGATGGCTCTTTTTATGGAATTTCATCGGGGAATTTACCACTAAACCGCCTTAATTTTGGAAACATAATTCTTTTACCTAAAAAGAAGGATGTGAAAGTGATTCAACGATACAGATCCATCTCATTTCTTGAATATGTCTTTCAAAATCTTTACTAAAGTCGCAACCAATAGACTATCTACCATAGCACAAAAGATAATTAGTCCGACTCAAATGGCTTTTTTGCTAGGAAGAAACATTATGGAGGGTGCAATAATCCTTCATGAAACAATACATGAATTTCACTCAAAAAAGAAAGATGGGATTGTTTTTAAGATAGATTTTGAGAAGGCCTATGATAAATTTTAATGGAATTTTCTACAACAAACGTTGAGAATGAAAGGCTTCTCGGAAAAATGGTGTCAATGGGTGCGAAGTTTTACGGAGGGTGGTAACATGAATTTGAAAGTAAATGATCAACTAGGTTCCTATTTCCAAAGTAAAATGGGTTTAATAAGGCAAGGTGACCCTATGTCGCCGATACTATTTGATATAGTAGTCGACATGTTGGCCATACTAATTGCTAGAGCTAAACAAGCACGGCAGGTGGAAGGGGTAATCCCAAATTTAATACGAGGATGATTTATCCATCCTTCGGTATCGGGATGATACATGATAATCTTTATGAGTCACGATGTTGAAAAGACGGTAAACATGAAACTTTTACTAAGTACCTTTGAACAACTATCGGGCTTGATGATAAATTTCCATAAGAGCGAGCTTTTCTACTTTGGTAAAGCTAAAGAACAGGAAGAGTTTTATTCCAAATTTGTTCGGATGTGTTATTGGGTCATACACTTTTCGATACCATGGCACGCCCATGAAAACTAGAAAATTACATAATAAAGATTGGAAGATAATTGAGGACGAGAATAGAAAAAAAAAATTAAGTGGATGGAAAGGGAAACTTTTTTTGTCGGTAGGGGGAAGATCGGGTCTTAATAAACTCGGTGCTCTCCGGCCTACCGATGTTTATAATGTCTTTTTCGAGTTGCCGTGGGCGTACTAGAAAAAATAGACTGTTTTTAGATCAAGGTTCTCTTGGCAAAATGATCAACATAAAAAGGAAATATAGGTTGGCTAGATGGGAGGTTTTATGCCAACCAAAAGATCAAGGTGGTTTAGGAATTCGAAATCTGGATATTCAAAATAAATGCTTATTAAGCAAATGGCTTTTTAAACCGTTGAATGAAGATGGCATGCGGCAAGAGTTGTTATGAAATAAATATATTAAAGACAAGACCAAAGGAAGTTGTGTTAAAAAACCAACGGACTTCCCCTAAAAGACGACATGTGGAAAAGCTTGATGAATGTTAAAGATTGCTTTTTGGACCTTGGCCGTTTCAAGATAAAGGATGGGTCTCAAACCAGATTACTCGTCGATATTTGGTTGGGAAGTAAACCCCTTAAAGACAAATTCCCTTCTTTATTTAATATTGTGAGCAAAAAAAAAGACTCTGTAGCACAAGTACTTCGTGCAGTACCGCTAAATATTTCTTTTAGAAGAAATTTAGTGGGAGCAAACTTAGTTGCTTGGCATAGAATTGTTACCTCGTTATAAGACATTAATTTAACGAGAACAAAGGGATACTTTTGTTTGGGGACCGAACGCATCCGGATGCTTTACCGTCAAGTCCATGTATCTTTGCGTTAATTAACAATGATGTTAGAGTGTCATAGGATATTTGGCACATTAAAGTACCTATGAAAATCAAAGTTTTTTTATGGTACCTCAAAAAGGTGTGATTTTAACTAAAGATAATTTAGTTAGGCGTAATCTGGAATGGTGACAAAAATCTTTGCTTTTGTCATTTTCCGGAAACAATTCAACATTTATTTTTGAATGTGCTCATGCCAAATCCTTATGGCACGCAAATACATTTACTTTTCGGTTTATCACCTCCAACAAATTTATGGGACCTTTTCGAAAGATGGTCTAAATTTGCAAGCAAAAAAGTAAATTCATTGTTATTAATAAGCGACAACGACAATAGTTTGGGCAATTTGGATAACAAGGAATAAAGTGGTTTTGATAAATGTAGACCAAAATCTTTCTTGCGGGTACTATCGAGGGGAACACACGGGCCGAAAGTGGGCAAGTCTACAACAGCTTGATGATCAACGAGACAAGCTAATCCAAGCTGGACAATACATCGAGACATCGGCGTTGCATTTTTTCAGTTCTAGAGGATGGCTATCTTCAAGATATATTGGTCACGTTTAGCTCGAACCTTATTTCGTTTTGTTTCTTCAAATTGTTACGGTTGTTTGTCTCACGTGCGGCGTGCGTGTGTTGTACTTGGCAAGTTTACGTAATAGTTGGCCTGCACTATGTAAAAAGGCTAATAACCGCCCGGTGAGCCCAGAGAGACGCCACTAATAACGTGCGTCTGTCTTGTCATATTACTGATGCGTGGTTTGGGCGGCGTCGATAATAGGTGTCGGGCGGTCCCACCCGACCAAACACGCGTCACGAAATAAGGGTAATTATAGACGCGGCGCATATAACCGAAGGCGTCTGCATTTTCCCGTTTAGACGCTGTTTCCGTTCTCGGATACGAGCGCGGTATGTGATGAGCGCCTTTTCGAACCAAGTATGCGCAAGATTCACCATATCTTAGACACGCGTTTGAGGCACGAGACGCATTCTTGGAGCGATCGTGCGTGGATACGAACACTAATTCAGACGGCGTGTTCGTGTATGCGGACACTCTTTTGGTACCACCCGTGCATGCGATTCTGCGAGTGTTACGGAACCACGCGTCTCTTCCGCCAGATGCTTGGAATGTGCGAAGAAGTGCAGCAAAGGTCACTAGTATTACGATCGCGTTTAGATTGACGCGTTTTTACGGAAAAGCGTCCCTGCGTATCCGTACCCGTTCTTAAGCCAAGCGGCAATTTCAGCAGCGTTTAGTCAAACAGCCGTCTATCTTTGCTTCAAACTATTGCGGACATTAACCGTAAAGCAGCGGGTGGCGGGTGCGATATCAGAAACTTCGCCGCGGCGCGTCTGATCGCGTTTTTGTTAGAAAGGCGATTTGTATCACCGGTGTGCGTGATACACGATGCTTTTTCTGAGCACGTGGTAGTGTAGAGATCTCTTGCGTCGGGCGGTGTGCGTAGCGTTCGGAAATATTGCGACGCGTGTCAATATCGAGGAGCGCTTAGCGGTACGGGCGCTGTAACTATCCGCGTCCATTACGATCGCCGCGTTTGGCGAGAGCCGTTTATAGCAGCAGTGTACGTACATATACGGATTATTCTGACGATTGGACCGTATGCCCGTCGATCCCGGCGTTTGTAGGAGTGCGGGCGATTGGTAGTGGTATGTGTCGGTAACTAGAGTATCTCACCTACGCACATTGGATAAAGACAAAAAGTTCTATATATAATACATTACCCAAAGCCGAATGTTCTTTTACAGCACACAGATTACTTACGATTTATGGTACATTAGCATTCGTAAGGAATTCATAACCATGCTTGATCCGAACCTGATTAGCAATCTCAAAGGGCGGGGAAGGCATCTATCTTTGGCGTGGTTAATCGATTCGGCCGACAACCGAAAGTCCCCCCATCGGTGGTGATCGATGGAGTCGCCGCCTTCTTCTGGCGCTTCTTACGCTTCTTCTTCCGACGAGGAATGCAGAGAACCGCCCGGCGCTAGAGTATCCGGCGAGGGGAGACACTGTTTACCAGATTCTTGTACTCGTTAACATCAAGAGCGGGCACAATAAGTTGTAAGTCTCGTGGATTGGAGAGGCGGACCCCTGATCAACTTCAAGGCGTTCAGCGTCCTTGCCTATAGCGCCCCGGTGAACACATGGCCCTCATCTTGAAGAAAGTGGTTCAAAACACAGGGTAACCGGGCCCCGACACAGTACACTTGATATACAAGGCATCGGCGGCCAACACCACGGTATAACGGCGAGATCTGAATCTGCGTTTTGCCAAACTCGTTGGGAGGAAGAATCAACCACTCCGAGTCGAGGCCAACGAGCATACCCGCTGTTTGGACTTTGGACACGGTTACCTCGGTTTCGTTGATGAAGTTCTCCACGGCCGTGGCATCGCACGTGATTTGCCGTGTCGATGTCTGGTATCTGTCGCCCGGCGGCGACCACATCTTGGCGGCAAGTCTTGCGGTCTCTGGGCATCGTCTTTGCCGATTCTTTGTGAGATGACTCCATTTCTTTGTGTTTTTTGCCGAGGGAAGAAACAAAGCGCTTCTTAAGTAGATGGGGTCTCGAGCGAGTTGCCCGTCGCGAATGGTTCGCGAAGGTTGAGTTGCGTCCGTTGGAACTTGTGAACATTCCATTAATCGTTGTGGAAGTTCAAATGACGGATTGATTCAATGGTGCATCTGTTTTTCGAGTTCGGGGCGTGGTTTTGGTGTGGATGCGTCGTGGGTACGAGAGTTGGCCGATCGCGAAAAGCGGCCGGAGTGGGAGGCGATTGTCGCCTAGAAGTAAGCCCTCCTCTGCGGCCTCCACGGGTGGAGTTTGGCTCACAGTGCCCGACGACGATTGGAAAGCGGCCCCGGCGGCGGTAACGAACGGATCTCGAAGGCTGCGAGGAAGATGAGCAGGAGCTTTCTACTTCTCCGTAATTTTTCTTTTCTTGTGGATCCTGTTTGTAAATGGGCGGTGTAATGCGTTGAGATAAATACATTTTCCTTCTCAAAAAAAAAAAATCGCGTTGTGCAACCCGTTTTTATTAGTTGGCTACATATGCGAGCATATGTACGCATGTGTGGTTAACAAGTTGTATGCGTACAAGCTTCTAGTCATCATATATTTTCTCAAACTGAACAACCGGTCATCGAGTTTGCGTCATCACATTGTTTTAATACTACCCTAGCTAGTACATGATCACCAAAAAGTAAGTCAAAGCTTCTAGTCATCATATATTTTGTCAAACGAACAACCGGTCATCGAGTTTGCATCATCACATTGTTTTAATACTATCCTAGCTAGTACATGATCACCAAAAGTAAGTCAAGACAGCATAATGTTGGTATTTTTAATGCACACGGATAAATCATAGCGCACGGAAAGTACCGTTGTAGCTTTCACCCGAGTATTCGGGGTATCGATTTCCACGGGGAACGAGAAGTGAACTAGAAGGGATCAAAATACGTCCAAGAGATGAGGTAGAATAAATATTTTTGTAGGTAGAGAGGGGTTCTCTAAGGTTTTCTCAAGATTACTAAATACCAAGGTTCGGGCTTACTAAACCCTACTTACTGAGCGGCGAACCTTTCCGATTCTCGAAAAGACGGGAAACGGTAATCGGGGTCAGGCCGCCTAAAGCTCTACGAAAAAACACCAACACGTGCGTGGTGGACTACAAAGGCCTGGTCGGAGCTGTCACCCCGGGCTACCACAACTATTCCGTAGCATTGGGCGCAATCTCAGGTAAACTCTAGCCCAGACACCATGTCTACACTAGCGAGTACGAAACTAGTTTCACGTGAAAACTAGAGCCTTCGGTCGAACGGAGATCCAGTAAGTAAAATAAAGTAAGGACTGAATTTAGTAAAATAATAATCAAGAAATTACCATAAGATCACTTGGATATTACTCACAAAGAAGTCGGCTCCGTAGAGGTACAAGGTTGAGAAGGATCCGACAAACCCGGCTCCTCCTCTTCACTCTTCCCTCTCCTCTCTTCCTCTTTTCTAATCTATACAACTAGGTGAAGAACACCTAGAGGGACACCACTACATGGTGAAGGAATTGGAATTGAAACTCAAGTGTGAAGTGTGTAGTGTGTTGTGTACAAAGGTGTAGGGGTCTCTTTATATAGGAAAAGAGAGGAGAGAATGGAGGGCCATCCTTGTTCCGTGGGGCATTTGGCGGGAACGCAAAGTTTGCACCACATGCAACCGCCGCGTGAAGTCCGTAGCGAACCGCCCGAGAAAGGGCGGGAAAAAGCACCCGAAATTTTGCGCCCGGCGCCGCCGCGATCTTGGCCGGCCGCCCGCATATGGGCCCCATTTCGCCTCTCCTTTCTCTGGTGGGCTTGTGGGCCTTGGTAGATGGTTTCCCGCTGGTGCAAAGTCCGATGAGGCGTGGAATCGGCCTCCTTGCTTCCCTTTGCTCTTTGGCGTATTTCGACTTTGCGCTTCCCACTTTATTTGGCAATACTTTATTTTATTTCCACAACATTCCTGCAAAACAACTTGAAACACCAAAACTTCGTGGAACTCGTTAGATAAATAATGTTTGGTTGTGTTTTCACATGTAATATTGTCTACGTTTAGTTCACTTTGGTGGTCATAAAACATGTATTAATTGAGTGTCAACAAGTTCCCCCACACTTGGCTCTTTGCTCGTCCCGAGTAAAGGATAAAGTAAGTATAAACATAGCAATTCAAGTTGTGAACCCGACATAAAGATCATCCCAAGACATACCTCATTACCGTGGGATATGTGGAGTGTCTAACATATATTCTTGGGTGGTTGAGAAATGGAACGGCTTTGAAACAAAGTCATCCTATTTTCACATCTTAGTAACTTGGAGTTTTTTGAAAATAAATCATAGTTCACAAGTACTCCTCAAATGGCACTCTCAAATCGCTCGGTGGTGTTTATCTCCTCACCAAGGCATTTTATAGCTTTGCCTTCTTTTCCTTCCTACTTCTATAAAGCTTATGTGGAGCTCGGGTAGGAAAAATTTTTGTGGGCATACTTGTATTGCATATTTTGCTATGTCAAACAATGGATCCACGGAGAAAAAAATGTCATACAATCAAATCAAGATGTGCAAGTGTGTGGATATATATAGTGGCTAACCTATTTCTATGCTCCTTGAAATATCTTCCTTTATTGTGACTCTCGAGAAAATAATTGTGAGAGCATGGGCTATCTTTTATTCTCATTTTCTTTTCTTTTTTCTTTTTTTTAGAGAGGCGGGCATCTAAGTACCCATTGCTTTAATAGCGGACACTTGTCCATTTTTTTCTCTCTTTTTTTTTCATTTGATGATAGCCTCATGTCTCTTTTCATAAACTTTTGAGAGGGAGATATCAACAAGTGTTTGGAGCATTTATTTCGGAAGAGCCTAACAAAGATATTTTTGTTTACTCCTAGTATAGGAGTAGAACATTTTTTGTGGATCTAAATGGAAAGCGTGTTTCTGCGCCTACTCCCAGTGTAGGAGTAGTGCATATATTTGGTGGCGTGTACGTGATCTTGATTTAAGAGCATGAAAATTTTCTCAACTAGGGTCAACAAGGTTTGACGGAGCTCAATGCAACAACAAGTAGCAAATGTAGAAGGTTTTCAAATTGTATCATGGTATTTGGCCTTGGTAGGAATTTCTCACCATTGAGGAGTATGTGAGACTATGGTTTTAACATTTTGATGAAAAGGAAATTCTCCAAGTACTTTGAATAGAAAAGGTTGGATTTCCATGTCAATGCCATATCTCACTTCACAACAACTTAGGCAATATGTTTTTTTTCCTATATATTTTTCCCACAAGCACTAAGGATATGTAAGGAACAAAAATTTATGTAGGCCAAACTCAAAGAGCTATATTTATATTTACTTTCGAGTTTTAATTCTAAGTGTGGAATTTTGGTTCTTTTAAAAGTTTACAGGTTTAAACAAGTGTAGAACCAGGGAACATGCATATGAACAGGTGGGAGAGAAGTGATCAAACCGAGTTTTGTACGTGTTCCTCCACCAGTTCATGATGTGGTTCGAGTGCTTTTTGTTCTTCATTGGAGTGTTGCACTCCCCCCACTTCTTTGGAGCTATATCTATTTTTATTCAAAGACAAAGACAAGTGAAAATAACATGGACTCTTACTGTGGAAAAACACCAGAGAGTCAAAAACTTTATGCTATTCTAAATTCTTTATATATTTTCTTTTTTTTATTTCTTAATATTCATATTTTTTTTTTTTTATTTCGTGCTATAAGGAAAACTTTTAAATGATGGCCATACCTTGAATGCATTACCTTTATCATCTTGGAGCATGATGGCATCATGTAATGAGCTCTCGGTTACTTGAATGGCCATTCTCATTTTGCTCGGAAGTTTTCCATGAACAAAGAGTATCACCCTTGAGTTGAACATCGGGATCTTAATTATCTCTAGGTGTAAACTCTTTGTCTTTGTTTTTTTGTCATGCCACCTTTTTCGTTCCTGTAAATGTTAGTGATAGAGAGTACCCGAAGGGTGGCACCATGTTTTTTATCTGAAGTATGTTCATCCAACCTTTCATTTGAACTCAAGCGGGACCAAGGTAAAGTTTGCAATGTAAACATAGTCTTGATTTATCTCCATAATTGATTACCTCTCATTGTTTATGAAAAGAATTACTCTAAACTCATTAACCAAGATTCAACCTCATGTCAAACTTTGATTAAAGAAGGTCATTTTAACCTAAGCACCATGCTTAATTTAAAAGACCTATAGATGTATCGTGCACGATTGCATCTAAACTAGAGCATATGACATAAACATGGGAAGCAATTTTTTTATGGAGACAAGTATGAGTCAATGAGTTGGTGAACGTTACCCTTGCATTACCTGAGTGTACCTTACCCACCGCCAGTATGTGGATGGAGTTTTGAAGTTGCTACAATGGTGTCTTTGTTGCACATGTCCAACTCGAGGCTATCATCATGTTTTTGAGCCACACACATGTATGGTGTGCATGGATCATAAGCTTTGATTATAGCAAAGGTTTAGAGAAGGATAATCCTCCTTCACTCTTCTTTTTTTTTTTCTATGTGATCAAGGTTCATTCAAAGATCACAAAAAAATGAACTTTGATTTACTTCCGTTATGAATTTATCTCAAAGACTCACCCTTGTGGATTTGTGAAATTCTCGTAGGTGTTAGTCTAGGCATACAACCAAAGTCTATGCCGATAGTTTCAGTTCAAAAATCATACTAGACTCCATGTCCAATTTGATTTAGGTAGGCTTTTTAACCTAAGCACCACGCTTAATTTAAGAAGCCTATGGAAGGGTGACCATCTAGAATAATCAACACTCCCAAACCAAAACATGTTTAGCAAAGAGAAAAGTAGCATGAAAATCATTTTGAGATTGATTCAAACGGATGTGTGAACATTGAATGATAAATCGAGAGAACCATGTTTTTTTTATATGCAAGGTAGTGCTATGGGGTGGATGAATGAATTTAAACAAACATGCCATAATTTTGAAAAACAAATTAAATGAGTGATATGCATGCAATCTAAGCTTTAGCTTTTTGAAAGCACTAAATAAATGACAATTCAAGCAAATAGGCAGTGGTGAAAATAAATTTGGAAAAGAAAATAAATATTTTTGGTTTGGTTCTTTTACCTTGATCGACTTACCTCTCACAATTTATGATTGAATTGTGAGTGTTGCAATGTAGTCGTTCCGTCACATATCATGGTCTTGTTTCCTTTTGACGGTGACCTTATTCCATCTGCATAGAGTTAGTGTGCACATCTATATCCCTATCTATGCAATGGCGGGGTGATGATTTGATTATGCAAGAATGATCAAGCACCCCGGGCTCATAATATCATTTTTATATATATCTTCTTTTTCTTTTTTTTTAATCATAATATTTTTTTTTTTGTGACTTTAGAATAATGAGCAAGGCATAAGAGTGAACAAGGTAGAGAAGCCAAAGCAACAATGAATGAAGCATGTCATGAGATGTTTTGAGTTGTTCACCCCCACACTTGAATTTTGCAAGATGCAAGAATCAAGTTTGGATGGAAACACTCTTGTCGAATGTGCTTCATTGTTGAATGATGTTTGATTGGTTTTACCTTGTGCTCATAAATATGTTTTTAATCTCATTTTCAAAAAGTCATATTATTAAAGAAAATATTTATGAAAGTAAAAGGATGATTGTTTTTTTCAAGAGGGAATTATTAAAGATCGGGTTATGTCTCGAAAGTGCTTTGTTTAAAGACAAAAGCTTGTCCTTGGGAAACCTTTTGAAATTGAAACCAATGTTGATGATGTGGTTTCCCCTCCATCACCAATCTTTGTTGTTGATTTATAGAACTCATGCCAACACACCATGAAATTCGCCAAATTTGTGATAGACAAAAACATCTACAACACCTCTTTCAAAATTTTTATGAATGAAGGGGTTGTAGATTATGCTAGTGATGGCTGAGTTACAAATTTTCCATATTAGGGGAACATTTTTTATGATAATTTGACTACTCCACAAAACATGGATCTGTCATTTTTGTTGTGGAGTCTATTTCAAATTCTCCCCTGAGATCCGGAATGGATTTTTGATGAGACAGTGAGCCTGGGCATAGAGGGAGAGAGTTTTTTTTTTTAAAAAAAATGAGCCAGAAATACTAGAGTAACCAGATGTAGTTTACACTTGCCAAGGTACAAGTCGAGGAGGATTCAACAGACTCCTCCTCAGTTCGGCATGCCCTTGCCAGGTCAACCACACCCGGTACAAGTTGCCTCTTTCTCTCCTCTCTATGAATTTCTCCCTTTATGTGTTGTCAATGTTGTTTTTTATGTCTCATCAAGGAATTCGGGGTATATGATGATGATGAATTTGGGAAGCTCTCAGGATTTCCCAAAATCATCATTAACAAAAAAGGTCATCATCAAATTCGAAGGGGCATGCAAAAGGGCGGGATCATCATCCCAAAAAGTGTGATAGCATGTTCCCTTAATAGGAGGGTCCTCAACAACCAAATTATGGGAAGGATTTGAAAGATTTTCAAATTCGGTTGTAGGTGCCTCCTCTCATTGTTCGGGGCTTGACTCTATTGTTTCTACAGGAAGCTTGTCATGGATGTCGGTGTAAGGGATGTTTTTAAGGATTTTCTCAAAAATGGTTTTCCCCACACTAATGGATTTATGCACGAACGAGCCTCCCAAAGATTGATCAAGTTGGAGAGCAGCATCTTTGCTAAGACCAAAATGGAAGTGATTAACTAAGATGTGGTCAGGCAAAGAAAGATGTGGGCTGGTATGTAGGATTTGTGAACCTAGCCTAGGTCGCTTATAGAGTCTCCTTCTATATATATTTTTTTTTTTTTTTTGGAATTTAAGATTTTTTTTTGAAGGATCGCTCCCGAACCATGGCTATAAAAGCAGGGCGAAGCTCATAGCCATTTATATGTATATGATGTGAATGGTGGTGGAGGCTCCAATGAATCGCCCTTTGAAGCCAAAAATTAAAGATTGGAGTGGAATTCATGTGGTTGGGATGGTAATGGTGGTGAGGTGTATAAAATAAAAATAAAAAATAAAAATAAAAAGGGATACACGGACGACTTGGGTTCGATTCTAGAACGACTACCGTTCCCCGGCAACGGTGCGAAAAGCTTGTTGGTATTTTTTAATGCACACGCAGATAAATCCATAGCGCCGCGGAAGTACCGTTGTAGCTTTCACCCGGAGTATTCGGGGTATCGATTTCCACGGGGAACGAAGTGAACTAGAAGGGATCAAGTGCGTCCAAGAGATGAGGTAGAATAAATATTTTTGTAGGTAGAGAGGGGTTCTCTAAGGTTTTCTCAAGATTACTAAATACCAAGGTTCAGGGCTTACTAAACCCTACTTTACTTGCCCGGACGTGGAACCTTTCCGATTCTCGAAAAGACCGGGAAACGGCAATCGGGGTCGGGCCGCCTAAAGCTCTACGAAAACACCAACACGTGCGTGGTGGACTACAAAAGGCCTGGTCGGTCTTTGTCACCCCCGGGCTACCACAACTATTCCGTAGCATTGGGCGCAATCTCGGGTAAACTCTAGCCCGGACACCATGTCTACACTAGCGAGAGTCTGAAACTAGTTTCACGTGAAAACTAGAGCCTTCGATTCGAACGGAGATCCGATAGAAGTAAAAATAAAGTAAGGACTGAATTTAGTAAAATAATAATCAAGAAATTACCATAAGATCACACGGATATTACTCACAAAGAAGTCGGCTCCATAGAGGTACAAGGTTGAGAAGGATCCGACAAACCCGGCTCCTCCTCTTCACTCTTCCCTCTCCTCTCTTCCTCTTTTTCTAATCTATACAACTAGGTGAAGAACACCTAGAGGGACACCACTACATGGTGAAGGAATTGGAATTGAAACTCAAGTGTGAAGTGTGTAGTGTGTTGTGTACAAAGGTGTAGGGGTCTCTTTATATAGGAAAAGAGAGGAGAGAATGGAGGGCCATCCTTGTTCCGTGGGGCATTTGGCGGGAACGAAAGTTTGCACCACATGCAACCGCCGTGAAGTCCGTAGCGAACCCCGGAGAAAAGGGCGGGAAAAAGCACGAAATTTTGCGCCCGATCGCCGCAGATGCGCCGATCGCCCGCAAATATGGGCCCCATTTTGCCTCTCCTTTCTCTAGTGGGCTTGTGGGCCTTGGTAGATGGTTTCCCGCCGGTGCAAAGTCCGGATGAGGCGTGGAATCGGCCTCCTTGCTTCCCTTTGCTCTTTGGCGTATTTCGACTTTGCGCTTCCCACTTTATTTGGCATACTTTATTTGTATTTCCACAACATTCCTGCAAAAAACAACTTGAAACACCAAAACTCGTGGAACTCGTTAGATAAATAATGTTTGGTTATGTTTTTCACATGTAATATTGTATGCATTTTAGTTCACTTTGGTGGTCATAAAACATGTATTAATTGAGTGTCAACACATAACATCAATCACATTGTGTTGTCGGCATCGTGGGCATGCCACCCCGCTTCAGTACTCAACACCAGCCTCAACCTCAAGCGAGCCTATGCATCATGAGCCTCTCGTCTTCGCTCTCGGCCTTCCTCTTGATGAGATCCTCAACGGCCCAAACAACTTCTCAGAGAGCTTCTGCGCATGAACATATATATGAGGGATCCATATTTTATCGTTCGGGCAAAAAAACAAGTCCGCGATCGTCAAATCACAAGCATCGTTCATATATTTGGTCATTGAGAAACTGGCCAGAGTGAAATAAAGCATGCATGCATGCAAAGTGAACTATGCCAAACTGGTGGCCGAGAACTACCATTGTATTCACAGATCTATGCCAAAACAAATGGCCAAAATTGGTTTTCTCAATTTAAACAAGGCATGCATGTAAGTGAACTATGCCAAAACTCGGCAAAAACCGCTGGCCGAGAACTACCATTATTCTCGGAAGTATGCCAAAACAGTTGGCCTTGGCCAAGCCACCAAGCCAAAATGGGTTTTCTCAATTACGTAAGCTCGAAACTGAAACTAGTAGTATAACCGGAAGCTCGGGTATTGGTCTTCATATGACATATGTGGGGTCACTCCCCCCCCTTAGCCTTCGCCTCCGAAGGGCGGGAAGGGGGCGAGGGCTTCCCACGGGGTGAGTTGTGATATGGGCAGGCGGGAGCGGCCTCGCCAACCCTCCCTCGGCGGCGTTGCCGAGGGGCGGGAACGGAGGGTGCTCGGGCTACCATACGCGGAGTGGTGGTGGGTACGAACGAGCGTGACGCAGGTGCGAGAAAACGGAGTAAATGGCACTTAAACTGGCCAACTGATCGATCCATTATACAGCTGCCCTGTTCTGGTATTTATAGGAATACCAAGGGGGCGAGGGGCTGATTTACAAATTGGTACCCTGTAGGTGGGGAACACACTCTTACGTGTGGGCCCTCCAGTGGGCTAAAGTAACTATCCATCCAAGGTTAGTACGGGAAATACACTTATACTTTTCTCTCCCTGCGGATGCAGGGTTTTTTCCTCCCTACGGCCGGTGGGTGTCGTGCCACGCGGAGGGGACGCCCCCTGGAAGGGGGCCTCCTCCGCTGGCCCTCGCGCCGCCCGGGGCCGGCGGAGCTTGGGGACCCCCTCCGCCGGCGCTTCCCGTCGGGCGTAAGGGTGGCCTTGCTTCACGGCTTGATCCCGGGCCTCCGAGGTCGCTCGTCGTCTGAGGGTTGGGCGTTATTGCCCCGTGCTAGCGAAGGGTCCTCCGCCGCTTTGTCCCCGCAAGACTTACATTTTACAAAGAGATTGGTTCTTGGCCCCCCGGGCGGCGAGAGGGGATACTGGGCCGCCCCTGGGGGCGGCGGGTCGCCCTCCCCAACACAGGCCCCCTCGAAGGTCCTGGTTCCCTCCGAGGGGCGGAGCGAAATCAACCCCTCCGGAGGGTCCCGTGTGGGTGGCCTGTTGGACGCCCCATGGGCCCTTGCCCGGCCGGTGTCCCCTGGCCGGCCGTGGGCCTCGCGGAGGTGGGCCTCGCCCTTCTCGCGATTGCTGTGTTCTAGGGTCCGTTGTGCGTGGGGAGGTGTCGTTGGTTGGTTTGGAGGTGACGCGGATCGGGGTTGGTTGTGTTTGTTCGGGTTGTACGGATGCGTTCGTTTGCTTTCGCGTGGGGGGCGGATCGGAGGGCTCGGCGTTGTTTTGGGATGCGGGCCGTGTTTCTCGGGGTTTCGCGATTCGCGGCCGGCGCGCCCCTCCCCATCGCTGGCCTATATATATGTGTGGTAGGTGAGGCTAGGGTTTGTGCTCTCCTTTCGCTTTCAGTCTCTCGCTTTTGCTTCCTCCTTCTTTCCGCTCTCGCCTCCGCTGCCACTTCTTTGCTGTTTCGTTGGCGCCCTTCAGAGCTGCGCCCTTGCCTTCGAGGGTGTTGCGGTTTGCTTTGGAATCAGGCTTCGATGGCTCGTATCAAGGAGACTTCGAGGCCCAAACCCATCGTGGAGTGCTTCGAGCTTCCTCCGAGCAAGTGTACTACGAGTTATTTGAAGGAATTCCAGAAGGAGCACGAGTTCTTCCATAAGAGGCGCTTCCGCGCCGAGGGAGAGACGGTGCCCCTTCCGCCCCGGGAGGTCGCTGTCTTCGAAGAATTCTTCCACGCGGGCTTCGTTCCCTATGGTCGAAGTTCGCCCTTGACGTCGCAGGTGCAACCTCCGCTTTGATCAACTTTACCGCGGCTTGCTTCCCTCGACTCGTGACGTATGCGTGGGCGTGCCGCTCCGTCGGCTTGGAGCCGACGGTGGACGGCTTCATTGGAGCCCACGCCGTGCACTTCCAGCCGCGCACGGTCAAGACGACGGAGGAGCAGGTGTTCCGCGCGCCGTACGGTGTATATAGCATCATCCCCCGTAGCTGGGTGGATGCTCCGCTCCCGCAGAGGAACAAGTGGGCGGCGGACTGGCCGGACCATTGGTTTTACTACCGGGGTTTGATGGCGCGGAGGGGTCCGTACGGAGCCTGCGCGCCCTTCAAATGGGCGGGCGGTGAAGCCCGTGAGGACGGCGGCCGCGGTGAAGGAGTTGGATGCCCTCCCGCGCCATGTCTCGTCACGTCTCGCTGGCTACGGGACTTGGTGGGAGGAGCCGGCGCCGCCGCATTCATGTGTTGTGGGCGGGGCGCCGGACTGACGCCGCGAGTCGGGCGGAGTACGCCGCTAAGGGGTTGAAGGCCTTTGCGGTTCGACCTCGAGCGGATCCGGGCGGGACCTCGCTGGGGATGCGGGGGTGACAAGGCCGAGTTCGGCCGGGCTGGTGGCGGCGAGGCCACCGCCGCCTCCCGGCGCTCATCGGAAGCCGGAGTCCTCGAGATCCCGCGCGATCCGCGGTCGTCTCGACGACCGCCGACGGGTGAACCGGCTCTCGACTTACTCGAGTGGAGTACGAGGATCGCCGTCCGAGGCCGACGCTGATGCCATGGACGCGGGAAGAAGCGGCGCGGGGTTCGGAAGGCTAGTGCGCGTGCTACTAGCGCACCGGAGCCCCGCGGCCGGCGCCGACTGAGCCCCCCCGCCGTGTAGAGGAGGCCGGCTCGTCTCAAGGGGCCGCTCGTCGGCGGGCGGCCGGCGGTTCCTGGGCGGGGCTCGATTATTCCTCGCCTCCGGCGATGATGAGGGCGGGGAGGACGGGGAGGGCGCCGCCCGCGGACGCGAGAGGTGGAGGGGAGGAGGGCTCGAGGAGGACCTCGGAGGGCGAGGAGGTTGATGAGGGCCGCGAGGGCGTGCCCCTCCCGACGGAGATGTTGGACGGAGGGGAAGATGGAGGTGGGGACGAGTCTGGGCGGGCTCACCGTTGGTCGCCGGGATGAGCACGCCGCGTGCGCCCCCATACCGGGCGGTGCCATGTGTGGGCGAGGGCGCGATCCGAGAGGACCCGCCGAGGCTCCCGCCGGGAGCCGGAAGGCCCCGTGGGGAGCGGAGGCCCGGCCTCGCCCACGCTGCGGAGACCATCGGCATTGATGATGTCGATGGGAGCTCCACACGAGTCGACCTCCGCGACACCCCTTTCGCCCAAGACCGAGGTGGAGCGGCGGTTGATTGGGCGGGTCTTCGACCGTGCAGCGCCGCCGAGCCGAGATGCAGGTGGCCAACCGCTCCTCTCCGATATCCACGAGGATATCAAGGTGAAGACGGGCGAGCTGCTTGTGTTGGCGCAGGGGGCGCCATTCGCGAAGGGTGGGACCCAGCCGACCATGCCGATGCCTGTGGAGGAAGGCCTCGGGGCGAGCTCAAAGACACCGGGCGAGTCGCGAGGCTCAAGGCGGCTGCCGACGAGGCGGAGCGCCTTGGTCGGAGGTGGCGGGACCCGAGGGAGGGCGCGGGGCTCTCCGCCAGAGAACGAGCGGGCGGTAGGCGGAGGCACGGGGCCCGAGAGGCGCGCGGGCGGACGCGAGGCTTCGGCGAAGAGGATTAACGACACGGAGCTGGGCGTGGTATGCGGAGGCGAGGGCTTCAAGACGGCGCTTGACGCTCCTCGAAAGGAGTCGGGGCTGCCCCCTCGTTCGCCTTGCCTAATCCGGACCCCGCTCTCATCGGGCCTCGGATGCGGCGGGAGCTTGGCGAGTCGCCGACGGTGGTATCAAAGTTCTTGCGACTTCGGGGCTAGCACCGCCGCTTTGCCGCCTTCAAGGGGCCCTTCGCCATCCGGGAATGCCCGCGACGCGAAGCCGCTTTCGAAGGCGCGACCGCCCACTTCCCTAGTGCCGACGCAGGTCGGGGCTCGCGGAGGAACGCGAGGTGAAGCGCTTCACCTCCGCTTTCATCAAGCGCTTCGCCCGAGGGCGGGCGGGAGCTTGCTTTGTGGACTTCAGCGAGGGCGGACCCTCGCCGGGAAGGTGGGTTATTTCTTGCGGCCTTGTTCGTTTGTTTTGTTGTGTTGTATTGGTTTGATGACTTACGTAAATCCGGGCGGTTTTTTTGTAGGTCAGCCACTGCCGGTGTCGCCCCCGGGCGGAGGGGGTTTGTCAACCGCTCCGGGAGGAGGCCTCGAACAGGGGGCGGGGTTGAGGTGTCGGAGGCGCCCTTGGGTGACTCCCGGCACCTCCGCCCGCCGGCTGAAGGGCTGACCACTGGCCCTACGCCTGCTCCGGCCGCTTCCGATCTTTCTTGCCTTGTCTCCGCGTGCCCCTCGCCCGTGGCTTCACCTCCGATGTCCCGCGGGAGGGCACGCCGGCCTCCTAGAGACCCGCCGACGACCCCTCCGGCCCCGATGTGGCTGCGCCCTCCGAGGAAGAGGTGGTTTAGGGCTCCCTAGGGCTGTCCTTGGTAGTTTCATGTTTTGAGTCCGCGTGCGAGTTTGTGGCCTTTGGGCGGTCCGAACGTTACGCCCCGGGCGTTTAAAACTTTAATGAAGCGGCGGGCGTTTAGCCATTTCCTTCACTCCGCTTAATCGTGTTTGTTTATCTTCTCGGTTTTGTTTGATTGGGTTATGGAGTTAATGGGGACTTGGTTTTGTTGGCCGCGCAGTACTTGGGGGCCTGTCGCGGAGAGTGCTCAACGTGGTCCCACCGATGATGAATCGTCAAGACGTGTTCATCTCGGGGGAGACCTGGGTGCGCGCCATGCAGCGATTCCCTGGGCTACCCTTCGAACGGTTTTGGTGGGGAAGGGTTCGGAAATATGACCTGGCCAATCAGGCTTCGGAGGCCTTCTGGCGTTCCCATGACTTGACAAATCGTCCAAGTGGAGCGGGTCCTTTTTTGGGCGGCGCTAGCGCGGCTATGGCGGAGGATGACATTGAGGATGACGGCCGTTGCTATAGCGCTTGGCCGGGCGGCATCTTTGGATCGATCGTGGAGAGGTCGGGTCGTGGTGCCGAAAAGAAGAGGATGTTGGCTTCGAATGGAGTGATATGCGGAGGGTCTATCGTCATCGAGTGTTAGGCGGTGACCTTCCGCTCGTGGTGTCGGAGCCAGCTATATCGGAAGTCGCTTCCTCAGCTGATGAGCTAGTAGAGGTGGTAGGTGTGGAGGCTTTTGTAGAGCGTGTTGCGAAGGTGCTTGTTAGGGCAGTCCTTCACAGTGTTGTAACTTCGTGAGCGGAGGATGTAAGTGCGGAGGTCCCCCGATGCTTTCGTCTTTGTGAGGGTCACCAGAACTTGTTTGGTGTGAATGGTATAAATGCGAGCCGCTTTGATGTTTGTGTACGTTGCGTAGTAATGCTTTGTTCTCGCGGCGTTGGTCTTGCGCATGTAGCCAGTGAACGGCGGCGTCCCCATTTCACTTAGTGCGAGGACTCGCGCTTCCTGAGGTAGCCGCATGAAACAACAAGGTCCCCCTAATTCACTTAGTGCGAGGACTCGCGCTTCCCGAGGTAGTCGCATGAAACAAATATGCTTCCCACTTTCGCTTTAGTCGAGGACTCGCGCTTTTTCGGAGGTAGCCGCATGAAACAGCGGCGTTCCCTATTTCACTTAGTGCGAGGACTCGCGCTTTTTCGAGGTAGCCGCATGAAACAGCGGCGTTCCCTATTTCGCTTAGTGCGAGGACTCGCGCGCTTTTTCGAGGTAGCCGCATGAAACAGTTCCCTATTTCACTTAGTGCGAGGACTCGCGCTGAGGTAGTCGCATGAAACAGCGGCGTTCCCTTTATTTCGCTAGTGCGAGGGACTCGCGCTCGAAGGTAGCCGCATGAAACAGCCGCGTTCCCTATTTTCGCCGCTTTTAGTGCGAGGACTCGCGCTTTTCGAGGTAGCCGCATGAAGCACCGCGGCGTCCCCTATTTCACTTAGTGCGAGGACTCGCGCTTTTTTCGGCTGCAGCGCATGAAAACAGCGGCCGTTCCCTATTTTGCTTAGTCGCAGGACTCGCGCTTTTCGGAGGTAGCCGCATGAAACAAATGGGCGTCCCTATTTCACTTAGTGAGGGACTCGCGCTTTCGAGTTGGTAGCCGCATGAAACAAATAAGCTTCCCCCTATTTCGCTTAGTGCGAGGACTCGTGCTTTTTCGGAGGTAGCCGCATGAAACAGCGGCGTCCCCTATTTCACTTAGTGCGAGGACTCGTGCTTTTTCCGAAGGTAGCCGTGTGAAACAGCGGAATTCGGCGGTTTTTATTGCTAGATTTGGTTTTACAATGTAGTGATCTGGGCACGGAGGTCCCCCTCCTAGGGACAGGGGTTCCCTGTTGAAGCTTTTACATAGTTGCTTTGGGACGCGGAGGGTCCCTTTCTAGGCACGGGGTCACCGTTGACACTCCGGGTAGAGGTGAGGGTGCTCCCTTGTGCTCCCCGCGAGCCGCGACTCCTCGTCAGGGTCTGGACGTGGGCGCCCGTCGCCGCACGAGTGGAGCTCTTGCGGAGGCGGGTCGTGGGGTGGACTCGGCGTTGAGCTCGCCTAGCTTTGCTTGACGGTGGTGCTTTGCGGGTTGTCGCAGCTTGCGCCACCTTCTCACGTTCATGTTCGGGGCTTCGCTCCTTCCCCTTTCGGAACTTTGACTCCTTTGGCGGAGTTGCCCACAGGAGGATGTTACATTCTCCATTGTGGTATCTCCTTCGGAGGGTCTCCCGCTCCGTGTTAGTCTGGCGCCCGCGCGAGGTGTCCCCGGGCAGCCGGCGTGGGTGGTTCTGAGGGGCGAAATGCTCTAGTTTGTCGGCATTTTGGCTTCATTTGGGCTCCGGTGATTTGGATGTTTATTTGCCTCGGAGGCACACAGAAGCGCCATTGCTCTTCATTGCACCGCGGTCCGCCTTGGGGGTCGGGCTCTGTTTTACATTTTCCATTGTGGTACCTTGCTGAACTGGGGGTTCTAGGTTTCGGAGGTAGCCTGGCATTTGCTCAGAGGATCGGGGCTTGGCGAGAGAGGATGGCACGCATGGCGTGTGTCGTTTTTTGCTCTCGTTGCGGTGTAGCTTGGGGGGCTGGTTTTATAGTGCTCCCGAGGGGTGGGGTTTAAATTGTTGGTTGGTTGCCATGAATGCTTGTGTAGTTATGGCGGGTGGGTGTTGTCCTTTGGTGGGTGGAGTTTAAGGCTTGTGCGGCGGAGGTCGTGTCCTTGGTAGGTGAAATTGAGCGCTTGTGCGGCCGGAGGTCGTGTCCTTGGTAGGTGGAATTGAATGCTTGTACGGCGGAGGTCGTGTCCTTGGTAGGTGGAATTGAACGCTCGTACGGCGGAGGTCTCGTTGGGGCTTGCGCGGGTCCTAATCGGAGAGCGCGGGGCGACTTTATTGCGAGCCGCTGGCGGAGGTGCTAGGGTGCCCGGTTTTGTGCGCCTCGCGGGTCTCGTGCTCGGAGAGCGCGGGCGACTTCATTGCGAGCCCCAGGGCGGAGGTGCCCGTGTGCCCCCGCCTTTGTGCGCCTCCGCGGGTCTCGTACTCGGAGAGCGCAGGGCGACTTCATTGCGAGCCCCAGGCGGAGGTGCCTGTGTGCCCGGCCTTTTGTGCGCCTCCGCGGGTCTCGTACTCGGAGAGCGCGGGGCGACTTCATTGCGAGCCCCAGGCGGAGGTGCCTGTGTGCCCGGCCTTTTGTGCGCCTCCGCGGGTCTCGTACTCGGAGAGCGCGGGGCGACTTTATTGCGAGCCCCGGGCGGAGGTGCCTATGTGCCCCCGGCCTTTGTGCGCCTCCGCGGGTCTCGTGACTGGAGAGCGCGGGCGGCTTCATTGCGAGCCCTGCGGCGGAGGTGCCTCGTGTGCCCGCCTTGTGCGCCTCTGCCCGGGTCTCAGACTCGAGAGCGCTGGGCGACTTCATTGCGAGCCCCAGCGGAGGTGCCCGGGTGCCCGGCTTTTTGTGCGCCCCGCGGGTCTCGCGACTCGGAGAGCGCAGGGCGACTTCCGGCGAGCCCTGGCGGAGGTGCCCAGGTGCCGGCTTTGTGCCTCGCGGGTCTCAGACGGAGCGCGGGCGACTTCATTGCGAGCCCCAAAGGAGGTGCCCTCGGGTGCCCGGCTTTTTGCGATCGAACAAGAAAGAGGGTTCTCCGTTGGTTTGACCAAGGTGGGGGCGACCTGGCGGAGGCCCCCCGAGCATGGTCAATCCCGCTTACCTTCGCCGATGAGGGCCGGGTGGCGCCACCCGGCCCCTTTCAATGTAGCTTTTTGACGATGCAATCCTTGAAGTTTTAGGGGAACTAGCCTGCATATATTAATATCGGTGCTGCCTCGTTAAAAAACCTTGCGCCCCTTCGCAGGAAAAAGAGTGCAGCCCCGATTGTTCATGGTTTTTACTCAAAATGAAACAAGAAAGGAAGACGAGAAAAGATCGAAGCCCCTACAACTCGCGAGTGCTTAGTATATGCACCGCTAGGGGTAATACTTGCGGGAGGTCGTCGATGTTCCATGTGTGGGGGAGGTCATTGCCTTCAAGGTCTTGCGGTGGAAGGAGGCGGGTCTTGTGGACTTGGTGACGAGGTAGGGGCCTGTCCATTTGGGGGCAAACTTGCCCGCCATCTTCGCGTTCTTCCCGATTAGGGCCGAAGTCTCCGACCCGGAGATTGTGCGGAGGTGGGTTTTCTTGTTTCTCCATCTTGTGGTTTTCCTCTTGGTATCTTGCGCGGAGGTTGAGGGCGGCCTTGTCTCTTGTTTCTTCGAGGAGGTCTTTTGTGAGCGCCTCCATCTGCAGGGGCCGGTGATTACCCTTGGCGTCGTGCTTCAATTCTTACGGGAGGGACGGCCTCTTCTCGAATAGGAGCTTGAAGGGTGTGAACTTGGTCGCACGACTTTCTGAGGTGTTATGTGACCACACCACCGAGGTGAGCTCCTCCGCCCATTTTCCTCTTGGCTTCGGTAGATACCTTGCCGATGCCCTACAAGATCAAGCCGTTGACTCTTTCGACAAGCCCGTTGGGCGAGGGTGCCTTACGGAGGCGAAGTGTATCCGGGTGCCGATCCGGTGGCGTAACCGCTTGAAGCCTTCATTTGCCAAATTGGTTGCCATTGTCAACTGTTATGCTTCGCGGGTTCCGAATCGGCAAAACTATCTCGCTGCCGCGGAGAACTTTTGCAGAAAGTGAGAGGTTATGCTTGCGAGAGGGCGAGCCGATCCACTTTGTGAAGTATTCGACGGCCACCACCTGGCGTAGCGGAGGTTCCCCGAGGCTGGTGGCATTGGTCCAATGAGGTCAATTGCCCATCTCTCAAGAGGCCGTAGGGGCGGATGAGAGTCGTCGGAGCCCCTACCTGTTGGAATGATCTTGTCACCGGCACCCCTTCGCGGCGTTTGACCAAGTCTGTTATGTCGTTGAGTGCCGTTGGCGATGGAACCCCCCCGCGTGAACACTTTTCCCACTAGGGCTCACGGGCGTTGTGCGAGCCGCGCCCATGCCTTCGTGGATCTCCGCTAGGATGGCACGGCCTTCGCGGTGGATATGCATTTGAGCCATGGTGCGATCCGCGAGGCTTTGTACGGCTTGTTGTCCACCAAAGTATCCCCCGTACTTTTGCTCGACCCTTTTCTCGCTCTTCGCTGGGCTGCGGTTCGAAGAGGCCCTTGATGAATGCTATGATCGGAGCCCTCCGGTCTTCACCGTGAATGGCGCCGACGGATTTCGGAGGCGGATTGTTCTCTTCGACGGAGGAATGCAACACCTCGTAGAATACGTCCTCGGAGGGGCTCCGCTCGGGCCGCCGCCTAGCTCGCTTCGTCGGCGTCTCCATTGTCCCTGCCTGATATTGTTTTTGTTGTGACCCCGAGAAAGAATGCCTCCGTCTTGCGGAGCCGTGTCAAATATTTCTGCAATTCGGGGTGTCTGGCTCTGATGTCTTTCTCTGCCTGCTTGGAGACCACCTCCGAGTCGGTCTTGATGATGGCCCTCGCGCCCGACATCGCGCTGAGCTTGTTGAGAGCCGGGAGTACCGCCTTGTACTCCGCTGTGTTGTTTGTGCACTGGAACTCGAGTCTAGCGGCGTATCTTAGCTTTACTCCGGAGGGCGACGTGATGACGGCAGCGATGTCGGCTCCGCGCGCTCCCCAGGCCCCGTCAGTGTGTGCTTTGTCCATATCGGGTCCAAGTTAGCTGCTTGGTTGAATATGTCGGTGTCGATCGCTAGGAAATCTGCGAGGGCACGAGACTTAATCGCTGTTCTGGCGACAAATTTTATGGCGTGGTCTCCGATCTCGGTTGCCCACTTCGCAATTCTGCCCACGGACTCCGGGTTTCTGAAAATGTTGTCAAGTGGGAAGCTCGAAGGTACGGTGATCTCGTGTGCTTGGAAGTAGTGCTTGAGTTTCCTCGCTGCCATGACCACTGCGTAGGCAACCTTTTCTAACTCGGTGTAGTTCAGCTTGGGCCCTTCGAGGATTTCCAATACGTAGTAGACGGGCACTTGTTTTGATTGGTGCCCTTCGCTGGTTTCCTTGACGAGCACTACGCTGACTGCATGAGGCGAGGCGGCGACGTATAGGAGGACCCCTTCGCCGGGTAGCGGAGTAGCGAGAGTGGTAAGGTTCTCGAGGTAGCGCTTGAGATCTTCGAAGGCCTCTTGCTGCGGAGGGCCCCAGTCGAACAGCTCGGAGCCTTTTAGTGTTTGGAAGAATGGTAGGGCGCGTTCTGCTGACCTTGAGATGAATCTGCTCAAAGCTGCGAGGCGTCCTGCGAGCCGTTGGACTGATTTTTTATTCTTCGGGGTTCCATCGTGGTGATCGCCGGATCTTGGAGGGGTTGGCTTGATCCCTTTTTGCTCGACACGAGGCAACCGAGCAACTTTCCCTTGCTGACTCCGAACACGCACTTGGCTGGATTGAGTTTGAGTCGGGCCCCGCGGAGCTTGACGAAGGTTCTTTGCAGGTCCGTTATGTGGTCCTCTTTCAGCTTGCTTTTGACCACCAGGTCATCAACGTACGCGGAGACGGCATCGTCATCTCGGAATACTTCCGCTGTCATGCGTGCGAAGGAGGAGCCGGCGTTGCGGAGGCCCTCAGCCATCCTTCGGAAGCAGTAGGTTCCGAAGGGTGTTATGAAGCTGGTCTTCTCTTCATCTGCTGGGCTCATCCAAATCTAGTGGTATCCCGAGAAGCAGTCCAGAAGGGACAATCTCTCGCACCCCGCGGCTGCGTCGACGAGGGAGCTGATCCGCGGGAGTGGGAAATCGTCCTTGGGGCATGCTTTGTTGAGGCTGGTGAAATCCACACACATCCTCCATGCGGGGCTCCACAGCATCCTTGCCGAGGCTGGCCTTCTTTACCATGGCGACATTGGATAACGGTGGTATCTTTGAAGCGGGGCGGATGACCTCGCGTCAAGCGGCGGTTGACCTCACTGTGGCGCAATTCTCCTTTAAATCGACATCTTGCGGGCTTGTTTCCTTTGGGGTGGCATCGGGTCTTCACGTTGAGGCGGTGTTCGATGAGGTCCCCGAGACTCCACAGCGTAGATCCTCCGCGGACCATGCGAATCGTCGGAGTTCTCTCCGGAGGCATTGCAACAATTACCTTGCCTCGGTCGGGGTCGAGGAGTGCCGAGATGGTCACCTCTGTTTGGATCGAAGGGTGAAAAAGCGACCTTCTTGGTCTCTTCGGCCGGCGGGGCCGCGGAGGCGCTCCGAGCTGCCCGGTTGGCCCCCTTGGCCATCGGCTTTGTTGCTCGAGGTTGTGGACGTTGCGCTGCCACGGAGCTATGGCCCCCTCCGCATTTCTTGCGGCGTTTTGGTCCCCAAGACAGCGATGATGCGGCCGGCGGAGGGTACTTTCATGCGAGGTAGCTTGGGTGGAGGACCGCGAAAGCGTTGGTGACTCAGCGGCCGAAGATGGCGTTGTAGTTGTAGTAAATGTCCACTACATCGAAGGTCACATTCTCCGATCTATGGACGGGGTCCTTTCCGAAGGAGACCGGCAGGGTGATTTTCCGATGGTGGCCACTTTGCCGTCCACCGAAACCGAAGAGCGGGTTCCGTGCGGCTGCGGCAATTTCTTTGCCGAGGCCCATTTTGTCGAAGGTCGAGGCGAATAGAATGTGCGGAGCTGCGGTGTCGACCCGATATCTTGGTGACGGTCCACCCTCCGATGTTGGTATCGATGACCATCGTGTCGGTGTGGGGTAGTCTCGAGATTCATGTCGCCGGGCGCCGAAGGTGATCGGGATGTGTGACCACCGGCCATTTGCGATGGGGCCCCTCCGTAGCTACATGATGGACCCTCCGATAGTGTTCTTTCTTGGCGTTTGTTGCCGTGGTCTTCATTGGAGCCCCCGGTAATTGCGAGGATGACTCCGTATGACGAATCCGGCTTGCTAACGATTGTCTGTATCTCCTGTTTGACGGGTTGGTGCGGGGTTGGTTGGAGCGAAGGTAGCGGCGGCGGTGGCGCGGGGCGTGGTTGGGGTAGGCGGGTTCTGCGGGGGCTCGGGGGTGTGAGACCCGTGTAGTCTTGGTGGTAGTAGCGTGGCTGTTCTTGGTTGGGGTTGCTTGTGTGGAAAGGCGGGGTAGTGGAAGCCAGGGGGTGTCTTTGGGGTTCCGTGTCGAAGGGGGTGAAGGTGTAGTGAGTGGAGCGGGTGTTTGCAGGGGTTTTACGGTGTGGTTGATCTGCCTTTGGGAGCTCGCGAAGCTAGTTCCCTATCCATCGCCTCCTTCCCCTTGGCGAAGTAGGGGCACTTGCTTGGTATAGTGGCCCTTGCCCTCTCCGCGATGAGTGACGATCTTTGCGGTTTTTGCGGAGGTCTGTTCTTTGTTCTTGCTATCGGGGTTGGGTCCAGGGGGTTCTAGGCGGGTTGTGTGGTCTCGGGGTGGTGGGCTGGGTTTTTGGGCCGTCGGAGGGTTGTTGTCGATGGCCCGACCCTTGTGGCCTCCGGCCTCCAGTAGTTGTCGGCGGGGCGCGATGGCCGGTCTTTGGTTGGCGAGGCCGGAAGGATTCCACCTTCGCTTTGTGGTCGTTGTCGGCCCGGCGGTACTTGTCCATGATCTCGTGTAGCTCCGCTAGCGTTTTTGGTTGTTTCCGCTCTATCTTGAATGGCGGGGGGCCGGGCGTATCTGAGCGGCCTGCCGCCATGATCACGCTCTGGTCGGAGACTCCCTCGGTTCGGCCTTGGTTTGGAGGAACCTCCGCCACCACTCTTGCAGCGGCTTATTTGGCCTCATCACCATGTTCAGGAGCTCCGTCTTTGTTAATGAGCTCGAGTCCACCCCTTTGAAGTTTGCCCGAGGGCGTCCCCCCGAGGTCCGACCAGGCTTGATTGAGTTTGGGGGCGGAGTGCGATTACCACAGCGTGCCACTGATCTTGCAATGATGACGAAAGACTTGGCCATTGTGGAGTGGTCCCCTCCTACCGCCTCCACGGCGGCTTCGTAACTCATGATAAATTGCTTGGGATCGGAGGCCCCATTATATCTGGGCAGGTGTTGGTGGCTGTATGATGGGGGCCACTCCGCTATTCAGCGCGTAGGGAGAGTGGGGACTTGGGGTCGTATTGTCGGTTTGCGGAGGCCGTGACGGGACGCCCTGCTGTCTGCTCCACCGTAGTGACGTCGAGTACAGGCTGATTTATGCGGAGGGTGGAAGACGGTTGGTTATGGGATGTAGGCTGGTTATGCGGCGGAGGCGGTGGTGTAGATGGGGGTGGAGCTTGCCCCGGGGTGGGGGAGTGGTGGGCGATCACGGGGCTGCGGGCCGCCCTCGCCGCCGACTTCTTGCGCCGCCTCGGCTCCTGGTTTATCCACGCCGGCTCGGTCCTAGCGGCCGGCTTGTTCCCCGAGCCTCCGCGGCGGCGCCTTACGTCCATGGCTGCGGCGGCCTCCTCTTCTCTCGCAATCCCGAGGCTGGGGGGCCCCTAGCGCCTGTTCTCCTTGTTGTTCTCTCCTCCTCTTCGTCTTCGGTGGCGCTTTCGAGGAGCCCTTCGAGTGGGTCTCGGCGGGGTTCGCGCGAGTGGAGACCTGCTCGCGCCGACCGGATCTTGAACCACGGCCCCCTCCCCCGGGGGGCGTCGGCTGTGATCGTTTGGGGCTTCCTCCCGGTGACCTCCGATATTGGGACGAGCGGGGGTCCGAAACGACGGGACCTTCCGCCCCCCGCCCCTAGCGCGAGCTGCTGGGCGGACGGGCGGCCACCGCCGCCGATCGCTTGACGGGTTTGGAGTCGCGCTCGCCGCGTGGCCGAGCTTCGGTTCGGCGTGTTACGGGCATGGCCCGGGCTTTTAGTGTCGATCCCCCCACGGACGGCGCGCCAATCGCGGGGTCACCCCCGCCCCTTAGCCTTCGCTCCCGAAGGGGCGGGAAAGGGGGCGAGGGCTTCCCACCGGGGTGAGTTGTGATATGGGCGGGGGAGGCGGAGCGGCCTCCGCTCAACCCTCCCCTCGGCCGGCGTTGCCGAGGGGCGGGAACTGGAGGGTGCTCGGGCTACCGCATTAACGGCGGTGGTGGGTACGAAGGAGCGTGGACGCAAAAAGTGCGAAAACGGAGTAAATGGCACTTAAACCGGCCAACGACGATCCATTATAAAGTGCCCGTGCAGGTTATTTATAGGAATACTAGGGGCGAGGGGGCTGATTTACAAATTGGTACCCCGTAGGTGGGGAACACACGCTTACGGTGGGCCCCTCCGTGGCAGGCTAGTAACTATCCATCCAAGGCTAGTACGGGAAATACACTTATACTTTCTCCTTCGTCGCGGATGTAGGGTTTTCCTCCTACGGCCGGTGCCGTGCCAATGCGGAGGGACGCCCTGGGAAGGGGCCTCCTCCGCTTGCCCCGCGCGCCGTTCGGGCCGTGGAGCTTGGGGACCCCCTCCGCCGGCGCCCCGCCCGGGGCGTAAGGGTGGCCTTGCTTCCCGGGCTTGATCCCGGCCTCCCGAGGTCGCTCGTCGGAGGGTCGGGGCGTTATTGCCCGCATGCTAGCGAAGGGTCCTCCGCCGCTTTGTCCCCGCAAGACTTACATTTTACAAAGAGATTAGTTCTTGGCCCCTCCCGGTGGCGAGGCTGCGGGGCTGCCGGGCTGGCGGGGTCGCCCTCCCCAACAACATATGGCATCAATACTGCGCGCCTAACGACGATCTTGCTTCCATCTCCTTCTTCGCCGTCGCCCTCTAGCTTCCCCGGCTCCTTGCCTCGACGCCGCTACCGAGGACTTCTCCTTCGCCCCTCGCCTCCGCCTCCCGCTTCCCGCTCCCTTTCCTCGACGCCGGCTGCCGAGGACTTTTCCTTCGCCCTCGCGTCCGCCCGGCTTCGGCCGGAGGCCGCCTTGACGACGCCTCTTCCGGCGAGAGGAAGCGGGGACTCAACGACGCCGCTTCGAGGGCGAGGAAGGAGGACTCGACGACGGCGTCGTTGAAGGCGGGAGCATGTCCTCTTTCCTCCATCGCTTACGCTCCCGACGATACTCCCTCTGTCACCGTCGCTAGGGTTTCCAAGTTACTAGTGAGCAAGGCGATTCCGGTCTTCCTCCCCACCGGGCGGCCCTGATGCCTTGCTTCTTGTACCCCGTGGAGGCGGCCGGGATGCCTTGCTTCTTGTACCCCGTGGAGGCGGCGGGACGCCCTTGTTGAACCTTGGCGAAGTCCTCACCACCGTTTCCACCGGGATGAGGAACCGGGGCGAACCTCCCCGTATTCATCTTCGACGGTGGCGGGGGAGGGGAGAGGGCGAGGAGGAATGGAGGTGGCGACAGCGTGGCGGGAAGAGGCTAGGAGCGCGGCGGCGCCGCACGACGCGGGAAGGCTCCTGTGCAGAAGAGTGGAGACCTGGAGGCGGAGGAAGGAGCTGAAGCGATATAGGCGGCGACGACGCGGTATATATATATATATAGAAGAGTGAAGGAGTGAAGGGCTGGGCCATGCCACGGTCGGGGAAGGACAGGCCGCGCCCGGTGGTGGAAGACGGGGCGCCGGGCGGGGCCGTCGCCTCGGAGGCTGCAGGTCGCCCGCACCGGGCGACGGGAGCAAGCCGGGGCGGCGGGGAGATGAGGTCCTGCGGCCGGGGCGGGCGAGCTGCGCTCGTGCGGCTAGGGCGGCAGCGGGCGGGGCGGCGAGAGGTGTCCGAGCGACGATAGCAAATGGAAAGAAACCGGCGCCTCCCACGATCTATGAATAAATATCGAAACTGAAAAAATTGTGATGGAAAAAGAAAAAGAAAATAAATTAAATAAAAGAAGATGGGTGCGGACAAACGGAAGGCGTGGCGGCTCCGCCTGTGACTCACTTATTGGCGCGTCGGGGTGGCTCGAGTAGTGATTATTATTCACTACCCAGGGTAATATATAGAATACCTATATATATATATATATATATATATATATATATATATATATATATATATATATATATATATATATATATATATATATATATATGACCAGGTGTGTAATGGCACTATATAGTCCGAGACATCCATCCTGATAGTTCACATATATATATATATATATATATATATATATATATATATATATATATATATATATATATATATATATATATATATATATATATATATGACTGACAGGTGTGTAATGGCACTGAGAGTCTGAGACAGTCATAGTAGTTCTTGTTCTTGCATAACATGAACTTGCTGGTTTGTGATAGAGCTGGGTGCCACCAAAAGCATTGATATTACGCATACATAAAAAAATACAAACCGTGATCGCTAAGGTCCCGAAACGCCAGAACACAACTATCATACAGAAGGGCTAAGTCAGGTTTCACCTCAACACAACAAGTTTAGGGCACACCTTGTGCATGATGATACAGCATTTTGTTCTTGCATAACCTAAATCTAGTGAACCACAACAGTGATGAAGTCATGCGGGCATGAAATCATTGCGACTCGAATTGGTAATGCCAGGATGGATACGACCAACTTGATACAAAATATAATACATTACAGGATACATTGAACAAACAATATACCATTGTTCATATTCATGGGGCATCCCTCATATGACAACTTCGATGCAAAAAGCAAATCTTCGTTTAGGGGAGCGTGTTAGGTAGTAGTCGTGAAGATGAAGCAAGTGTCGCTAGCTAGCAGGCGCAGAATCAAGTCCTTGAAAAACAAATCTAGGGCCCAATTTTCTTACAGTGCATACAAAAAAAGTAGACCATGAAGCAACCCACACCCACATAACGTTGATCAAGCAAGTTCACAAATGGAGACGAAACACTTCGGGGATTTTTTAGCTATCTCTTTACCATACTTGCATTGCACGAGCCATTTTTCTCAAGTACCAAGCAACGGATCTACCTGCATAGAACCAAATTAAAAGTATGTTATAAATGGTAGGGATTAGAGAATGTAGGTCGTCATAGCATAGCACATTACAATTCTCGAATTAGTATGTAAATAATTTTCATCTTAACATGCATGATGCATCACCGGCCGATGTAAAACAAGAAAGGCATGTATGCAACAATAAAATTAAATATAGCTATTTGTGTCCTGGTGCGCCGTGAAACACAAGATTCTATTTTTGCAACCGCACACGCACAACACAAACACAAGCAAATGGGGATCGGCTCACCAAAATTATCGATTCGGTTGGAAATAAATGGAATAAAAATGGTTTGACTACCTCTAGAGAAGACATGTAACTAACGCACGGATACGATATATATGTGAAAAGCTAATTCTGCAAATATACACTTTGGGCAACAGGAGGTTCAACCATATGGCTTTTGCCCTGTTGCGTGAAATCTAATGCTCACAAATTCTTTGTAAAAGGAAAGCCACACGAGTAAAAACAGATGTCTTAAAATTGAGGACCTAGTGTCTGCAACGTACCAAAGACATAGTTTATCTATGCAACACTGAATATTGTCGGAGTTCGACAAATTTCCATGTATGTAAATCATTATGTATGAAGTATAGCAAAATTAACTTATAATAGTCATTGTGCTATTAAACCCACTTCTTCTTTGCTATAGTTAACCTACCTTGCTACTATTCCATCTCAATAAACAATGCAGATGACGAATTGCTTTGTTAGACTGTCCAAACACCTCCTTGCTGCTATTGCTAACCTGCCTTGCTAATACTTACCGTCCAACAAAAAAAAATCAAGCAAAAAGCCAAAACCGCCCATGTGAAAGGACTATAATTTTGTCACCGTTTTGCAACTCGAAATTAAGCCATTTTCATAAGCTTAGTGGTAAATTTACCAAGAGGTCGAGAATAAAACTAATTGGCATAAACATAACCAAATCCATCCAATGTAACTATTCCCCACTTCAACAAACAAAAACTAACTTGAACCCAATTTACAATACCTAACCAGCGAAGCAACCGAAAAATAACTCAACTAAACCCAGAAATGCGGACAACAGAGATGCAATCTAATAACTAAAAGCTTCGGTTATATGTAGAACGCCCTTTGTAGAGGAACCATACCTGCGGAACCACGGTATAGGCCTAGCACGCTCCTCCACACCATAGATGTAGCACCCCCTTGAATCCCCTTCAAAGAAATGAGATTTAAGCATTAGGTAACTACACAGAAAAAATCAGACCCAAAGCTATATAAGAATAGAACAATCTGTCATATACTTTGCCGTGCTATATTAGGCAACTAAAATTTGTCATATTTTGCAATGCTATGTTAGGTTAATTCATAGGTAACTACAAATCCAACCACGAAAGTGACAATGTTCAGGTTATTACCTTGTTGCGGCCAACCTTAAATTGAAATGGGAGTGTTCTCTAAAGCTGATGCCAATTCATGAAAATATGGCCTTGGAATATTCTTAGATGCAATACTTCTTAATGACTGTCCATTAGCAATACATATGGTCACTGCTAACACAAAGGACAAATTTCAGATCGGTACATAGTTGTTTACATCCATGAAGAAGTGCACCATTGAGTAGATATCAACGTCTTGCATACGTTGATATTTCTTACACGATCCCAATTAGGAAGGCGAAAAGATATATATATGGGATATCTATCTAATCATGTTAGCTTGGATATGGGATTAACCTCATGATCCAACAAAGCGGAGTTAGGCGGTGTTAGTAGTGGTTGAATCATAGTAACACTATCCATAGTGGAGTTAATCTCACTAGGATATGTACTCAAGGTATACCACTCATTTCTAGGCATTACCTATACACTAGTCTGTCACCCTAGCAATAACGCTAAGAAATGCGGGGCATGGTATTCTTGATTGGCCTTGATAAAAGAATGAACATGATATCTACAAGCGCGTATAGAAACACCAATTGTAGCACTTCACCGGGAGTAATCGGTATCGTATTTATATTTTCCACGGGGAAGGGAGTCTATGGAAAGGTAGAGAGAAAAGGATGTCTAAAGGTTTATATATAGTGGTTTTTAGCTATGAGATCATCCTCTTTACATATTATAATGCGAGTAACCATATGCATCTAACATTACTCAACAGATAAGTCACAAGATAAAGATAAATATAATATAATTGATAAATACCCAAGTCTAAGATCATTAAGCTTACTAGAAACATACAAGCAATTAGCATGTTATAAATTAGACTAGAATGAATATTCCTAAGATATCCCTAATCATACATGTCAATGAATACTACAATTAGTGCAATACATCTAGCTATCATGGCAAGGTTGGATTACTTCTACACATGGCAAGCATTACCAATGACAAATAAGGACAAAACTTATCCATCACCGTAATTATAACTCGACGTGCCACTACATTCGGAGGGTGGACTACAAAGGACTCAACAGGGCTGTCACCCCCGCGATCTACCACACGGCCCGGAATGTAGGGTGCAATTGCAGATAAACGTTGTATAAACACCACGTTTACACATTGCTTATCACCCACATAGTGATCATCTATATGGATGCTATACAATTCCGTGCATAAAATATAAAGCAATCTCACTAAACTAAATATATAATCATAGCAAGCATAAACACATATCAATAAGAATATAATAATTATAAAGATCAAAGCCATAACAATTGTATTCTAAATATAAGAGTACTTACAGTTGAATACAAGAGAGAAGTCTCAAGAACGATCCTTGCTACTTCTTGACTAATCGGGAACTCAAGATGACCTTGATCTTCAACTAGAACTAGTTAGATAGCTAATTACTTCTAGTATGCACTAGGGCTTATGTCTAGACTTGGCTGGACTTGATGGGTATGAGTTGATAATGAAATTGTTATTAGCCTCGAAGTGGTCGTTTGGTCTTCTTATATAGTACTTGGCGATGAACGTCAACCCTTGGATCAAACCGACCTTGGCAACGGTGTAGATACAACCTCAATGTCGGTAGTGAACCGACATAAAAAAGGGGAGGCGACGAGGGGGGACCCCACCGCGGCGCGCGGGGGTGGATCTTTGGCGGGCGCCCGGGTGGAGTGCCACCTCGGCTTCCCGTTTCTTCTCCTGTCCTCTGGTGTCTTCTAGAATGTTTTAGTCCACTTTTCGGGTTGAATTGATTCACGGACAAGTCTGGTCTTCATAGGCCTTGTATATTCTGGAACTTTCTCCATTATTCTCTGCATTTATCTATTAGGTTCCTGCAAAGTCACAGAATACCAAAACTCGTGGAATTATGTTAGTTAGACCCCTAGACTTATGTTTGGTCTTTGGCTTTAGCCCTTAATTCATGTTTTTAAACTTGTATTTTTATACTTTAAGAGGTGTCAACAAGCTCCCCAAAGCTTACCTCTTGCTAGTCTCTTAGCAAGACACAAAATATTATAAACTAAACACTTGTATCGGGAGTTGCTACAACGCTATCACACCTTTAAAGTACACATGCTTTCAAACAAAATTTCTCTCCGATAAAGATAAACTTTTCAAATTTTAATTATTCAATTACCTCTTACCTTTTGGAGCTTTATATCTTTCTTGCAATCTTGGGTAATTGAAAGATAGAAACGATCAAGTCAAGCACTAAATCTCAAACTCTTTTGATCAACTGTCCTTCCGGAGTTTTTGCTGATTTTCAAATAAAACTCAAAGTTCCTCAGTATGACTCTCTCTCATTTGTGGTATTTGTGGATCCTTTCTTTAGGCAATAATATAGTATTTGCCTTACTCTCATAATATATAACATTTTTAACTAAGGCATTAGTATACTATGCCTTCTTCTCTCTCACCTGATATCTAAGGCTTATATATGTGGAGCTCATAGGTAGGAGAAAATAATTTTTCTTACTAACCATATATCGTAAATTCAAGCAATGGATCCAAAGATACAAGTCACACTGATCAAGTGGTGCATGTGTATGGTGGATAGAATATAGTATGGAATGTAGTGAAGTATGAATAGAATAGATGATGGGAAATCTTACTTTTGCTCCTTTTTAGGAATTCTTCTCTCTTTAAACTTTTTGTAGAGAACCTGGGTTGTATCTCTTTCTTTTCTTTTTCTTTCTCTCTCTCTTTTTTTTTTTTATACAAGAGAGGTGGACTCTGCTAGCCCTCGGACTTGTGTCCATGTTGACGATAACGAACGACATATTTTTCCGTCAACATTCTACCATAAAGGGAATAAAATTAAACCTTTTTATACTCATATGCATTTACCACTAATAAATTCCACTTGCAGTGTCTTGTATTTTATTTTGCAGATTTATAATAAAAAACAAGTGGAAAATCGACCAAAATACGCCTACGGGAAAGCGCATTCTTGCAAAACTCAAGCCCATGTGCAAATCGACCCAAAACATCAAAACTGGGCCGAGTAAAGCCCGGTCCCACAACTTTTCGGGCGAGACACGACACCCCATCGAGCCCCGGGCCAGGCCGAGCCTGGGGGGGCTGCTTGCGCGCACCAGTTGGCGCGGGCCGCACCCTCCCCCTGAGGCGGTTTCGGCCCAGCCTCGGGAGGCGGTTCGTGCACCTTCAAAACGGGGTTTCCGGCCTTGGTCCGTCGGTTTCTTTACGGATGGAAGGCTTTCTAGGTCGGTTTTGGTGTATTTTAGCATTTAGGCCCCTCCTCCAAGTGTATAAGTAGACCCCCTCTCTCCCTCTCTCAACACACACCACTTGGAGTCCAGCAAACCAGCAATCTCTCTCTCTCTACCACCTCTACCTTTCTCTCTTCTTCTACTTCTTCCTTCTTCTTCTTCTTTCTTCATTCTTCTTCTTTCTTGGTTAGTACTTGGAGTAGAAGAGCTACAAGGAGGGCTTGTCTCCTAGAAGAAAGTGCTTTGGTAATATAGCTTCTCAATGGAGCATTCTTCTATTTGCAAGTCTTACATCTATGTTCTTGGCCTAACTTATGAACTAGAGTATAGTCTTGTTCATGTTCTTGTGTTGGTATATGAACTAGCATATAGTTTACATATCATAATCTTGACATGTTCATTACATTTCTTCATCGATCATCATATGCCTAACTTGATTAGAGGTGGGATATCGGTTCGTTGTTCCTTCGGGTTTGCTCTTGTTCTAGTCCGTCCATTCGACGAGTGGGGATCCCGGGGGACAAGAGTAGTGCTTCGATATGCGGGCATGGTGCCCGGTATTACGACACCTACGGATATGAGGGCATGCCACGGTTGAAGGGGTAGGCGGCTTGGTCGTGACAAGCCTTGACCGTCCCTTTGAAATCCCCCACGTTCGTATGTTACGTAGGAGTTCGTAAATGCTTCCTATCGGGCCGTATGGTATCCGGTGAAGTCTCCCGTTATCCTAGCCCTAACCCCGACTAAATCGGTTTGCATATGATCCTAACTATTCATTTGTATGGCCATGACTAGATACATTAGAATTACTCCATTAGGTTATTCATTTATTCTTTATCTATTTTTTCTTTATCCTTTTGCTGGTGGATTCTTAAGTGTGTGTCACACTATCTATGAACCGTTATTGCTTACCCCTGTTATGAACATTTTGGTCTAAGCAACCACATGTTCCTCTATTCGGATGCCATGCTAATTTATTAATCACATGCCTTCCTTTGGGAAAATATAAATAACGATACCACTGAATATTTCGGGTGAAATGCTACAACGATAGATCCGTGCGCTTGCGGATGAAATATCTATGACGACAAGATCTATCCGTTGGCAGTCTCATTTTGGATCACCGACATGGTGGTTCACTTGGGAATGTCGTGCGGCGCATTCCCCACGCTTTTATCGGGATGGGTTTTATACTGTTTCCTTTGATTGCGTTAAGAAATGCCAACAAGCATTTCTGGCGCCGTTCTTGCGGGAAGGCATTGTGAAAAAAATAATAAATAGCTGGCTATGAATATGAACTGTGTGCGTGGATGCCATTTGCTCATACAAAGGCTAATCTTTATGTTTTCTCCTGTTGTGGATGAAAACAGGGATAGTGTATGTCCTGGGTTTTCTCTGCCGAAAAACTTCACCTCGATCGAGAGGCACTCCTAAGGAAGAACCGGTCTCGTACCGCTTCTTCTTCGGCCGGAACCCCGACAGAGGAAACCGACATCCCTGCACCAACCGCAACTCACGCTATGGCCCAGAAGTCGCTGCGCGATTTCTCAACTCCCGCTGTCACCAACGTGCCCACCGGGCCGGCGGTGAATGTGGCGTATAAAAACCGAGCCAGACTGGGCTGATCACCATGGTGCGGCCAGTCCATTCAATGGAATGCCCAGTGAGGACGCAAACGCTCATCTCCAACACTTCACGGAGCTATGCGACACCATCGTCATCAAAGATGTCGCAGCCAGACGTCATCGGGCTCCGCTGTTCCCTTCTCCCTCGTGGGGAAGGCGAAATAGTGGTTCTACAAGGACAAGGAAGTCGTCAGTACGTGGGCCAAGTGCTCCGCGGCGTTCCTCGCCAAATTCTTCCCCATGGGCAAAACCAATGCCCCGAGGGGGAGAATCGCCAACTTCCAAAGAAAACTCAATGGAACCCATTCCGAGGCGTGGGAGAGGCTGCGAGTACATTCTAGCATGCCCGCACCACGGATGGAGAGTCGGGCCGGTGCTCCGAGACTTCTACAATGGTCCGACGGCCATATCTAAGGGCACCTCGACGCCGCCGGCCGGTGGCGCATTCCTATCGCCACCATCGATCGGCGACACCACGATTGATAAGATGGTGGCAAACCGTAGCCGGGCCGAAGACGAGCCCTAGCCAAAACACAAAAAGGCATGCATACCGTGAAGGAGGCGAATATGCTTGCCGCAAAAAAATGGACCTTCGCGAAGAGGTCGGAGGAGCACAGCACACGATGCTACTACCCGGCCGCGCCCGCCTCGCCACGGACACTCACATGACCTGTGAGACGTGTGGTGAGGTTGGCCACTCGGGGATAATTGCCCCGAGACCTCGAAGAAGCCGCCTTCATCAACAACAACAAAGAACGGGTATCGCCAACCGCAGCTAGGAAACAACCCGAGTCCAGCCACCATTCCAAGGCAACCAGGGGTACAACTCCAACTACAACCCTGGTCAGCCATCATTGAAAGACCTGGTACTGGGCCAGGCGAAAATTAACGAAAATCTCACCAAAAAGATGAGCCACCAAGACAAGATCTTGGAGGGCGTGAATAACAAGCTCGAAGGGTTGACGTCGGCTGTAAAGAACCAACTGAGCTTCAACAAGATGATAGAAACACAGCTGGCCCAGATTGCTGCTCAAGTGCCAGTTAACGACTCGGGAAGGATCCCAGGGCAACCTGAGGTCCCACACGAGTCGGTTAACATGATATCTCTGAGGCTCAGTCAACCCAGCGAGCTAAAGAAGATCCCTGTGAGCTCGCCATTTATCGCCAAGAAGGGCGACCCTGGACGACCGATCATCAGCTGTGCCATTGGCCCTCACAACTTCGCTAATGCATTTTGTGACCTGGGGGCCAGTATCAACGTGATGTCCAAGGTCACCTTCAACAAAATCCATGGAGGGACACTGACTCCTGCCAACTTCGTCCTCCAAATGGCGGATCAATCAACAAGGCGGCCAGAGGGGATACTGGAAGACATGCTAATTAAAATCCAAGATGAGTACATCCCTGCAGACTTTGTGGTCCTAGACATGGGCCCGAAAGAGGATGTGTCTCTCTACCTAGGGTGGCCATTCCTCTATACGGCTAAAACCGACATAAGTCCGGGGAAGGGCTTCATCGTCTTCCACATCGAGACAAGGCGGTAAAGTGCCCATTCATTGGGTACAAGCAACAACACACCCGGCAATCTACATCATCAAGACCGGTGTGGAATGTTGAAGGGTCTCGACTCGAAACCCCGGAGCGCATACTCACCGCCACCGAGGGGGGAGAGTCGACAGTGACTATAAATAACCCGCATATCCAAAAAAAAAAAAAAAAAAAAAATGGGGTATATCCAAAAAGAAAAAAATGGGGTATATCCAAAAGAAAAAAATGGGGTATATCCAAAAAAAAAAAAATGGGGTATATCGGTAAAAAAAAAGAGAGATATATATATCTCTATATATGTGTTTTATAAAATATTTTATTATCAAACTAAAAATATATTTACAAAAGAAAATATTTTCAAAACCAAAATAAAAAGTTTTCATAAATAAAATAAATTCTTTTATGAAAAATAAAGAAAATATTTTCTACATAAAAAGTATAAACAAAAAAAAAATTTTAAAATAATTTTTCTATTTAAAAATAAATTTATTTTTGAAAATTTTTGGAGAAATTCAAAAAGGGGAGAAAAACGATCGAAACAGGACGAGCAAACAACGGCCACGAACTTTTCGTGACCGTTGGACACGCCCGCCAAAATGGCGAGCGGCGGGCCTCCTCGCAGGGCGCGCGCACCCCAAGGTGCGGCCGCACCCGTGCCAGCGCCGTTCGGGGCCCACCTTTGCCAACGGCTCCTAGCCGTTGTGGGGTGCACCCCTCGGTCATTGGCTCGGCTATAAAAAGCCCGAGCACCGGTGTGAGAGCACACACCTCTCATTTTCACTCTCTCTCGCTCTCACACTCTCTCCCACTCGTTCTACACTCCATTTTCTCCACCAAAAACATTGTGCCGAGAGCAAGATCACGGGTGTGAAAGTTCATACTTTCATCTAACCCTTGCACACCCGAGGTCTCGCTCAATCGCTTTTGCGGTGTGAAGAAAGTTGGGAAGATCTTCATTGGGTTGAGGCGGTCATCAAGACACGACTCACGGCGCAGACAAGCACCAAAGACCGCCCTCGACTTCGACGACCTTGAAGGCTCTCCCATGCAAGAAGATGCTGCACCCGTCGGGGAGGAAGAAGCTCAAGCTCCCCCGACAATCGACGAAGCCGACGCACCGTACCTCGACATTCGTGGAGACCGGGAGATGCAAGCATATCTCCTACTCAAGGACCGTGTGTTTCAACACACGCCCGGACTCGACCCCGAGCTCCTCGAACAAACAGTATGGATATCGAATTTCCCAACCTTTGGAGAGCGGTCCGGGTGGCGGATATTCCCCCTCCTCGAGGAGGAAGGTTCTCGCCTCCTGACAATACAATTTCTTTGCACACTAGTAGAAGACCAGCTAGGAATTTCTTTCCGCCTCTTTGGCACACTTTACCATGTTACGTGGGCGGACCTAGCTCGTCATTGGGGTTTTAGTTATAGATGTGCAATAAACATAGATGCTGCTCTCCCCGGCTTTGTTAGAAATCACTTTTGGGAGGAGATATCCGGTGCTCATGAGTCCGGAACTTTCAAACCTCGCCACTCGCAGATCCAACATCCATCACTTAGATTTATCCACCGCTGGATCTCGCAGACTTTGTTTCCTAGACACGGGGTTAGATGGGTGAACGAGGTTGAATTAAAATTACTCTATGCTGTTGTCCACAAGGATAAGGTAGCTCCAGTGGTAGAGATGTGCAGGAACTTTTTACATATTATCACAAAAGTTGTTGTTCCTGTCACCTGCACATCTCTCATCACACGCCTCGCTTCTGCGATTGGAGCTTTGGAGAATCAGCAGATAGAGTACATTTCCACACCTAGGGAGTTTTGGACCATCGCGCAGCTTGTGCAGGGGCACTTAGCGAAAATTTTACCATCTGGCGAGCTTGGTCATCTTTTTCCTGGCTATGCAACTATAGTTCGGTTACCTAACCCGGACTTACAGGTTGTATAAAAGCCGCCGTACTAACATTTGAGCTCGAGACTATTGATAGCTTGCGCAGGAAAGAGACCCCCATCAGTTCTTCACGCAGTGTCAGGAGACCGGAGGTCGGATCCTCCTCCCATGGGCCCTACTTCACGCCACAGCCGCAACCACAGCCTACGCCGGTGTTCCAGGCAGCATGGCCTCATCCTATGGGGACCCCAGGGGTAATACCCGGGTATGATCCTAGGTGGGAGCCGCTGCCTCAGACACCGGGACCATCAGAGTGGCCTGAAGGAGACACAGCAGCATGGAGGGCCAACATATTTGACTTTGATGACAGCTCCGACGATATGCCCCCACAGGTCCAGCCATGTGCAACCACCACAAGGGGTGGAGGCTATCGGTATCCAGGCAAAGACACCTCGGCGTCCGCACTAGGAACATTGAGCATACGCTCAATTCCCATGTGCAAAACACCGCATATGGCGGCGAACCGGGAGCAAAGCGAGTCAGCAAAGATGGGCCCAATTGGAGTCCAACATGGCTACTCGCAACGCACGCGAAGAAGCATTCTGGAGGTACCAAGGCTTCGATCTTGATCTATAGGCCTCAGATAGCTTGGGGAGGACCCCCACAGTATCATTGCATTGCATATTTAATTCCATCAAATTTTATTTTATTTGAGCATGTTTACATTTCGGCAATCTTGCATTGAAAAACTAAAAAAAAACCCAAAAATCCAAAAATAGAATAAGTAGCTCTTCTTGGTACCTTAATGCTTATATATATGAGCTATAAAAATGTTTAGTCTTAATCCCTTGTTGAAATGATAAATAGTTGCACTTTGTCTTATGCTTTGCCTACGCCTAGTTTATAATTCAAGTTCTCTAAAGTTTGGATTTAGTGGCTAATTCTAAAAACTCATCCTGAAAAACCTGATTCATGTGGGTTGCATAGGCTCTATCTAGTCTAAGTTGTTGCCAAGTATGATATGGTACAAATGGATTTGCTATGACTTCGTCCAAAAAGAGAAACTTGACATCCGGGAATCTATGCTTCGAAAAGAAAAAGAGAAATGATATGGGCTATGCTAAAAAAAATGATGATGATGAGATGAATAATGGATAAGTGTCCGAGGGCGAGTAGAGCCCACATCTCTAAAAAAAAAGAGAAAAGAGAAAAGAAAAGAGAGGAAATAAAAGACAAAGTCTAGGGCGAGCGAGCCCACCTCTCCAAAAAAAAAATGATATAGCAATAAAGCCCATACTTTCTCAAAAAGATATATATATATATATATTTTTATCTAAATAAAAACCCGGATAAAGAGTTGATCAAAAGGATGAACGATAAGCACCTCTCATTATAACCGTTCTATCTGGCAACCGCCCAAGGCTTTGAGAAAAGCTGGAAAGCCCCGCTACGATGAAAGGTAATAAAGGGTGGGAAAAGATGTGCCATTTTATTCAAACTTTAGTAGAAAATCTTATTATAACCCCGGCACCTGTAAAATGTAATCGGCATAGTAGCAACTCCCCGATCAACAACCAAGTACTTATCTCTTTTTGCTCGAGGACGCGCAAAGGGTAAGCTTGGGGGAGTTTGTTGACGGTAACGAACGACATATTTTTCCCGTCAACATTCTACCATAAAGGGAATAAAATTAAACCTTTTTATACTCATATGCATTTACCACTAATAAATTCCACTTGTAGTGTCTTGTATTTTATTTTGCAGATTTATAATAAAAGCAAGTGGAAAATCGACCAAAAGTACGCCTTCTGGGAAAGCGCATTCTTGCAAAACTCAAGCCCGTGGTGCAAATCGACCCAAAACATCAAAACTGGGCCGAGTAAAGCCCTGGTCCACAACTTTTCAGGGCGAGACACGACACCCCACCGAGCCCCGGGCCGTGCCGAGCCGAGCCTGCGCGCCTGGATGGCCGGCGCCACCCTCCCCGAGGCGGTTTCGCCCGACCTCGGGAGGCGGTTCGTGCACCTTCCAAACGGGGTTTCCGCCCTTGGTCCGTCGGTTTGCGCCGCAGATGGAAGGTTTTCCGGTCGGTTTTGGTGTATTTTAGCATTTAGGCCCCTCCTCCAAGTGTATAAGTAGACCCCCTCTCTCCCTCTCTCAACACACACCACTTGGAGTCCAGCAAACCAGCAATCTCTCTCTCTACCTTTCTCTCTTCTTCTACTTCTTCCTTCTTCTTCTTCTTTCTTCTTTCTTCTTCTTTCTTGGTTAGTACTTGGAGTAGAAGAGCTACAAGGAGGGCTTGTCTCCTAGAAGAAAGTGCTTTGGCAATATATCTTCTCAATGGAGCATTCTTCTATTTGCAAGTCTTACATCTATGTTCTTGGCCTAACTTATAAACTAGAGTATAGTCTTGTTCATGTTCTTGTGTTGGTATATGAACTAGCATATAGTTTACATATCATAAACTTGACATGTTCATTACATTTCTTCATCGATCATCATATGCCTAACTTGATTAGAGGTGGGATATCGGTTCGTTGTTCCTTCGGGTTTGCTCTTGTTCTAGTCCGTCCATTCGACGAGTGGGGATCCCGGGGACAAGAGTAGTGTTCTCGATATGCGGGCATGGTGCCCGGGTATTACGACACCTGCGGATATGAGGGCATGCCACGGTTGAGGGGGTAGGCGGCTTGGTCGTGACAAGCCTTGACCGTCCCTTGAAATCCCCCCCACGTTCGTATGTTCCGTAGGAGTTAGTAAATGCTTCCTATCGGGCCGTATGGTATCCGGGAAGTCTCCCGTTATCCTAGACCTAACCCCGACTAAATCGGTTTGCATATGATCCTAACTATTTATTTGTATGGCCATGACTAGATACATTAGAATTACTCCATTAGGTTATTCATTTATTCTTTATCTATTTTTTTCTTTATCCTTTTGTTTGGTGGATTCTTAAGTGTGTGTCACACTATCTATGAACCGTTATTGCTTACCCCTGTTATGAACATTTTGGTCTAAGCAACCACATGTTCCTCTATTCGGATGCCATGCTAATTTATTAATCACATGCCTTCCTTTGGGAAAATATAAATAACGATACCACGAATATTTCCGGGTGAAATGCTACAACGATAGATCCGGCGCGCTTGCGGATGAAATATCTATGACGACAAGATCTATCCCGTTGACAGTCTCATTTTGGATCACCGACATGGTGGTTCACTTGGGAATGTCGGCGGCATTTGACACTTTTTATCGGGATGGGTTTTATACCTGTTTCCTTTGATTGCGTTAAGAAATGCCAACAGTCCATTATTTCCTCTCTTATAAAGATGTGGGTTCTCTTGACCCTCGAGCACTTGCCCATTATTCATCTTTATTTTAGAGATGTGGGCTCTACTCGCCCTCGAACACTTGTTCATTATTCATCTCTTTTCTTTAGGGAGGTAGGCTCTACTCGCCCGTAGGACTTTTGTCCATTTTTCATCTCCCTTTCTCTTTTCAAAGATACACAACCCGATTTCTTTTTGCAATAACTTTTGAGAGGTATAAATGATATGGAGCTTTTCGTAAGATATTGGCTAGCAATGAATGGGTGGATGGGTATAATAAATATTTTTGGTTGCTCTCTCCTAATAGGAGTAGAACATTTTTGTTGGCTAGAGTGAGTGGATGATAGTGGAATGAAGAAAATGGAATGAGTAGAATGAGTGGAGTGTATATGATCAGCATGACAAGTTTCTGAAGATCGACAAAGATTGAACTCACTCAATGCAAAGCAAGCAGCCTATATATATATATCTATATTTTCAAAAGGTTTTCCTATCTAATTAACATGTATATATGGCTGTGGTAGGAGGTTCACACTCTTGCCATACAGGAACTTATCATGTGCATTTTCAATTTTCAAAATATAAATCTCCGTAAATCTAGTGTCACTAGGGAGTAAGATCAAATAGCAGCTCAGACTATCATATATCATATCCGTCAATTACCTAGACTTTAGAGCAAACATTTGCAACCCAAATGTTTTAGGTTTCAAAAGTACATATTAATTTTGCAAATGGAGCTCTTAGAGAAATTAAGCTTGAAAGCTAGGTACTAGAAAAGTATAACAACGGAGCAACTATTCATCATCTCCTTGTTGACAAATTTTAGGTTCCTTTTTAGTTGAGCAAAGTAAACTTTAGTGTGCACTCTTTCTTGATCCTTTATTCTCACTCAAACAAAAGACTGTATAAACTTATATATAAAACTAGACTCTTAACAAACATAAACTTTTAAACAAACTTTCTAACAAACAAAATATTAGCTAATAATATAATAATAATATAGTAAGATACTATGATACTTATCTGGATGATCGGGTGTTGCACTCCCCAAGCTAGATTGGAGTGTAATCTTTATTGATGTAGAAGTTAAGGTGGTTAGCATCAAGTGTGATGCTTGACATATCTTCTCTCCTCTTGTAATCTGTTAATCTTAAAATAGACAACAAAACTAGTGGAACTTGATTAAGCATTAGAAATAAACCACATTGCTTAGGTTGCCTGGGATTATATTTTTATAACTTTATTTTGCAAATTTTTATTTTATTTTTATAAGAAAAATAAAGTATAACTGTAAGTACTTATACATCTTTATTTTATTTTTATGCCACCACAAAGAAATAGCTTAGAGGTATTAAACCTCGGGGATATTAGCATGGGGCTTAAAGGTTTTCACAAAAGATAAAAAGATAAAAGATATAATATTTTTTTGTTGTTTTCAAATGCATAAATATGATACTAAAAAGATAGACATGATATGGAAAGAAAATGTTGCAATACGGAAATTTAAATATGGATAACTTACCGACTTACCTTTTCGGCGAGGATTCGGTGTTTAGAGTCCTCCGAACAAGAATCCAAGTTCGCTCTTTACTCTCATGGTACATCAATGGTCACAATTGGTGGCACTGATGATTCTATTGTCTCTTTTGATGATGTTTTGGGAGATGTCTTCTTCTTCCTCCATCTTTTGGATGATGTACTCTTCTTTGAAGTATTTGTTTCTTCTTTTTCCGTAGATGTAGTAGGTGTAAGAGCTTTAGCTTCTTCACTCTCCTTTGCTTCTTCTATTAAATTCTTTGTCCATCTTCTATTATGGCGACGACGAGCTGTCCTGGTTTTCCCCCTAGGATTTGTATATTCATTATAGCTATTAAAATATTCACATACCTTCTCTTTAGGAAAGTGGAAATGTATCTCTCCTGTGTGGATGTAGATAATTGCACGAGTAGTGTTGAGGAATGGTCTCCCAAGCACTAATGGAGGATCTACTTCTCTCCCCATGTCCATGACTACAAAGTCATAGTGGTCCTTAATCTTAACTGGTACATTCTTGGCAATTCCTTCGAAAACTCTATAGGATTGGTCTCGCCATCTGTAGGCGCACATATGTTGGTTGCAATGGCAATTTTCCAAATAATAATTCATATGTAGCCTTTGCCATTATGTTAACACCAGATCCAAAGATCGCAATATGTATTATAGAAAGTTAAGCATTGAATAGAACATGCGATGGTAGGCGTACCTGGATCATCTTGCTGACGAAGCATTGGATATTCAAGTAAATGGTCATTATAAGATGTTGTTTTATTTACTACCATTACCTTTGTAGGCTGTGCCTTCTTGTTCTTGTTCTGATTCTGATTCCTTCTTCTATTCTGATTGTATCTCTCCATCTTTGATTCTACAATATATTGATTAGTATACTGGGAATAAGTAAGAGAGTTTTGTACCTTGTCTTTGAAAGTGAATTTCTCCTTCTTTCCCTTGATATTGAAAACAATCTTCGCACTGTCTGCGTAGATGATAGCTTTAGTTGAGCATAAGAATGGTCTACCGAGTATGATTGGTGCTCTTTCATTTCTTCCAGTGTCTACCACTGCGAAGTCTGCTGGCACATATGAGCCTCTGATTCCCACACACACGTCTTCACGTATCCCCTCGGGATAACAAAATGATTGATCTGCAAGCTGCAAGCACATATTCGTTTTCCAAAGTGGTTCACTATAAATCTTTTCATAAATTACCTTTGGTAATATGTTGACACTTGAGCCAAAATCACAGAGAGCATTGTCGAATGTGTGTTGTCCAATCTTGATTGTGATGACTGGTCTTCCTGGATCTTCCTTTTTAGGTGGCATGGAGTCATCCAACCAACAGCTTCCTGAGGTCTCTCTATAGTAACGACCTGCATTATAAATATCGACAAGGTTTGCAGTTTCTAATACTTCCGGCTGTCCCGGAATATTTCCTGGTGTGGTTAGTGGAACAGATAACTGAGAAATCTGAGATTCTATCATCTTATTAAAACTGTGCTGATTCTTTATAGCTGAAGAAAAGCTTTCTAAACGAGTATTGATAAGTTCAAGAGCTTTATCATTAGTTGCTATCTTTCTTGACAGATTCTCCATGGTCTTACCTTGGTTAACAACAAGATCTCTCAAAGAAGGTTGATAAGTATTAAAATTGTTACCTGGATTGTTACCTTGGTAATTTCCTTGATAGTTACCTTGATAGTTGGGCCTCTGTGGGTTCCAACCTTGATTCTGTTGAGGACGGAAATTATTGTTGTTATTATTGATGAAGTTGATGTCCTCCAGGATCTCTGGGCAATTCCTTCCAGTGTGGCCTAAGTTTCCACATTCTTCACATGTCATATGTGAGTCTTGAATTTGCATAACTGCTTTGGGTTGAGGATCTCTATCCTCCAGCTTCTTCATGATAAGGTCCATTTTAGCAGATAGCATATCTACTTCTTTAAGCTGGTGCATTCCCTCTTGCGAGTTTGACGTTCTTCACTCCAACCTTGGTTGGAAGCCATCTTCTCCCACAAGTTCTGTGGCATTAGTTAATGTAAGTGATAATAAAGCACCACCAGCTGCAAAGATCCATAGTTTCACGAGCACTGGAATGAGCCCATGATAGAAGGTCTGCATCAATAGCCACTTCTCCATCCCATGGTGTGGACATTCTGAAATATATTCTTGAAAACGCTCCCATGCTTCAGGGACCGATTCATCATGCTTGTTGTTGAAAATTTGATATCTTCCCCCCCTTAAGGCATTTGTCTTCCCCACGGAAAGAACTTTGCAAGAAAGGTCAGAACATATATCCCATGTTTTATTCTTATCTTTAGTAGCATAAAACCATTGCTTAGCCCTTCCCAAAAGTGAGAATGGAAAGAGGCGGAGCAATATTGCATCCGAGGATACTTCCTTCATAGAAAATGTACTCGCATATCTCGTAAAATGTTGAAGATGAGCACTAGCATCTTCATGTGCCTTTCCACAAAATTGACTTGCTTGCACCATATTAATGAGCCCTGGCTTAAGCTCAAAGCCTTTGTCTCCAACCTCTACCTTCGGACCAACGAGAATGTTTTCCGTGGTAGGAGCTGAAAAATTCACGAAGTGTCTTGGTTGCCATAGCTTCAAATTGAGATGTCAAGTCTTTAGTAACTTGATTAACTTCCGATTCAGTAGGTCTTGGTGTCTCAGATGATGATGATGATGATAATAATGTATGTGCTGGGGTTTGTCTGAGTTTTGCCTTGGCCTGCTTGATTAATTTCTCAGGATCGTCAATAAAATTATCTGGAAGATTATTTCTCATACATATATTTCTCCCTGCATAAGATAAAACAAAATAGAGAACAGGGGTGAACCTGTTTGAGTATGTGATAATGGGTTCTCAATGCATTAGGTGGTGTAAAGGGATCTCTCTTATTTCCTTATATGATGTGTTTATAGGATTTTTGGCTAGCACCCTTTCTAACTAGTAAAGTCAGAAATAATACCAACTTAATAGGAATAACACTGTCTAAGTTTTGGCTAATACCCTCCCAAACTAGAGATAGCTGGAAAGAAGCACTAGAAAAACTTTTGAAGTTTTGAAAACACATTTTTTTGAAAATAGAAGGATTGACTATGCTCTCCCAAACTAGGAAAGTTTTGAAAAACAAAGCCAAGATAAAATTTATTTTTTTCTCTAAATAGACTACGCCTCAAGAACGGCGCCGAAATGCTTGTTGATATTTCTTACACGATCCCAATTAGGAAGGCTTAAAGAAATATATATGGGATATCTATCTAATCATGTTATAGCTTGGATATGGGATTAACCTCATGATCCAACAAAGCGGAGTTAGGCGGTGTTAGTAGTGGTTGTATCATAGTAACACTATCCATAGTGGAGTTAATCTCACCAGGATATGTACTCAAGGTATACCACTCATTTCTAGGCATTACCTATATACTAGTCTGTCACCCTAGCAATAACGCTAAGAAATGCGGGGCATGGTATTCTTGATTGGCCTTGATAAAAGAATGAACATGATATCTCGCAGCGCACGGATAGAAACACCAATTGTAGCACTTCACCGGAGTAATCCGGGTATCGTATTTATATTTTCCACGGGAAGGGAGTCTATGGAAAGGTAGAGAGAAAAGGATGTCTAAAGGTTTATATATAGTGGTTTGGCTATGAGATCATCCTCTTTACAAGATTATAATGCAGAGTAACCATATGCATCTAACATTACTCAACAGGATAAGTCACGTAATAAAGATAAATATAATATAATTGATAAATGCCCAAGTCTAAGATCATTAAGCTTACTAGAATCATACAAGCAATTAGCATGTTATAAATTAGACTAGAATGAATATTCCTAAGATATCCCTAATCATACATGTCAATGAATACTACAATTAGTGCAATACATCTAGCTATCATGGCAAGGTTGGATTACTTCTACACATGGCAAGCATTACCAATGACAAATAAGGACAAAACTTATCCATCACCGTAATTATAACTCGACGTGCCACTACATTCGGAGGGTGGACTACAAAGGACTCAACGGGGGCTGTCACCCCCCGCGATCTACCACACGGCCCGAATGTAGGGTGCAATTGCGTATAAACGTTGTATAAACACCACGTTTACACATTGCTTATCACCCACATAGTGATCATCTATATGGATGCTATACAATTCCGTGCATAAAATATAAAGCAATCTCACTAAACTAAATATATAATCATAGCAAGCATAAACACATATCAATAAGAATATAATAATTATAAAGATCAAAGCCATAACAATTGTATTCTAAATATAAGAGTACTTACAGATTGAATACAAGAGAGAAGTCTCAAGAACGATCCTTGCTACTTCTTGACTAATCGGGAACTCAAGATGACCTTGATCTTCAACTAGAACTAGTTAGATAGCTAATTACTTCTAGTATGCACTAGGGCTTATGTCTAGACTTGGTGGACTTGATGGGTATGAGTTGATAATGAAATTGTTATTAGCCTCGTGGTCACCGGGTCTTCTTATATAGTACTTGGCGATGAACGTCAACCCTTGGATCAAACCGACCTTGGCAACGGTGTAGATACAACCTCAATGTCGGTAGTGAACCGACATAAAAAGGGGGCCGACGGAGGGGGACCCCACCGGGCGGCCGCCCGGTGGTGGATCTTTGGCGGGCGCCGGGGTGGAGTGCCACCTCGGCTTCCCGTTTCTTCTCCCGTCCTCTCGGTGTCTTCTAGAATGTTTTAGTCCACTTTTCGGGTTGAATTGATTCACGGACAAGTCCGGGTCTTCATAGGCCTTGTATATTCGGAACTTTCTCCATTATTCTCTGCATTTATCTATTAGGTCCCCGCAAAGTCACGTAATACCAAAACTCGTGGAATTATGTTAGTTAGACCCCTAGACTTATGTTTGGTCTTTGACTTTAGCCCTTAATTCATGTTTTTAAACTTGTATTTTTATGCTTTAAGAGGTGTCAACACATACCTTCAATATCTGTACAACATTCGATATTGCTTTGTTTCACATCTCGCACCGAGAAAGGCAAGCCCGGGGGGTGGATTCATTTCAAGCTCGTCCGATACGCTCTGCTGGATTCGGGAAGCAGTGGCCGCCGCTGCCTCTTCACCGGCAAGATGCCCCGCGACAATGTGGAAAGACATTCTTCTTCATCGGATGAAGGGGCGCACACGACACACCGCCGTGGTTGCCAAGCTCATGAATGAACATGACAAATACACGAAGGGTTGCCAAGCTCAACAAGGATGAGCCGATGAGGCGAAGATGTGGACATTTTCTTCGGCCTCCTCCCCATCCTTTTATAATCTCCCGCGTAGGCCTTTGTGTTTGTACCTAGGTGTCCTAGGATGAATCGGGAAAAGGTATAAGACAACAAAATTATTGAGCAATGTTGTACAAGCTTATAGATAGCACGAGTCACACGGATATGCGGGACAAAACAAAACCTTTTTAGAGCCATTCAAAAAAACCTTCAAAAAAAGGAAGGATAATGCACTTTACAATCAAGATTTCGGTGCTTACCCAAGATGTGCTTCTCTTGCAACATCTTTTTTTCAGCCTCCGCGCCGAACACCCGGAGATCCGGCGGCCGAACGCCGCGATAACGCCTCGTTCACCGCCCGCTCCCCACGCCGGTCGGGATCCCCGGTCGTGAAGTCAAGACGATGGCGCGACCTCGCCAGTAGCCGCCACCGGGAGGCCCCCGCGACGGACCCAAGATCTGCAACCACCGAACAAAAACTTCTGTATTTGTTGTTTCTAGAACCATAGGAAAACCCAAATCTAGCTAAATGGATGTGATAAAAGAGGTGCACCTGGATGGAGACGAAGGCGAAGGCGAGGCAGACACTACACCTCTCTTGTGTCGGACCGCTCTCTACTCTTGTTTGGTTCTCAGAAGAGTTTGGAAGTGAGCAGAAGAGGGGAGAAGAGTAGTACTACTAGTATAGTAGTATAGTAGTTGGAGTATGGGAGAAGGAAGAGGCCAGAGAGACTGCGAGAGAAACAGAGAGACAATATGTGTACTAGTAGTAGTAGTACTACTGCAGAGTGTTCAGACACCATATGGCCCCATGGGCACCCGCCCGGTTAATAATGTACTCCATGGCCCCATGGCCCCATGGTTTTGCATCTTACTTATCTCCATACTAGTAGTACTTCAAATTTCAAATGTTAACTCTTCAAATATTTGAAATTCAACTTTCAAATAATATCCACCAAACGTGACAAAAGTAGTACTCCGTTTCAAATTATAGTTCGTTTGACTTTTTTTACCTCAAGTTTGACCACTCGTCTTATTCAAAGAATTTGTGCAAAAACAGTCTTAAAGAACATTTGATAATAAAGCATGCCACAACAAAAGAAGTGATATTTTGCATAAAATATTGAATAAGACGAGTGGTCAAAGTTAGGGTTGAAAAAGTAAAACGACTTACAATTTGGAATGGATTAGCAATAAGAATACAATAGGTTGACACATCATTATTTTACAAAATCGTAGAAAGAAAAATCATCACATTTGGAGTTACGATGAGGGAGAAAGACCGATTACAAGTTCTAACCACAGATTATAATAAAAAGAAAAAGAAAAATTAGGATTCTTGAGCCCCGGAGGTCTCCGACATGGCGGCACACCGAGATGAGGCCTCTAGCGACGGGAGGACCACCACCGTGATCCCCGCAGAGAACCAAGCGTTCCTATCTTTGCTATCGGATGAGCGGGTTTAGGGCGGTACCGAGTTTGACGCCGACGGTGGCGGGCGGGCACGGCGGAACGGGAGCGACACTCCCGGCCGACGAGGACCGGCCGAGGTTAAATGGACGGGATGGAAAGCATCGTAAACGCGGTGTAGACGCTTTTGAAGACTCGGGCGATGCGGGGGGCGGGTCCGAGAGGGGTTGCCGCCGTGGAGAACGACCGAACGCAGCCGGGCGTGAACCGGCGGACACGGCAGCGTTCAAAGGCGCCGTCAATGGCACGAGCATAGCTAGCAACGCCGAGGTGCTCGCGGCGCCATGGCTGCATGGTCGCGGCGGCGGTCATCGCAAACATGAATGAATATAACACGAATTACCACATAATCATCCATCGGGCACCAAAAAGTAAGACAGATCACATAATGCAATGCATGGGTGCATTGTCGTCATCATCAACATATACATAGATTCATGCGAGTCCACTCGCTTCTCATGCCCACCTCCTTTGCACAAACAACCTCCTACACTCGTCGCGGATCCTACACTCCTCGCGCAATGAGGGGAGTGCTGCTGCCACGCTCCCTCCACCAACCGGTCGATGGCGCCGCATGTTCCTGCCCTTCTACACTGATGCCCGTCCCGGCGAGGCGCCGGTTTGGCCAGAGGAGGAAGAAGCGGCCTCACCGCATGGGGCACCACCAGTCGTCGTGCAAGATCGCCATCGCTGCCCGCGGAGCATTGCACGCTTCTCGGTCTTCGGGGGGCCATCATCGCCGCCGTGTCGCGCTCCACCTCCCGCAACACCTCTCGGGCATGGTCATCATCGGGCGGCGGCGGGCGCGTTCCGTCAGAGCGCAAGAGCGTGCACATACCGAAGCGAGTTCATGCCCTGAGTTGGCGGCTTGTTCGAGCAAGTCGAGCGGCGGCGAGACGGTGCCGCGGCCTTCCACGAACACGGCAGACATGCCTGCTCTGAAACACGCCTCCGTGTTGCCGAACTTGGCGAGGTCGGTGATGAGACTTGCGCGAAACTCGCGCGAGTAGTGCGGCGCCCCCCAGTTCGTCCGCCAGTCCAGCACCAGGTCCAGCGGGATGCTCCATCCTACTAAGGCGAGGCGGCACGCCTGTCGTGCCCGGGTATAGGTGGCCCATAGATTCATGAGGCCCTCCATAGGATGCTCATGCGGCCATGGCGACGCAGAGCGCAATGTGCTCAAGCAACTCCTGCGGAAGGTTCTCCATGGCTCGAGGCACACACGCACGGTTTTCTACGCCGCGAAAAAGGAAGATGAATAGTTCGCTCTCGATCAAAATTGGTGGGCAGAAAATGCGGGTTTTTAGTACTCCTACTAGTACTAGTATGAGTGGGCGCAGAGAGATGGACGGACCCTCACCGTGAAACGCCAGCCAGCCGTAATTTAGGGCGGCGCCATTTACTACCGACGTAGCCTTTCCATATAGTACTAGAATACTAGTATTTTTTTTCCATGAGACATGCTGATCATATCCACACACCTTGCATGAGTATCCTAGTTCCTACACACCTCGCTGCCAACACGGCGCACGTCTGCCATCGTTCGCATAGTGACAGCTTGTTCGGCTGGCTGGTTCAGCCACCAGTCAATAGTGCTTTTCTCTCACAACAAATCAGCATCCATCCAAATAAAAAGTATTTTTCTCTCACAACAAATCACCTTGGATTCTAGAATCCTGGAGAAAAAAAACAATGTAGAAACATGAGCTGCTTCTAGCAAATTCTGAGTTTCATTTTACCATTTTGCCCCTCGTCCATATTGTAGGAAGTGCGTAGAATGAAGGACATAAAAGGAATCGGGTAAAAAAAAAAAAAGAGATGAAATCAGCTACTAGAATCCGTGATCCCAATAGGAAATTTGATTTTATTTAGAGTCCGGATTTTGGAAATCCATCCGAATCTAAATTTTAAAAATCTAGAAAAACTAAAACTTGGACATATTTCAGTTTGCAAGTCCCTCTGTTCACTCATCATTTCAAAGAATGATCAAACATGCACACAAATTTGGAAACGTATAACACATGTATTATACGGTATATCACAACCCACGCTTTTAGATTGTGCGCTATGAAATTGAGCGGCAGCCTGTTGCTCGTCACTCTATTGCCGCTATAGCGCTATTTGCAAAGTAGCGTCGGCATGCGCTTCACGCAAAAAGCGCCGCTATAGCACGCTATTTGTTTCGAAAAATAGGAAATCGTGACAAGTGTATAATTATATATAACTCGATAAGTGATAATTTGATAAGTGATACTAATAACCATATATAATAAAGTTCTTATCCTCAAAGCAAACAACCATAAAAGCATCAAGTCAAGTACATAAGCAAACAACCATAAAGTTATCGAAATCACTCAATCACTAACAATTGGGCTAGGGTCGATCAATTTGTCAACAAATACCACAATAGCGTGGTATGACACTATTTGAGCTTATTAGCTAGCTTGAATAATAGCGCCAAAAAGTGCATAACATCGGTCTATCAAACAAATTGTTATTATTTATGTTATGAAATAAATATCATTAGATTGATTATGAGATGTATTTTTTAATAAATTAATCAATGTGATCAATAGAGTAGTATTTAGTACTCCCTTCGCACCGTAAAAAAAAAAAAAAATGCAATTCTCGCTTTCCCAAGAAGTCAATGTATTTAAACCAAGCGGCAATTATATATTAAAATATATTAATATTTTACTAAGTAATTAGTATCATCGGAAAGATCTTTAAGTCTAGTTTTTTAATAAATGTATTTGGAGATATAAATGTTGCACGTAAAATGTCCATTTTTACTTCGACAATCCTTGTTTGACCGTCGTCTAATTCAAAAAAGTTTTTATTTTTTTTGTTATTTTGTTATGACTTGTTTTATCGTTAGAGATGCTTTTATAATAATTTATGTATTTTATTAATTGGATAAATATTTAAAATAAGACGAATGATTAAACAAGAATTGTAGAGGTCAAAAAACGAACTTTTATTTGTGGGACGGAGGGTGTATTTTCTATAAACCTAGTCAAAGCCGAGAAAGTTTGACCGCACGCTTCCCGTAGTTTTTATGGACACGAGACCCATAGTTGTATGTTTTGTGGAACGGAGGGAATAAGCACGAGCACGACTTGAGTTTGGAGTGGAGAGGGATGTGTTGCAATCCCGGCATCACTCTTTCTTTCTTTACGAGTAGTACGGTAGAGCGGGATGCACGTGTGTGCAATTTGTTTCCAAAACATGACCGTAGAGACGGTTATTTTTGTAAACACATGGTGTAGAGATGGGAACCAACTCTTTTTTTACTTTATTTTTCCTTTTGTAGTACTTCGTTTCTTATTTATTATAAAAAAATCCAATTACATTGACCGGGTTGGTTGCCCCGCGAACCGCCTACCGGTTCGGCTTGGAAGTTGGAACGCACACCACCCGCCGTTCTCGGAGGAGGCACCGTTTCGAGATGTTAAAATACTCCAAGCAAAAGAACGGGCGGGAGGGCATTGAAGCCGGCTAGGGCCAGCTAGTCGATTGATCCAAGAATGGCGGAAAGGCCACGCAAGAAGGCAAGGCAAGGCGACGCGGCGGCGACGACTTGCTTCCTTTGATGCTTTGCCGGATGATCTTCTCGTGACGAGATCTTCGTGCACCGCAAGGAGCCCGACGGATTTCTTTCTCCATGGCTCTACTTGTACATTCGTCAAGTCTGCCGGGAAGTTGCGGATCCTCTTCACCGACTCACGACGACGGGATCCGCTCGTGTTGCTCCGTCGTCTTAGTAATCTACGCGGTATGCGGCGACCACGCCGAAGTCATCGAGCCGGGGGCAATTGGAGAAGCGCTTCCTCGAGGCCGGGTCATCCGGAGGCCATATGCTACGCCGGGATGCGTAAGTTGATGGACACGGGCGGGCTGGTCGTCGGGCGCTAAGGAAGACTCCAGCCGCGGATCCCGCTGGCTGAAGCTCGTCATGCAAGCCGAGGACGCCGGGACCCCCGGCGGCTTACTTCTTGGCGATGCTAAAGTACCGTCGGAGCCCCACGGACCACGACGTCTTTGCCGGTCTTTGCTCCATGGAATCATCGGTGGCGCCGGCCCGCTCCCGACGGCCGGTGGGAGGGCCTTCGACACGCCGGCGCTCAATGTCAGCAGACCTCGGGACATTGCCTCCCGCGCCCAAGGTTTCCTTCCCGCGACGGGAACGGGTCACGCCGCCGCCAAGGATAGCCACGCCCCGTTCATGGCCGGAGGGATGCAAGAGGTATGGGCCCGAGCCCGTCACCCCCAAAGTCGTCCGTCTCTGCAGCGCTCGGTGCCGCATCATGCATGAGTTCGACCTCCGCGTACACGGGCCTTGAGAGCACGGTGATGTACGCCGCCGCCAGGATGTGAGATCGATGACGACGCGTGCCGGGCCGCCGGCCAAATACGGCGGCGCGCTACCGAGCAAATGATTTGATATCATTAGCTAGTTCTTCAACTTTATTTGATAGTATATATTGTAATGTAGTATATACTACTACGTACTTGTGTTTACATAATATTTAATATTGTAATGTACTACGTGTGTTTATGTCTTCCTTATGTTGAACGTAGTAATATGCATCTTCATGTGACCGCTCGGTTATTTTTGTTAGCAACCGCCGGAATTGGTGGGCGTAAGTCACGCGAGAAATCAAATGCGGTCTGGCGTCCGGTGGGCAATGAGATCGAGGGACGACATGACCCTTGAAATGCGCTTGCAAGAATTTAGGGCGGCGCCATTTACTACCGACGCAACATTTTTTCATAGAAATAATACTTGGCGTTTCCAAATTAAACTAGAGTCTATAATTTTGTTTCCATGAGACATGCACACACCTTTGCATGCGTATCCTTTGCGTATCCTACACACCTCGCTGCAAACTGGGCGCACGTCTGCCATCGCCAGTGTCATCAGCACGGATCGGTCTCGATCGGTGAGGCACCGATTGATGGGCCAGTCGAGGACGAAGGATGGACGGGACGCGAGCCCTTGTTCATGCACACACGAAATCGCCGAGTCAAGCCAGCTTCCCGGACTCCTCACACGTCCCGTCGGCAAGGCGAGTGGGGCCTCATGGCATGGCAGCCTTTGACCTCCGCGTGCATGCGTGATCGTGATCGTGCCGAAGAGCTTCCATCAAATTGACAGCAGCAATCACACATGCACACATGTACTACTACGTATTATACGAAGTTTTTTTTGACAACGATATTACACGGTTATCACAACTAATAAAACGCATGTCGGGTTTTCATCATCGATGCCCGTCATGGCGAGGCACCATTTGGGCTATAGAGCCGGTCGCACACCACGGATCATATCGCGCCGCCAAGTCGCCCCACCTAAAATTCCATAATATGTACAGTACAATGGATGTTCTTCCGCGTCCCCAAAGATCGCCTCTGGTGGTTGCCTTTGATCTCCCGCAACAACACACCTACCGGGCACGGTCGACGTCCGCGGCACCCGATGTTACGTTTGCCCCGAGTAAGAGCATATTTGGCGGTTTCATGCCCTGAGCCGACGGCGCATGTCGGCGTGATAGCTAAAAGATGACCTGAAGCCAGCACAATCAAGTAGACCTTCAAGCAGGGGCGAGTCTACACTCGCCGCTGTTCAACATTCCAGAGGGCTACACTCTCCCGAACTCCGGTGATCGGGTAGCCCGTGGTGTGCCGACGGGCGACGTTCATGTGGGTTGGATGCGGAGTCGGCATCGGCACATCGCAGCCACCCAATCACCGGCGTTCACGAGAGTGGATGTAGACTACAACGCGCCGACTTGCCAAAGAAAGACTAGAATCGAGGGCGGCGTCGCGCCGAACGCTGAGGGTATCGGAGGGGCATGAAGTGGAATGGCTCCGTGGACTTGGCGGCACGACAAAAAGGGTTTTTTTGTGGAAGCTCTTAGTAGCAAAGTCCAAAGGGCGATTCCACTTGAAGCCCCTCCTCCCACTCCATCCCGTCGATGTCACCGGCGACGGCCGGTAAAGAGCAACCGGCGCCGGCAATAATGCAAAAAGCGTAGCCCGATATAGGGAGACGTGGTGATTTTAAAAGTGAGACGGCCGGCGGCGAGGTGGAGCGAAGGAAATATGGGCGGCGGATCGACGCTGTTTTCAAACTATTAGTACATTTGTTTTCCATCACAAGATGATCTCAAATCCCAAATCAAAAGATGTACGTAAACCGTAAAAAGTTTCATGGATATTTGAGAACGACAATCGTTAATTATATTGGTGGTTTGTGCATCCTTGGTCAATTAAAACATTTAAATTTCAATTTTTCATTTTTTTTAATTGAGACCTAGTTTTCCTTTACAAGATGGAGTAATGTCAAAACAAAAAGTTTGAAACCGAGAGAGTTTCATAACTTAGCATGATCTACAATTCTTAGTTTTGGTTGTTTCCCCATCCGACATAGTGCTAGTGACATTGGTCACAAATCTTAGAAATCTATCTCCTAGTTTCATCAACTACCGTATATATGAGAATGTGTAAATCATGTGAACAATGTTACCGCGACATCGTCGGATGAAGAAATGGCCAATATATATAAAAGGTGTACTAAATCCGTTCCAAATTGTAGTTTGTTTGACTTTTTCAACCCCAACTTTGACCACTGCCTTATTCAAACATTTATGCAAAATATCTCTTATTTTGTTATAGCTTGCTTTATTAACAAATGGTATTTAAGAATGACTTAAATTTGACTGTTTTTGTGCAAATTTTTTGAATAAGACGAGTGGTCAAACTTAGGGTCAAAAAGTCAAACGAACTATAATTTCGAACGGAGGGTACATCTTAAGAAGTTACTCAAAAAATGTGCTTGACTTCTTCCTGAAAAATCATTAGATGCTCCAAAAATGTTGTGCAAGTGGTGGTAATTTTGAAATTCAAATTTCAAATGTTACCAATAAAACATGACAAAAAAGTAATAGCAAGAAGAATACAATATCCCGGCAAAGCATTTTTTAAAAAAATAGAAAGAAAAACCATCACATTTGGAGTTACTACAAGGGAGAAAGACTAGTCACAAGTTTTGGCCACACGATTAAAAAAAAAAAAATCGAGTTCTTGAGTGGGAAGGCCTTGCGAAGGACCATGGCGGGCGGCGGGTGGTGCACTCCGGCGTAGTGCGACACGCGACCGTCGCATCGAAAAATTAGGGCGGCGCCTTCTCTTGCGACGCTGCGTGACTAGTAGGTGTACACCTACGCGAAGCGCCTCTATAACCGTGACACGTGCTGATCATATCCACACCCTTGCATGCGAACCCTTCTATAGAATAGGGCCCACGTGTGCAGGCGGCTCAGTGCTCTGGCATCTGCACCGTGATGGATGCCCGTCTCGAATGATGAGGCATCGACTGGGAAGACGAGAACGAGCGACGGACGCCTATAGCCTAGTAGGAGTACTACTTATTACTGGTGTTGTAACTTAGCACGAGCGACAGATACAGACTCCTTTTCCCAGCACGAGTCTGTAACTTAGCACTCCATACAGCACAGGAGTACTTACTAGTGTTGTACTATACTAGTATATTTTTTTTCCAATCCAAACAGCACAAATTTGGAAACGAGTGGACGAGAATACTACTGTACTCGTTTTTATTCTAGTATAAATGGTGTGGCGGGAGGTTTCGTACGTAGTACATGTACTGTATGCTTCTGGACGAGTGAAGAACAGGTTTTGATGATTTTTTTAATTGCCAACGGGTCCCGCATATCGTACACACGAAATCGCCGAGTCGGCGCCTTCGCCGGTTCGCACAGTGGTCGCCTTCGATCTCCCACAACACCGGTGTTGGCCCTACAGATGAAAACGGACGGAAAAACCTCATTTGAACGGGCGGGATCGAGTTCGGAAAATGCGGGTACAAAACAGAATCGGAATATGCGTGAAACGAACCAATACGGAAGTTGAGCCGGAAAGAATAACGCGATCAAATATTCTCGAGTATACATGGACAAAGTCATAAAATAATGTACACATACGGTTATTAGTCCAATATTCGGTGAGTACGCCTTGTGTTAGCATGTTAACGTGCATAATCGGTGATTATAATGTTTTTGAACATATAAATTTTTAGACATACTACTAACTTATGGAGATTAAAAACGTCTTGAAAAACGGATTAAATACGGGTCAATTTTGGGTGGAAACGGGCTTACTCGAAAACGGACGGAAAACCCCTATTTCTACTAACGCATTTAAAAACGGATTCGACAAATATGGACAAAAATAATAGTGTAATCTTGCGAATGTGAACTCCCACAAAAAAAGTGTAAATCTTGTGAACAATGTCACACGCCGCTCCTCCACGGCGCCCGCGACGCGAAGCGCGAGCTCCTCGGCCGCCCGCTCCGCCCCCCACCACACCCTTGCATGCGAATCCTCTATGTATCCTATGCACCTCGTTCTAGAATAGGGCCCACGCCCGCCACTATCGTTCCGTCCCCTTGTTTGTTCTACCGGGCCGTTCAATGATGCTTTTCTCTCACAACATCTATCCGCACTCATGTCGAAAGCACGGGCCCGCTGCCGTCCCCTACGCCGCATGCGTGAGTGAGGAGGGAAAAGGTTGGAGAGAGAGCGCCCGGCAAATGGGCTCCACGATTTGCCCCCGTTTTCAAACTTTGCTCGTTTGCCCCCGTTTTGGTTTTCCAATTGCGCAAATGCCCCAAATAGGGGCAAACGAGCAATTAGACTCGAAAAAAAGGGCACTTGCACAATTTTTCCAAGTAAATAAAGGAACATATGAGTGCCGTTGACTATCTGCACTCACGTTTCTCTATTTACTCCCTCTATTACATCTCAATCATCAAGATTCCCTCCTTTACAGTACTTTCTTCCGCACATATACTTCCTTTATATCTCTAGTAGTACTCTACTCATAAGTAGGGTCCACTTATAATTTTATCTAAATATCCATGTGAGATCTTGTTTTGAAGGATTTATTCAAATTCAGTGGTGTAATCAAAATTTAGTTTCGCTTTTGGTTTGGAGTATAAACATTTTGTAGGTAGTTGAAATCATGGGGCCCACCACCGGTGGTCCCCGCCTCCCGTCTTTATACTTGTTCCCTTTGCTTGTCCGGCGTGGCCCAATCCCGATGCTCCGCACCCACGCCACGCATCCAAAGTTGGAGGCCGGAACCGGTATGGCTCTTTTTTCGTATAAAATTCTCCGTAAACAGGTCCAGAACCTATCCAGATCGCCAAACAAAGACCAAAGATTTTTTTTTTTTTCTCTCACAACAAATCAAGACCGACCGGCTAACACACACCAAATAAACGTTTTCCCAAAGACGGGGATGTAAAACTTACTATACGAGAGTTGTATTTTTTCCAAAGACTCTGTTCCCTAATCATTTCAACCGAAATCAAACATCCACACATCACAAATTTGGAAAAATATAACACAATGTAGGGTTATAACTAATAAAATATCTCATGCATACTCACCGGATCTTTTGAACTTTCACCATGCATATGATCAAAAACAAATTAAGCTTGTTCAATCGAGATCATCGAGCTACATCATGCGCTCTATACATCATGCATATGATCTCAAATCAAAAAGTTGTAAACTACAAAGTTTCATAGATATTTGAGAACTGCAATCATTATATCCGTGGTTTCTTGTCTATCCGAGGTCACTAAAAACATTTAAATTTCAAATTTTTTTTTTTGAAATTGAGACCTAGTTTTCCTTTACAAGATGATACAAATCAAAAGTTTTAAATTAGAGTGTTTCATAACTTAGCAAGATCTACAATTCTTATTTTGGTTGTTTCCCCATCCGACATAGTGCTAGTGACATTGTTCACAAATCTTAGAAATCTCTCTACAAGGTTTGTTAACTCTACGAGACATGTGTAAATCTTGTGAACAATGTTACCGGGGATGAAGAAATAACCAATATAAAAGATGTGCAGCTTAAGAATTATTCTTCAACTTTTATGTTCATGACTTCTTATGCTTGAAATTATTAGATGCTCCAAAAATATTCTCGTGAAGTTGTAATTTTTGGAATTCAAATTTCAAATGTTATCCACCAAACGTGACAAAAGTAGTAGCAAAGAAGAATACAAAGAGCTTGACACATCATTATTTTACAAAATTGTAGAAAGAAAAAATCGCCACATTTGGAGTTACGATGAGGGAGAAAGACCGCCTACAAGTTGTAACCATAGATTATAATAAAAAGAAAAAGAAAAATTAGGGTTCTTGAGCCCGGAGGTCTCTCGACATGGCGGCACACCGGCCGCGCGGATGTCACCGGAGATGAGGCCTCTAGCGACGGGAGGACCACCACCGTGATCCCCGGAGAACCTAGCGTTCCTATCTTTGCTATCGGATGAGCGGGTTTAGGGCGGTACCGAGTTTGACGCCGACGGTGGCGTGGGCACGGCAGAGCGGGAGCGACACTCCGGCCGACGAGGACCGGCCGAGGTTAAATGGACGGGATGGAAAGCATCGAAACGCAGTTGTAGACGCTTCGGGACTCGAGCGATGCGGGGGCCGGGTCCGGAGAGGGGTTGCCGCCGTGGAGAACGATTGAACGCGGCGCTTGAACCGCGGACACGGTGGCGTTCCAAGGCGCCGTCAACGGCACAGCGTAACTCGTCAAGCCGACGAGCCTCGAGGTGGCAAGGTAAGAAAGAAGGGAGAGAGTTCAGAACGGGAGGCGGCTAGCCGGCTAGCAACGCCGAGGTGCTCGCGGCGACCATGGCCGCATGGTCGCGAGGCGGTCATCGCAAACATGAATGAATATAACACGAATTACCACATAATCATTGTTGACACCTCTTAAAGCATAAAAATACAAGTTTAAAAACATGAATTAAGGGCTAAAGTCAAAGACCAAACATAAGTCTAGGGTCTAACTAACATAATTCCACGAGTTTTGGTATTCTGACTTTTACAGGGACCTAATAGGTAAATGCAGAGAATAATGGAGAAAGTTCCGAGAATATACAAGGCCTATGAAGACCGGACTTGTCCGTGAATCAATTCAACCCGAAAAGTGGACTAAAACATTCTAGAAGACACAAGAGGACAGGAGAAGAAACGGGAAGCCAAGGTGGCAAGCCACCCGGCGTCGCCACCATCCACCCTCGGCCGCCGCCGTGGGACCCACCACTCACCTCACATTTTTATGTCGGTTCACTACCGACATTGAGGTTGTATCTACACCGCTGCCAAGCAAGGTCGGTTTGATCCAAGGGTTGACGTTCATCGCCAAGTACTATATAAGAAGACCAAATTCGACCTTGAGGCTCATAACAATTTCATTATCAACTCATACCCATCAAGTCCAGCCAAGTCTAGACATAAGCCCTAGTTCATACTAGAAGTAATTAGCTATCTAACTAGTTCTAGTTGAAGATCAAGTTCATCTTGAGTTCCCCGATTAGTCAAGAAGTAGCAAGGATCGTTCTTGAGACTTCTCTCTTGTATTCAATCTGTAAGTACTCTTATATTTAGAATACAATTGTTATGTCTTTGATCTTTATAATTATCATATTCTTATTGATATGTGTTTATGCTTGCTATGATTATATATTTAGTTTAGCGAGATTGCTTTATATTTTATGCATGGAATTGTATAGCATCCATATAGATGATCACTATGTGGGTGATAAGCAATGTGTAAACGTGGTGTTTATACAACGTTTATCCGCAATTGCACCCTACATTCCGGGCCGTGTGGTAGATCGCGGGGGTGACAGCCCCTGTTGAGTCCTTTTGGAATCCACCCTCCGAATGTAGTGGCACGTCGAGTTATAATTACGGTGATGGATAAGTTTTGTCCTTATTTGTCATTGGTAATGCTTGCCATGTGTAGAAGTAATCCAACCTTGCCATGATAGCTAGATGTATTGCACTAATTGTAGTATTCATTGACATGTATGATTAGGGATATCTTAGGAATATTCATTCTAGTCTAATTTATAACATGCTAATTGCTTGTATGTTTCTAGTAAGCTTAATGATCTTAGACTTGGGTATTTATCAATTATATTATATTTATCTTTATCTTGTGACTTATCCTGTTGAGTAATGTTAGATGCATATGGTTACTCTGCATTATAATACTTGTAAAGAGGATGATCTCATAGCTAAACCACTATATATAAACCTTTAGACATCCTTTTCTCTCTACCTTTCTATAGACTCCCCTTCCCCGTGGAAAATATAAATACGATACCCGGATTACTCCCTGAAGTGCTACAATTGGTGTTTCTATCTCAGTGCGCTTGCGGATATCATGTTCATTCTTTTATCAAGGCCAATCAAGAATACCATGCCCCGCATTTCTTAGCGTTATTGCTAGGGTGACAGACTAGTGTATAGGTAATGCCTAGAAATGAGTGGTATACCTTGAGTACATATCCTAGTGAGATTAACTCCACTATGGATAGTGTTACTATGATTCAACCACTACTAACACCGCCTAACTCCGCTTTGTTGGATCATGAGGTTAATCCCATATCCAAGCTAACATGATTAGATAGATATCCCATATATATTTCTTTCGCCTTCCTAATTGGGATCGTGTAAGAAATATCAACAATCATCCATCATGAACCAAAAGTAAGATAGATCACATAATGCAATGCATGGGTGCATTGTCATCATCATCAACATATACATAGATTCATGCGAGTCCACTCGCTACTCATGCCCACCACCCCGCTTGTGCTTGCACAAACAACCTCCTACACTCGTCGCGGATCCTACACTCCTCGCCGCAGATGCGGAGTGTCTTGCCGCCATGCTCCCTCCACCCACGTTCATGGCGCCGCACGCGTTCACGCCCTTCTCTCATGCCGATGCCCGCCCGCGAGGCGGGTTTGGCCGGAGGAGGAAGATGCGGCCACACGCATGGGGCACCACCAGTCGTCGTGCAAGACTGCCACCGCCGTCCGCGGAGCATTTCACGCCCGGTCCTCCGTGGAGCCATCGCCGCCGCCAGAGTCGCGCTCCACCTCAGCGCGCAACACCTCTCGGGCTTGGTCATCATCGGCGGCGGCGGCGGCGTTCCGCCCCAGAGCGCAAGAGCGTGCACATACCGATCGAGTTCATGCCCTGAGTTGGCGGCTTGTTCCAAAGAAGTCGAGCGACGGCGAGACGGTGCCACGACCTTCCACGAACACGGCGAACATGCCCGCTCCGGCACGCCCTCCGGGCTTGCCGACCTTGGCGAGCCGGTGATGAGACTCGCGATACTCGCTACGAGTAGTATGGCGCCCCCCGTTAGTCTGCCGGTCCAGCACCCAGTCCGCTGGGATGCTCCGTCCCACTATGGCGAGGCGGCACGCCTCTCGTGTCCGGGAAAGGTGGCCCTTAGATTCATGAGGCCCTCCATAGAAAGCTCTGCGACATGGCGACGCTGAGCGCTATGTGCTTAAGCACCTCCCGCGGAAGGTTCTCCATGGCTCGAGGCGCGGCCCGCACGGTTTTCGCGAGGATCTCGCCGGGGAAAAGGAAGATGAACAGATTCGCCCGGATCAAATTAGTGGGCGTAAAATGCGGGTTTTTAGCAAAGAGTACTAGTATGAGTGGAGTTACTACTATGAGGGAGAAAGACTAGTCACAAGTCTTGGCTACACATTAAAAAAGAAAAATCGGATTAAAAGCGCTTATATAATGCGCGCCGTCGTGTTTTGAAATTAGTAACCGGACTTACGTCTCGTGACACGCGTCTTGGTCATATCCACGGCCTTGGCAATGAATGCGAATCCTTTGTGTATCCTACACACGTCGGTGTAGAGTGTAGACCGCGAAGTGTCATCGATTGGGCGGATGATCGAGACTCCCTTTTCGGGGCGGGTGCAGAATCGGATTTACGCATTTTCGCGAAATTTTCGCTGCCGAAGCTTTCACGAAATTGAAAAACCCGCCTCTCCCCCTCACGCGGCGATTCATTTCATTCTTCATCCCCTCATAGGCGATTCATTTCATTCCTCGTCCTCCTCCTCACACAGGCGATTCTAGGGTTCCCCCGCCGCCTCATCCGCCCCCCGTCACCGCCACCCGCCGACTTCGTCCGCGCCATTCAAGCCGACTTCGTCCCGTGCCATTCAAGCCGACGCCGCTTCCGCCCACGACCACCTTCTCTCCGACGGCTTCTTCCTCCACCCGGCGATTCTACGGTTCGATATGTAGCCCATCAATCTTGTCGTGCCTCTTTTCCCCGAACTACATTTTTTTTGTAATCTGTTGCCTCTGCGGATTGGGTAGTCCTCATAGACTTCCTCTGCGCCTTTCTTATAGGAAACTCGCAACCAAACATGCCCTAAAATTGTTGCCAAACAACCGTTTGTTTATATTCCTCTATTCGTGAACTTTTTTTTTTTTTTTTTGGGTAATCTGTGCCTCTATGGATTGTGTAGTCGTCCCTCATAGACTATCTATTACAAATTTGAACTGTATAATTATCCTCACATGGATATTTTGAGTTGTAGGTACTAAACTTGACACCCGATTGCTACTATAACTATAATGAATCAAGTTACTAAACTACGCTTTGTTTGTATCCCTCTTCTCTGAAGTACATTTTTTTTGTTCTCCGCCTTTGGTTTGTGTACTCCTCATAGACCGCTTATTGCAAAATCGAATCAGTATAATTCAATCGTCACATGGATATTTTGAGTTGTACATACCGAAATTGACACCTAATCGCTACTATAATGTTGCTATCTTGTCTTACAAAAATGTTCCTACTAAATGAACTATTCTTGAACTACTGCTTTGTTTATATCCCTCTATTCCCTAACTATATTTTTTTTGTGATCTGTGCCTCTGGATTGTGTAGTCCTCATAGACCGCCTATTACAGGATTGAATCAGATAAATATTAGGGACTTGCTAGTTTCCGTGGACCAAATTTTCAAATCTGTTCGGTGACGGCTACTTGAGTGAATTCCATCCAACAAATGGCATCAACACAAATGCCCTCAATTTTTCTCACGCCCGGTGAGGAAAGGTGATAATTGTATCCTCGATGGATATATAGAGTTGTAGAAACTGAACTTGACACCGATCGCTACTATAATGTCGTTACACGTGTGTTTTGTCATAGGAAACCCGCAACCAAATTCATTTGCTATTTTCTTTATAGATGAACTAGAAGGATTCCCGCGTGTTGCCGCGGGTATGAAGGTGGAATATAAGTTAATCACTAAGATTTTAAGGTTATGATATATAGACGATAATCTAAAGTTATTTTGGATAATGTATATTTAGAGATCAATGGAGAAAACATATGAACGAGACATTCCTAATGATATATAAAGTCAATCAACAATTTAGTTTGTGAACGATGTGACCAAATCCATCCTAATGGGAATATGTATAATCTAGAGCTTCATTGGCGTTGTCACGCTGGTACGAAGGAGAAATCTATGAGTTAAAATATTACTATCACCCTCATATTCTTTTTTTCCCTTTTTTCGCCTCTTATTTTTTATTTTTTACTTTGCTCTATATATACCAACTACTATTACTGGGACCCACTTATAATTTTATCGAAATATATCCATATGAGATCTTGTTTTGAAGGATTTGTTAAAAGGAATTCAATGGTATAATCAGAATTTAATTTGTTTTTTTGGTTTGTGAGTTACAATATTATTTTAGTTAGTTCAAAGCGTGGGGCCACCATTGGATGATCATGGTGGCATGCTTGCAAGTCGAGAGAACTCCTTAGTGGGGGTTCTCTACATAGGTGTAGTAGATATACATGCTCAAGAACAATGACTGCTCACCGTCGAGCACTATTACTATCTTGTCTTATAAAAATATGCCTATTAAATGAATCTGTTACTAAACTACGGTTTGTTTGTATCCCTCTTCTCCTCAAGTACATTTTTCTTGTTCTCCGCCTTTGGTTTGTGTACTCCTCATAGACCGCCTATTGCAAAATTGAACTGTATAATTCAATCGTCACATGGATATTTTGAGTTGTACATACCGAAATTGACACATAAATCGCTACTATAATGTTGCTATCTTGTCTTACAAAAATGTTCCTACTAAATGAACTGTTACTAAACTACGCTTTGTTTATATCCCTCTATTCCCGAACTACATTTTTTTTGTGATCTGTGCCTCCGATTGTGTAGTCCTCATAGACCGCCTATTACGAGATTGAACTGTATAAATATTAGGGACTTGCTAGTTTCCGGTGGACCAAAATTTTCGAATCTGCTTCGGTGACGAAGCTACTTGAGTGAATTCCATCCAACGGTGGCATCAACACAAATGCCTGAATTTTTTACGTCGCCGAGGAAAGGTGATAATTGTATCCTCGATGGATATATAGAGTTGTAGAAACCGAACTTGACACCGATTTGCTACTATAATGTCGTTACATGTGTGTTTTTGTCATAGGAAACCGCAACCAAATTTATTTGCTTATTTTCTTTGTAGATGAACTAGAAGGATTCCCGCGTGTTGCCGCGGGTATGAAGGTGGAATATAAGTTAATCACTAAGATTTTAAGGTTATGATATATAGACGATAATCTAAAGTTATTTTGGATAATGTATATTTAGAGATCAATGGAGAAAACATATGAACGAGACATTCCTAATGATATATAAAGTCAATCAACAATTTAGTTTGTGAACGATGTGACCAAATCCATCCTAATGGGAATATGTATAATCTAGAGCTTCCGCTTCGTGCGTTGGTACGAACGAGAAATCTATGAGTTAAAATATTACTATCACCCTCATATTCTTTTTTTTCCCTTTTTTTCACTCTCTTATTTTTTATTTTTTACTTTGCTCTATATATACCAACTACTATTACTTGGGACCAACTTATAATTTTATCGAAATATATCCATATGAGATCTTGTTTTGAAGGATTTGTTAAAAGGAATTCAATGGTATAATCAGAATTTAATTTGTTTTTTTGGTTTGTGAGTTACAATATTATTTTAGTTAGTTCAAAACAAAGGGGCCGCCATTGGATGATCATGGTGGCATGCTTGCAAGTCGAGAGAACTCCTTAGTGGGGGTTCTCTACATAGGTGTAGTAGATATACATGCTCAAGAACAATGATCGCTTTCTGTCGAGCACTAATACTATCTTGTCTTATAAAAATGTGCCTATTAAATGAATTGTTACTAAACTACGCTTTGTTTGTATCCCTCTTCTCCTGAAGTACATTTATTTTGTTCTCCGCCTTTGGTTTGTGTACTCCTCATAGACCGCCTATTGCAAAATTGAACTGTATAATTCAATCGTCATATGGATATTTTGAGTTGTACATACTGAAATTGACACCTAACCGCTACTATAATGTTGCTATCTTGTCTTACAAAAATGTTCCTACTAAATGAATCTGTTACTAAACTACAATTTGTTTATATCCCTCTATTCCCGAACTACATTTTTTTTTTGTGATCTGTGCCTCTCTGGATTGTGTAGTCCTCATAGACCGCCTATTACAGATTGAACTGTATAAATATTAGGGACTTGCTAGTTTCCGTGTGACCGAAATTTTCGAATGCTTCAGTGACGAAGCTACTTGAGTGAATTCCATCCAACAAATGGCATCAACACGCCCTGAATTTTTCAAAGCCCGGGAGGAAAGGTGATAATTGTATCCTCGGATGGATATATAGAGTTGTAGAAACCGAACTTGACACCCGATTTGCTACTATAATGTCGTTTACACGTGTGTTTTGTCATAGGAAACCGCAACCAAAACAAATGCCTATTAAATGAACTGCACTAAACTACAGCTTTGTTTATATCCCTCTATTCCCGAACTATATTTTTTGTGATCCGTACCTCTGTTGATTGTGTAGTCCTCATAGACCGCCTATTACAGATTGAACCAGTATAAAAACTAGCGGAATTTTCCGTGGCGTTCTTTTGGGTAGGAAAGGGATTATTAAGGGATTAAATTGTTGTATCTTGTGTAATCTCAAAAACGAAGAAGAATTGTAATCGCTAAGAAATCTGATCACAATTAGCTATTGAGCGTAATTACTTTGTGTAGGATAGAAACAGAGTTAGTAACGAAGAACTTAAATGTATGAAACAGTACATATTCATTGGCATAAAGATTATTTAATCTTAAGTTTAAACTCCAAAATTTGAACCAATATCGAATAGAAATATTTAGATATGTGAGGAAAGGTGAATTGTATCCTCGATGGATACATAGAGTTGTAGAAACCGAACTTGACACCGACCGGGGGGTTGGTGGGTCGGGGGAAAAGGTGAATATACGTGCTCAAGAACAATGATCGCTCTATCGAGCACTACTACTTGCTTGTCTTACAAAAATGTGCCTATTAAATGAACCGTACTACGCTTTGTTTATATAGTAGTCCTATATTCTGAACTACATTTTATTTGTTCTCTCGCCTCGCGGTTTGTTTAGTCCTCATAAAAAGCCTACTACGGATGTGTTGGAAAAATGCAAAGCCTATTACGTAATTGAACTGTATTATTTTATCCTCGGATGGATATATCGAGTTGTAGATACTTGAACTTGACACCGACTCTACTATAATGTTGTCATCCATGTGTTGTTGTCATAGGAAACCGCAACAAATTCTCGCTTGTTTATATTCTTTATAGATGAATATACGCGTGTTCAAGATAGAACAATGATCGCTCTGTCCTTACCCCCCCGGGATCGCCGGTGAAGCTTTGTCGTGTGTGTGTCTTTGGCGAGTTGACGACGCTCAAAATGGTAAGTCATGCTATGTGATATACAAACCTTGCTTATGGTTAGCTTTTTGAGTGCTAGTTGTTGACTTCTCTCGTGTAACTACAACTGCTTGATATAGGCGTCCCTGATGATGACACATGTGCGGCATCATCCGCAAATAAAACAACTAATTCTCTAGAGGATGGTCGAGAGAGATACATATGAAGAGACAAAAGCATGAGACGGATGAAGCTACTATAGGGCTGAATTCGGGAGTTTGTACTTTGCTAGAGGGGCGGTCATCCGCCGGCCGGTCGGTGAAAGGGGAGGGTCGGGACCATCACAAAGTGGCCAGAGAATAAGGTAGTTGTGACGGAGGTCACTTCGACGGGTATCCCACTACTAAGGAGGGCATGCTAAGAATGAGGAGACTTGTCTGGTCCGATTGCTAGACAAAGGGTCCCCTTGCTCACGATTCGGTTTGTTCCTTAAGTCCTCGTGTCAAGGGAGAATTATTTGAGGAGTGTGTCCGAATTCATTGGAGTTGGAGTGTCCATCGAGCTCAAAGGACAAAGCAATTAAAAGGTCAGTGGTACCGGTAGGAAAAGTTTTAGGACCCACAAAAGCGATCTAGTGCGCAATTTCGTCAACAAGGGGATGGATGCCACAATGAAGCACACATACATCCCCAAGGAGGATTGGACAACTTTTGTTCAAGCGACTCGGGCGAAGAGGCAAAGTGGCAAGAAGTCGAGATATCAGGGAGCTTAGGGGAGGAACCTGTATAACCACGCCTCGGGACAGGAGGTTATGAAGCAATGTATGAAAGGTGGGCGAAGGAGGGACAGGGGACTTAGTCGACAAAGGAATCCGTAATCCTTGGGACGAATATCCTAAGGACCGCTCTACGGCTTTTTGTGCGTGGACGCCACCACCACAATTGTCGGGTGACAGGGGCTCAAATTGTTTGGAACGATGAAGCATTTCGGGATTTAGGTGAGCATATTTTAGAGGCAGCCCATGCTTCTTCCGGGGTCACCGGGTGTAAGGGAAAGAGATCCGCTCCACGGGGGTCTCAGGCACCCCGCAATGCATGGCGTGTGCGTGGGGTGTCTAGTTCGTGTGGTTGGAGGAATTGGCCTGACTGCTGGGGGACATGTACAGAAAGAGGAAGTCGCCGGTCGCAGCAGTTGAAAAAGAGATTTTCGCTAGATTGAATGATCTCCAAGGTCAGGTGGTGGCGTTGCAATTGCAACAAGCACAAGCAGAAGCACAAGCACAAGGTTCCCCGCCTGGCAACACCCCTAGCGCTGCAGGTGGACCAAGAGTCATTGCGCCTCGGCCAATCTGGATGGCCAACCGGATGCTTTGCACTTTTGAGGTTTCCATTCCGAACGATGTACCCTTGTAACGAAGACCGGAGGTTATCGGGTTGAGGTAGCTTGGGGAAAGGTACACCAATCACCCAGCTACTTGAGGGTCAACCAATACCGGCGGGACATACCGTTGTAACGATTGAACATGTAAATCCCGGTTTTGATGCTACACTCTTTGGATCCGCCGACAGCGAAATTAAGACTCTTGGCCGGGCTATTTTTAAGAGGATCCAAAGTGGAGCGAGACCTTCGACCGTAACACCCCAACGGCCGTCTTGTTCTCGCACCAAATTGTTCTGCAAGAAAAACCTCCTCCGCATACGTCTCCGGGGTATTAGCGGTCTAAAGGACCATATGGTACGCACCGGTTATTAAATGGGGATGATAAGAATGACCGTAGTCCCTCTCGGACTCGGGGTGCAATGGGTGGGAATGAGATGACTAGCTCGCATGCCAATGGTGATCGAGTGCCTCTCGTGGTGCAATGGATCGAATGCGGCGACTTCGCACTCATGCCAATGACGTTGGGATTGCCTTGCGAGTGCATCGGCTAAAAATGTGGAAACCGGCTCTCAAGGCATGAATGATGAGAGTGCCTCGCAGATTGCAAGGGCTAAGAACGCGGGGAGTGGCTCGCATGACAAGAATGTCCGAGTGCCTCTCGAGTGCGGCGGGTGTGAAGGAAGCAAAAAAGAAATGTTCCCAAACAAGCATGCCTCGGGCAAGAGGCATAGAGCATCCAACGGTGACGGCATACGTTCCCGAAGGGGTCGTCCCCTTATGACCGGTACTTCGAGTGCCCTTCGGTATGCGTGTACCAACCCAAAGTACAAGCATGGATCTCCAATGCTCACGCATGAACACGACTTTTAGTGCGGTAGGGCCTTGTTGTGCTGCTCTTCATGGGTGGTGCATGGAAGCAGCCGGTCCAAACATGGTGGCGTTTATTGCATCGCCCAGGAAAGCGGCCTTTTGGCATGACACAGACGAAGAGGCTAAGATCAATGTGGGTTTCGACGACCTGTTTGACCTCATGACACTAGATGGATTGGATGTGGCCATCCTTCACTGCATGACACTGTGAGTACAATTTCTTGTATTGTGGACTCATTCGGGATGCCTCTTTCATCTATAGCTTACTAAATTTGCTTTGCATGCTTCTCTATTCCTAGATGCCCGCCCGGAAGCGAGGGCCTTGTCTTTGTCGGTTGGCTTTCTTGATCCCGAGCCATTGACCTTGAGCGTGAAGGATGATGGGCCTCTCAGCAAGGGCCGTACATATCTAGAATTTGGCCTACGGAAGCATCATGACAAGGACTTTGTCATGTTTGCGCATAATCCAGGCCAACACTGGATTGCTGTTGTCATAGCTATCAAGTGGAGGAAAGTCTATTTCGTTGACTCTGCTCCCAGCGCAAAGACAGAAACGCTCCCGTTGAAAACTTTACTACAAGAGTGAGTGTTTCCCTACCTACATCTGACCCATGCATTTTTTTCTTAATTATGTTACTAAAAATAGAAAAGAATGTGACCTTTTTACATTTTACTCATGTGTAGCCGTGTTGAGCATGTTTTCAATCCGAAGGGGACAAGGACGCAAAAGTTTACGGTTCACGCCAAGTATACAAAAGTAATTGTTGTGCTTCTCCTGAAGTTGTGCACTTGCCACTTGGGTTTCCATTCAGCGAATAACCACTGTGTTTCATATGTTTGCGATCTTTGGACGCAACCTGATAACAAGACATGTGGGTTCTACACGGCGCACCACTTGATGGTTGCGATGAATCAAGTTCATTTGGATTCTCACGAGGTAACTCGAAGTGCAGCTCCATCTTGTGCCTATCTTTGTTTGGCGATAAAGACCATGTGTACAACAAACACTTATGGCTACCTTTTCTTTGTATTAGGAGTTTGACTTGTAGAGTGTACCGTGCATTTTGGGTGATATTAGAGAGAAGATCGCCAAGTTTCTTATGGAACATGTCATCAATGTTGCATTTCTTAAAGCGCAATCACTAGAAACAAAGTTTAGAACCCATCTCCAATAACGGCGCCGGAAATGCGCCATTGACATTCCTAAGTGAAACCACCGTGTCGGGTGATAACACTAGGCACATCAACGGTGATAGATCTTGCCTAAGAAGATATTCATCCGCAAGCGCACGGATCTATCATTGTAGCATTTCACCCGAAGTATTCGGGGTATCGTTATTTATATTTTCCCAAAGGAAGGCATGGTGGAAAAGGATCTAATAGAGACATGAACAGATAACATGACTATGTAATGGACCAATGCTCATACCGGGGATATAAAGAAACGGTAAAGGGATAACTTGACACACTCACTCAAGCCAAACTCAAGGATAAAGATAAATCACGAGGTAAAGAAATAACATGAAGACTCTAATCCTAATGCACAACCAAGATAAGATAAGAGCAAGGCTTTGGAAGAATACCATAGAAAGATTTATTCCCTGAATCCATCTTCCAAGGAGCCAAGCCCTCCTTGGTAGCTTTGCCTAGCTCCACATCCTACTAGGAGGAGGAAGAAGAAGAAGTAGAAGAAGAAGAAGAAGAAAGGGAGAAGAAGAAGAAGAAAAAAAAAGAAGAAGAAGAAGAAGAAGAAGAAGAGAGAGAGGCTACATTGTGAGGTGTGTGTTACAAGTGAGGGAGTGCCCATCTATTTATAGGACCTTCACCATGGGATCCTCTCTTGGCTAAGCCATTTGGTACTAATCCCGCACCGTTTTACGGGCAAGCAAACACCGCCTCCAAACTTTTCAGGTCGAGATGGGCGCCAGGACGAAGATGGGCTGATCGATTCGCCTTCGAGGGTGCGCTACAAGACCCTTGGGTGCGCCCGCACCAATATTTTGTCCGTTTGGGCTGAAACTTGGCATGAACTGGTGCACCCCAAGGAGATGAACTGGGGCAAATAAAACCTTTTTCCTGCAACTCGTTCAATTGTTTCTTAAGTTCTCGCTAACTCATCTACCCCCATTCTATATGGACGTTTAGCTATGGGTGCGAAGTACCGGGCAATAAGTCAATAATAAACTCAATATCACGGTCGGGTGGCATACCCGGCAATTCATCGGGAACACATCCGAACTCATCAACAACATTACTCACGAGGTTCATCAACATTAATCACTTGATTCACAATAGCCTTTGGTGGTGGTTGCACCGTGATTGGAACACCGATTCTGTCTCCCTTTGGTGTGGTTACCATGACTATCCTCTCTTCACACTCAATATGTGCCTTGTGCTTTTGCATCCAATCCATGCCCAATATCAAATCAATACCGCAAGTCTTCAGCGAGAATGGGTGAAACCACAAAGTCTACCCCCTTAAAGAGAGACTAATAGAAGGGCACTTTTTGAGTTTGCATGCAACCCCTGTGAGTTTACTATCATGTTTTGTTTCATAAAAAGCATGGGTATGTTGTGCTCTCTAACAAAAGATTCGATATAAAGGAATGCGAAGCACCGTAATCAAAGAGTACACTAGCGGGGATGGAGTTGATGCTGAACGCGTCTAGAGCATAACCCGAGGTGTCTCCACAATAGTATCAGCATTCACATTATTCACAGTCCCAGGCTTGCCTGCTGGCCTTGGGTGATTATTCTGCTGGTTAGGCTTGTTCTGCGGATTCAACTTCTCTGGGCAATTGAAAGAATAGTGGCCATCCTTGCCACAATGATAGCACTTGACTGGTGCTCCATTCCTCATAACAACTTGGTTAGAGTTGTTGGGACGCCGCCGCATGCCTTGCCGATGATTCTCCGGTATTTCTTTGGAATGGGGACGCTGATTGTTCTCGACCCCTGTTCCACTGAGAAGAGGACCCTTGGTTCTTCTGCTGATAGCCCTGCTGATTCGGACGGAAACGTGAGTTGCCGCCCGAGTTCTTCTCATTGTACTTCCTCTTCTTTGTGTCAATGTCCTTGCGCTTGCCATCAATGACAATTCTTGCGCGATTCACCATAGCCTGGAAGTTAGGGTAGGTGTTGGACATCATCTGGAGTTGGAGATCATCATAGAGTCCCTTCAGAAAGAACCGCTGCTTGTCAGCATCTGTAGCCACATCCCTTGGAGCATAGCGTGACAGTTGTGAGAACTTGTCACGGTATTCTCCCACAGACATGTGTCTCATCTTCAGATTCAGAAACTCCTCCCTCTTTTGTTCCATCAGACCCTCTGGAATGTGGTAAGTTCTGAACTCTCCTCTGAACTCCTGATAGGTGATGGGCGGCGCATTATTGGGATGCCCAAACCTGTAAGAGTCCCACCAGTCTGTCTTTGCTCCCTCCAAATGTCCGTCGGCTTAACAACACCCTCTCCTCGTCATTGCATTGTGCAATGTCCAAGTTCTTCTCTCTGCGGCGCAGCCAATCATCCGCCTCCAATGGGTCAGCGGCATGGGAGAACTTAGGCGGTCTTCCCTTCATGAATTCCCCACGCCTGTCCCTAGGTGGGGCATTGTTCTGGCCTCCTTGGTTGTTCTGATTCTGTTGGTTCTGCTGGTTTTGTTGCATTAGTTGCACAACCTTGTTGAATCAGCTGCCCCTCGCATGCCCATCAATTGCTCGGGTGTCATCACAGGGGGCGGTGGTGGTGGGGGTGGTGCGCCTCTGCCCCTACCACGTCCACGGCCACGACCTCCTCCACGAGCAGCCATCTGTCATCCAACATCACATACACAAGTCTTAGAGTTACTCAACAAAAGATCGAACAACAATCTGAAATTTTCTGGACAATGTGCAACAACAGCAGTACAGTAAACGGACAATAACTGGAGTTCCAGAAATCCAAATGACATGTTCTATACACCGTTGGAAAGATAATGAAATTATCTACAACATTCATGTGTATCAAAATTCCAGATTCCGACATTAAGGTTACCGAAAACAGAGAACAATAGATTCTGTTCAGAACATCCAGACTGCGCTGTAACATCAATTTCAAACTGCTATATCTCCCAGACCAGTACAGATAAAATTCTCATATAGGACTCGTTGGAAAGATAATTAAGTCTAGTTTTGCCCAGAAAAATTTCAGGTCAAAAGAATGTACGGATTAAGAGATAATTGATAAAGAGTACAGACTGCTCCAGAAAACAGATTCAGCCAAGATTGATAAAGCGACCCCAAACTTATATTAATCAAACTTTAAACCTTAAACCAATACTAAGGAGTTCATGGACAGGCCCATGGAACTCCAGCAATCATGATGAAAGAAGCAAATCACACATAATGCATAAGAATAAAGCAACCGGCACACAAAGTTTAACACACACACACACACTTGACTCGACACGACTGACGCTACTAACGTTTTTCTTATTACAAGAGGGCATCCAACATCTAAGTGCGTCGCACGGGTGGAAGCGTGTCGTAGATTCTATCTTCTCCCAGCCTCTCCCTCATGTCATCACTTTCAGTGCGAAGCGTTGTCAGAGAATTCTGTAGGCTGACCACCAAATCAGCCAGGTGCTCATTCTCCTCCATGAGATGGCGTTCATACCGCCGCGGTGAGCCGAGTAGTGTAGTCTTCTCCATAGGGCTCATTGACTACCCACCCCATGTAAGGCCTGGAGTATGGGAGGTAGCGGTCATTGTCATTTCTCATGTTGTCATAACGACGGCCGCGAAGATCCATGTAAGCCAACCGGGCAGCACCATTGATCTTTGTCTCCTCGGGTGGCCCGAAACCTCTATGTGTGTAGTCGGTCTCCACAATCCATGACCCCGAGGGCTCCCGGATCAAGATCTCTGCGGTAGTCTTCCACATCGTGGGCTCTATGGGATGCTCATGACTGTAGCAAACAAACATCCACACCCTCACACCGGCCGTCTCCCATAGTGATTATTGAGAACTCGCTTGCGGCGGTTGTGTGGCACGCGTGTCGACATCATACACTTGGCGCTTTGTCACTGTCCAACCCATTGCTGGAGGCATGCCGCCTCCTCCTCCTCCTTGGGGCGGGGGTGGTGGTGGATCCTCTCCACCATTGCCTTCCATGGGTTCTTCTTCATCTTCTTCCGGAGCGACCTCCCGTCTTCATCTTACGGCCGCATGGGTTCATCTTCATCATCATTCCCATCATTATCATCATGGGAGTCATTGCTTTGTCATGTGAGCCGCCGAACCATCGTCATCACCATCATCGGGATCGCCGCCAGCTTCCCCGATTGCCCCAGGGTTCCTCCTCCATAGGCGCATAGCCCTCCATGGGCGCATACGCAGCACACCCGCCAGCCGCCGCATCCATCCACCGGTGCGCGCCTCGCACTGGGGCTGCACCACCGGCTCCCCGCCGGGCTCGTCCCTCGGATCTTTGTGCCAACGAGAGAGCTCACGTAACGGCCACAAGTGAACCTCTGCCTCCACTGACGCACTGTCGTGACACGCTTGCGTGGGGTCTGCTTGGTGCGAGCCATCTAAAAATTAAAATGAAATCAAAATTAGAATCAACTCTTTTATAATGGAATAAGGCAAAGGGAGCATAAAACAAAAATTTCACAAGTAATAATGCTAAACAATAGCAAGAACAAGTGAGACAAAAACTTTTAAGACGACCATTCTACCTAGGCTTGCGTCCCTACAATCGACATGGCTTTGATACCAACTTTGTCATATCCAATTTATAGAACAAATTGAACAATAGATTATATGTGCACCCTAGGATCAATCGCACACATATAATGACAAAATTAAAGGAAATAGTATCATCGAAAGTGCCTTATTACATCACGAACTGTATCTCAAATCATAAATATCATAAAAGTCTTAACAATAATATATAAACTAGCTAAGCTTCGTGGCCCTCCATCTCCACGAGGGAAGATCGACCGGTTGACACTCAAGCCTAGTAGTCATCCTCGTAGGGCTGGTAACCATGGCCATCTGTACCCATCCAGGATTTTCCCAAAAATGAAATATAAAGCAAGCGTGAGTACACAACGTACTCAACAAGTATAGCATGGATAAATGAGGCTCAAAAGTCGACACTTTGTTATATCTTGCGGTAAGCTTTTAGTAAGTCAAAGTTTTATTCATTCTAATCATTCTAAATCATGCTTAAGCTCCAATTATTTCCCAACAATTAATTAAGATCACCATTGTTCAAGTATCACCATCATTCACCATTATTCACCATTATCATGTTACTTATTCCGTCAAGTTTTCCGGGCCGCTCATAACCGTGAGCACGGCTGTTATAACAGTTTTACTCTGCGCAGAGGTGTACACTTTCACTGTGAGTTATGATTTCCAAATGTAAAGGCTCATGACTTCCATTACACTGAAAATCATACATAGCCTTTCGAAAGATTATCTAACAGGTTCGGAGCCACTATAGGTTTCAGAAGCCGACAGATATAGGACCAACCTTCCCGATGGCACAATGACGCGCAGCCTATACACAAGGGGACAGGGACCGCACTATACCCAACCGACAACCCCCTTTTGTGCCACAAGGGTAACCCCCAACAAGTTAGACACGAGCTTTCTAATCAACTACAGTCAGAGCCACATGACCCTCCCAGTTGTACGGTTTTCCCAGCTTTTGCCAACGGATCAGTCCTTATGGAGGGCCAAGAGCATCAAAAGAGCTCTCTCGCCCTGTTGTTTCATTATCATGTTCACCATTATCATCATCTCATCAACAAGTAACATCATTGGGTTCATTTATCTTTAAGTTGAGCGCTAGCAAACTACCCAATGCATATATCCCAAGGTAACAAGGAACAGATAACAAAACTAGGACAATCCTTAAAGCAAATTAATTAAACTCATGCACATGAAATAATGGTTAAAGGTGAATAGGTCAACAAGGTAAAACCCAAGCTATACTTGCCTGCAACAGGTGGTTGTTGCTGGTCTTCCTGATCCTCGAAGTACTCCTCGTCACCGTAGTACTGATCACCAGCAAACTGATCACCTTCTACTCAACATCACGCAACAACACGCAAATCGAATCATTCATGCAAAGCAAACAAGCCTATCATTAGAACATTGCACCAACAGTACAGAAATAAAGTGAAAAGTTTCTTAAATCATTCTACGATTTACTACGATCACATAGATATAAAGATCACGCGAATCGGAGCTAAATCGAAATGAAGTTCTGAATAAAACAAGGCTACTAATGCAAGGTAATTAATTAAATCTAACTACAAAAATTAACAGTGGCAAACTGAACTAACAGCGGCATAAACATCTAGGAAATTTAACTACGATCCTAACGCAACTTGAACGGATCGATTTGGACTTAAAACGAGCAAGTTATAAGCATTTGAAATCAATGGCAGAACTGTAATTAGACGGAAAACGATTTTCAGGATTAAAACAAATGAATTTCCTTTTGAATTCGGATCCAGGGTCCTATGCATAAATAACCATAGACCTGGGGGACTCTTAAACAAAAAGACACCGAAGGGGTATCTTTGATCCCCGGCCGCCGGATCTCGAAGCGGATGGCGGGATTAGATGGGGGATTGGGAATTAATCCCCACCGGCCGGCAAGCGGCGGCGGCGGCGGCGCGCGTCGCCGCGACGACGGCGCCGGTCACCGGAATCGCCAATCCGCCATGCGGACCGCGTTCGGGCGCCATGAACGTGTCGGGTCGAACCGGACAAGCGCGGCCTCGTCGTGTGTTGGTGCCTGGCGGAACGCGCGAGTGCGCTGATGCAGCCATGGCCGACGGCGGCAAAGTCGCCGGCGTCCACGAAACTTCGCCCTAGCGGCCAAAATCGGATAAACCAACGGCACGGAAGAACGATTAAGACAAGGCGGGCTCACCGACGCGTCGAATCGGATGGAGTTCGATGGACGACGCGAATGGCGAGGAACGGCGGACGGCGGCGTTCTCCCGCGACCGGCCGAACGGCATGAGAAAAACCGCGGCGAAAACAAGGGTCAAAGGTGGGCCTACCGGATTCAAGATGTCGCACCCGACCTCAACGGGCGGGCGACGCGGGTCGAACGACGGCGGCGGCGCCACCTTCCCGGCGCCGACAGCGGATGGCGGCAATGGCGGCGCGCAGGGCTCTCGGTGGGAAGGCGAAAGTGCAGATGGGGAAACGCGCGCTGCGTGCTCGAGGCGGGTTATTAAAGGGATGGCACCGCACCTAGCAAGGAAGGAAGCCGGGAAAGGAAGGGCGCCGGCATCAATGGGATTTTGCGCGGCGGCGGGGAAGGAGAAACAGAACCGGCTCGTTAGATCCTCGTGGAGGGGCTTCGCTGCAGCAGGAAGGGCCGCCGGGTCAGTGGCAGCGAGCCAAAGGATGCAGCGCTGCTGCTTGCTGCCTCAAGTTGGGCCGGCCCAGTTAGCAAGTCAAGGGAGAGCTCGGTCCAGCAAAGAATTCAAGGGAGAGAAATAGCAAACCGGCTGGAACTCTGGGCTGAAAAAGAGATAACAGTGGGGAGAGGGAAAAGAAACCCTTTTCATTTTCTCAACTCATTTCAAAATGCTTTTGTAAAAAGGATTTGAGCTCAATTTAAATTTCTACTGAAATCCATTCACATCAATAAGAAAAATGCAGCAGCATGAGTGCATCAACCATGGGTCTAGCCTTATGATTGATTTTATTTTCATAAAAATTATTTATTTCCTATATTCAATGCATCACAAAATAGCATAAATAAATCCATTTAACTATTTTAAATGCAAGAAAAATTTAGGGTGTTACAATTCTACCCCCCTTAAGAGAATCTCGTCCCGAGATTAGATCAAGCTTACTCGAACAACTTCGGATATGTCTCCCTCAATTCATCCTCTCTTTCCCATGTGGCATCATCCTCTGAATACCGATTCCACTGAACCTTGCACATCTTTATAACCCGACTTCTTGTGACTCTGTCTGCCCACTCTATGATCTTTACTGGATACTCTTCATAGGTGAGATCATCCTTAACTGTGAGTTCCTCCAATGGTATTTGCTCTTCTGGTACCCGCAAACACCTTTTCAACTGAGAAACATGGAACACATTGTGGACACCTGCCAATCTAGCAGGTAACTCTAGCTGGTAAGCAACCTCTCCACGTCTCTCTGAGATTCTAAAAGGTCCGATGTACCTTGGTGCCAATTTACCCTTGACATTGAACCTCTTAACTCCTCTCATAGGTGACACCTTCAAATACACATAGTCACCCACGTTGAAACTCAGGTCCTTTCTCCGGGTATCAGCATAACTCTTCTGTCGTGTTTGTGCTACCCTCAAATTTTCCCTGATCTTCCTCACCTGCTCTTCCGCATCCTTTATGACATCAGGTCCAAACACTTGGGTTTCTCCTGTTTGATTCCAGAACAGAGGAGTTCTACACTTATGTCCATACAAAGCCTCAAAAGGTGACATCTTGAGACTCTGTTGGTAACTGTTATTGTAAGAGAACTCAGCATAGCACAAACTTTTATCCCAACTGTCCCCATACTGTAAAGCACAAGCCCTCAACATGTCTTCCAGTATCTGATTAACCCTTTCAGTTTGCCCATCAGTCTGAGGATGGAAAGCAGTGCTGAAATTCAACTTAGTACCCAAAGCATCATGTACCTTCTGCCAGAACTGCGACGTGAACTGAGTACCCCGATCAGACACAATCTTCTTGGGAACTCCATGCAGACACACTATCCTTTCCATATACAGCTCTGCTAACCTTGCCCCTGGGTAGATCGTCTTTACTGGCAGAAAGTGAGCTACCTTAGTAAGTCGATCCACAATTACCCATATCGAATCAAAGCCTCTCTGAGTGCGAGGTAAACCCACAATGAAATCCATTCCGACTTCTTCCCATTTCCACTCAGGTATCTTCATCGGTTGTAGCAGACCTGCAGGCCTTTGATGCTCAGCCTTAACTTTCTGACAGGTGTCACACAGAGCCACATACTCAGCCACATCTCTCTTTAGTCCATACCACCAATATCTCTCTTTCAAGTCTAGATACATCTTAGTACTCCCCGGGTGTATGGAGTAAGCTGACTCATGTGCCTCCCGTAGGATTGTATCCCGTATTGACTTGATTTCAGGTACACAAATCCGCTTACCAAACCATAGAGTGCCACTTTCGTCCACTCTAAACCCTGGTGACTTGCCAAAGGGTACATTATCTATTATCTCTCGGATCTTCTCATCCTCTAACTGTCCCTTGCGAATTTCTTGTTCCAAGGTAGGTGTTATCTCTAATTCCACCACATTAACAGCCATACCAAGGTTTAATGCCGCAAATTCTGCACACAACTCCTTGGGCATGGTTATTGCTTGGACCTCATTAGCATAAACCTTCCTGCTAAGGGCATCGGCCACTACATTAGCCTTCCCAGGATGGTAGTGCACTTCCAAATCATAGTCCTTGATGAGCTCTAACCATCTTCTTTGCCTCAGATTCAGATCAGACTGGGTGAAGATGTACTTCAAACTCTTATGATCTGTATAGATATCACACTTATGACCAACAAGATAATGTCGCCATATCTTCAGAGCATGCACCACTGCTGCCAACTCTAAGTCATGAGTGGGATAATTCAGCTCATGCTTCCTCAACTGCCTTGAAGCATATGCTACAACTCTCCCCTCTTGCATAAGAACACAACCAAGTCCTTGTCGAGAAGCATCACAATATATAGAGAAGCTCTTACTCAAATCAGGCAAGGTCAACACAGGAGCAGTAGTCAACCTCTTCTTTAGTTCTTCAAAGCTAGCTTGGCACTTCTCAGACCACACAAACTTTGCACTCTTCTCAAGCAAAGCTGTCATTGGTTTAGCCAACTTGGAGAATCCCTCAATAAATCTTCTGTAATATCCAGCCAATCCCAGAAAGCTGCGAATCTCACTAACATTGGTTGGTGGTTGCCAATTCAACACATCAGAGACTTTACTAGGGTCAACTGCTATCCCACCATTTGAGACTACATGGCCTAAGAATGCCACTTCCTTCAACCAAAACTCACACTTGCTCCTCTTAGCATACAACTGATGTTCTCTGAGCTTCTGCAAGACTAACCTCAAATGTTCTTCATGTTCTTCTGCATTCTTGGAGAATACCAGTATATCATCAATGAACACCACCACAAACTTGTCCAGATATGGCATGAATACATTATTCATCAAATACATGAAGTAGGCAGGTGCATTAGTCAATCCAAATGACATGACCGTATACTCATACAAGCCATACCTCGTAGTGAATGCAGTCTTGGGTATATCAGATGCACGAATCTTCAACTGATGGTACCCAGAACGAAGATCAATCTTCGAGAACACACAAGCACCTCTCAGCTGATCAAACAGATCATCAATGCGGGGTAGCGGGTACTTGTTCTTAATGGTTACCTCATTCAAAGACCTATAATCCACACACATACGCTGTGTACCATCCTTCTTATCCACAAAGATAACTGGTGCACCCCAAGGAGATGAACTGGGGTGAATAAAACCTTTTTCCTGCAACTCCTTCAATTGTTTCTTAAGTTCTGCTAACTCATCTACCCCCATTCTATATGGACGTTTAGCTATGGGTGCAGTACCAGGCAATAAGTCAATAATAAACTCAATATCACGGTCAGGTGGCATACCTGGCAATTCATCGGGGAACACATCCGGGAACTCATCAACAACATTACTCTGAGGTTCATCAACATTAATCACTTGATTCACAATAGCCTTTGGTGGTGGTTGCACTGTGATTGGAACACTGATTCTGTCTCCCTTTGGTGTGGTTACCATGACTATCCTCTCTTCACACTCAATATGTGCCTTGTGCTTTTGCATCCAGTCCATGCCCAGTATCAAATCAATACCGGCAGTCTTCAGCAGAATGGGTGAAACCACAAAGTCTACCCCCCTTAAAGAGAGACTAATAGAAGGGCACTGTTGTTGAGTTTGCATGCAACCCCCCGGTGAGTTTACTATCATGTTTTGTTTCATAAATAGCATGGGTATGTTGTGCTCTCTAACAAAAGATTCGATATAAAGGAATGCGAAGCACCAGAATCAAAGAGTACACTAGCAGGGATGGAGTTGATGCTTTGAACGTCTCGAGCATAACCTCGAGGTGTCTCCACAATAGTATCGGCATTCACATTATTCACAGTCCCAGGCTTGCCTGCTGGCCTTGGGTGATTATTCTGCTGGTTAGGCTTGTTCTGCGGATTCAACTTCTCTGGGCAATTGAAAGAATAGTGGCCATCCTTGCCACAATGATAGCACTTGACTGGTGCTCCATTCCTCATAACAACTTGGTTAGAGTTGTTGGGACGCTGCTGCATGCCTTGCTGATGATTCTGCAGACGCTGCTGGAATGGGGGACGCTGATTGTTCTGACCCCTGTTCCACTGAGAAGAGGACCCTTGGTTCTTCTGCTGATAGCCCTGCTGATTCGGACGGAAACGTGAGTTGCCGCCCGAGTTCTTCTCATTGTACTTCCTCTTCTTTGTGTCAATGTCCTTGCGCTTGCCATCAATGACAATTGCGCGATTCACCATAGCCTGGAAGTTAGGGTAGGTGTTGGACATCATCTGGAGTTGGAGATCATCATAGAGTCCCTTCAGAAACAACCGCCGCTTGTCAAGATCTCGTAGCCACATCCCTTGGAGCATAGCGTGTGGCTTGTGAGAACTTGTCACGGTATTCTCCCCACGAACATGTGTCTCATCTTCAGATTCAGAAACTCCTCCCTCTTTTGTTCCATCAGACCCTCTGGAATGTGGTAAGTTCTAAACTCTCCTCTGAACTCCTGATAGGTGATGGGCGGCGCATTATTGGGACGCCCAAACCTGTAAGAGTCCCACCAGTCCTGTGCTGCTCCCTCCAGCTGTCCAGAGGCGAACAACACCCTCTCCTCGTCATTGCATTGTGCAATGTCCAAGTTCTTCTCTACTGTGCGCAGCCAATCATCCGCCTCCAATGGGTCAGCGGCATGGGAGAACTTAGGCGGTCTTCCCTTCATGAATTCCCCACGCCTGTCCCTAGGTGGGGCATTGTTCTGGCCTCCTTGGTTGTTCTGATTCTGTTGGTTCTGCTGGTTTTGTTGCATTAGTTGCACAACCTGTTGAATCAGCTGCCCCTGCATGCCCATCAATTGCTCGGGTGTCATCACAGGGGGCGGTGGTGGTGGGGGTGGTGCGCCTCTGCCCCTACCACGTCCACGGCCACGACCTCCTCCACGAGCAGCCATCTGTCATCCAACATCACATACACAAGTCTTAGAGTTACTCAACAAAAGATCGAACAACAATCTGAAATTTTCTGGACAATGTGCAACAACAGCAGTACAGTAAACGGACAATAACTGGAGTTCCAGAAATCCAAATGACATGTTCTATACACCGTTGGAAAGATAATGAAATTATCTACAACATTCATGTGTATCAAAATTCCAGATTCCGACATTAAGGTTACCGAAAACAGAGAACAATAGATTCTGTTCAGAACATCCAGACTGCGCTGTAACATCAATTTCAAACTGCTATATCTCCCAGACCAGTACAGATAAAATTCTCATATAGGACTCGTTGGAAAGATAATTAAGTCTAGTTTTGCCCAGAAAAATTTCAGGTCAAAAGAATGTACGGATTAAGAGATAATTGATAAAGAGTACAGACTGCTCCAGAAAACAGATTCAGCCAAGATTGATAAAGCGACCCCAAACTTATATTAATCAAACTTTAAACCTTAAACCAATACTAAGGAGTTCATGGACAGGCCCATGGAACTCCAGCAATCATGATGAAAGAAGCAAATCACACATAATGCATAAGAATAAAGCAACTGGCACACAAAGTTTAACACACACACACACACTTGACTCGACACGACTGACGCTACTAACGTTTTTCTTATTACAAGAGGGCATCCAACATCTAAGTGCGTCGCACGGGTGGAAGCGTGTCGTAGATTCTATCTTCTCCCAGCCTCTCCCTCATGTCATCACTTTCAGTGCGAAGCGTTGTCAGAGAATTCTGTAGGCTGACCACCAAATCAGCCAGGTGCTCATTCTCCTCCATGAGATGGCGTTCATACCGCACGGTGAGCCGAGTAGTGTAGTCTTCTCCATAGGGCTCATTGACTACCCACCCCATGTAAGGCCTGGAGTATGGGAGGTAGCGGTCATTGTCATTTCTCATGTTGTCATAACGACGGCCGCGAAGATCCATGTAAGCCAACTGGGCAGCACCATTGATGCTGTCTCCTCGGGTGGCCCGGAAACCTCTATGTGTGTAGTCGGTCTCCACAATCCATGACCCCGAGGGCTCCTGGATCAAGATCTCTGCGGTAGTCTTCCACATCGTGGGCTCTATGGGATGCTCATGACTGTAGCAAACATACTCCACCCTCACACCTGGCCAGTCTCCATAGTGATTATTGAGAACTGCTTGCAGCAGGTTGTGTGGCACGGTGTCGACATCATACACTTGGCGCTTTGTCACTGTCCAACCCATTGCTGGAGGCATGCCGCCGCCTCCTCCTCCTTGGGGCGGGGGTGGTGGTGGATCCTCTCCACCATTGCCTTCCATGGGTTCTTCTTCATCTTCTTCTTCGAGCGCGACCTCCCTCGTCTTCATCTTCTGGCTGCATGGGTTCATCTTCATCATCATTCCCATCATTATCATCATGGGAGTCATTGCTGTCATGTGAGCTGTCAGAACCATCGTCATCACCATCATCAGGATCGCCAGCAGCTTCCTGATTGCCCTGGGGTTCCTCCTCCATAGGCGCATAGCCCTCCATGGGCGCATACGCTGTGCACACCGCCAGCCGTGCATCCACCGTGCGCAGCGCCTCCCGCACTGGGCTGCACCACCGCTCCTCGCCGGGCTCGCCCCTCGATGCTATGCCAACAGAGAGCTCACGTAACGGCCACAAGTGAACCTCTCGCCTCCACCGACGCCTTTAATCGTGACACGCTTATGGGGGTCCGCTTGGTGCGAGCCATCTAAAAATTAAAATGAAATCAAAATTAGAAGCAACTCTTTTATAATGGAATAAGGCAGTGGAGCATAAAACAAAAATTTCACAAGTAATAATGCTAAACAATAGCAAGAACAAGTGAGACAAAAACTTTTTAAGACGACCATTCTACCTAGGCTTGCGTCCTACAGTCGACATGGCTTTGATACCAACTTTGTCATATCCAATTTATAGAACAAATTGAACAATAGATTATATGTGCACCCTAGGATCAATCGCACACATATAATGACAAAATTAAAGGAAATAGTATCATCGAGTGCCTTATTACATCACGAATTGTATCTCAAATCATAAATATCATAAAAGTCTTAACAATAATATATAAACTAGCTAAGCTTCGTGGCGCCTCCATCTCCATAGGGAAGATCGACCGGTTTGACACTCAAGCCTAGTAGTCATCCTCGTAGGGCTGGTAACCATGGCCATCTGTAGCCATCCGGGATTTTCCCAAAAAATGAAATATAAAGCAAGTGTGAGTACACAACGCACTCAACAAGTATAGCATGGATAAATGAGGCTCAAAAAGTCGACAATCGGTTATACTACGGTAAGCTTTTAGTAAGTCAAAGTTTTATTCATTCTAATCATTCTAAATCATGCTTAAGCTCCAATTATTTCCCAACAATTAATTAAGATCACCATTGTTCAAGTATCACCATCATTCACCATTATTCACCATTATCATGTTACTTATTCCGTCAAGTTTTTCGGGCCGCTCATAACCGTGAGCACGGGCCGTTATAACAGCTTTTACTCTGCAAGCAGAGGTGTACACTTTCACCGTGAGTTATGATTTCCAAATGTAAAGGCTCATGACTTCCATTACACTCGAAAAATCATACATAGCCTTTCGAAAGATTATCTAACAAGTTCGAGCCACTATAGGTTTCGTAGCCGACGGATATAGGACCAACCTTCCCGATGGCACAATGACGCGCAGCCTATACACAAGGGGACAGGGGACCGCACTATACCCAACCGACAACCCCCTTTTGTGCCACAAGGGTAACCCCCAACAAGTTAGACACGAGCTTTCTAATCAACTACGATCGAGCCACATGACCCTCCCAGTTGTATGCGGTTTTCCCAAATTTTTGCCAACGGATCGGGTCCTTATGGAGGGCCAAGAGCATCAAAAGAGCTCTCTCGCCTCGTTGTTTCATTATCATGTTCACCATTATCATCATCTCATCAAACAAGTAACATCATTGGGTTCATTTATCTTTAAGTTGAGCGCTAGCAAACTACCCAATGCATATATCCCAAGGTAACAAGGAACGTATAACAAAACTAGGACAATCCTTAAAGCAAATTAATTAAACTCATGCACATGAAATAATGGTTAAAGGTGAATAGGTCAACAAGGTAAAACCCAAGCTATACTTGCCTGCAACAGGTGGTTGTTGCTGGTCTTCCTGATCCTCGAAGTACTCCTCGTCACCGTAGTAATCGATCACCAAAGAAACCGATCACCTTCTACTCAACATCACGCAACAACACGCAATCCGAATCATTCATGCAAAGCAAACAAGCCTATCATTAGAACATTGCACCAACAGTACAGAAATAAAGTGAAAAGTTTCTTAAATCATTCTACGATTTACTACGATCACATAGATATAAAGATCACACGAATCGGAGCTAAATCGAAATGAAGTTACTTAATAAAACAAGGCTACTAATGCAAGGTAATTAATTAAATCTAACTACAAAAATTAACAGTGGCAAACTGAACTAACAGCGGCATAAACATCTAGGAAATTTAACTACGATCCTAACGCAACTTGAACGGATCGATTTGGACTTAAAACGAGCAAAGTTATAAGCATTTGAAATCAATGGCAGAACTGTAAATAGACGGAAAACCGATTTTCAGGAATTAAAACAAATGAATTTCCTTTTGAAACCGGATCCAGGGTCCTATGCATAAATAACCATAGACCTGGGGGTCTCTTTAAACAAAAAGACAACCGAAGGGGTATGCTTGATCCCCCGCCGGGATCTCGAGCCAATGGCCGATTAGATCGGGATTGGGAATTAATCCCCACCGGCCGGCGAAGAAGGCGATCGCGGCGGCGGCGCATGCCCGACGGCGGCGCCGGTCACCACCGGAATTCGCCAATCCGCCATACGGTCCGCGCGTTCGGCGCCATGAACGTTGGGTGAAACGAGACAAGCGCGCCCCGCCGATGTGTTCGCACGGGCCGGAACGCGCGAGCGCGCCGCTTACAAAGCCATGGCCCGACGGCGGCTAAGTCGCCGGCGCCACGAAACTCGGCCCTAGTGGCCAAAATCGAGAAACCGGCGGCACGGGAAGATAAATTAAGACAAGGCGGGCTCACCGACGCGCCGAATCGGACGGAGTTCGACGGACGACGCGAACGGCGAAGGTTGGCGGCGGACGGCGGCGCTCCCGCAAAACCGACGTCGCGGCGGAGAGAAACGCAGGCAAAACAAGAAGAAAGGTGGGCTACCGGTTCGCAAGATGCTCGACCCGACCTCAACGGCGCATGGCGGGTCGAAGACGGCAAGGCGTGCCCCCCTTCCCGAGCTCGAGTACGGATGGCAATGGCGCGGCGCGTGCTCGGGCGGTCGAAGGCGAGTGCAGATGGGGAAACGCGCTGAAGGCTCGAGGCTCGCTTTTAAAGGCGGGCACGGCACCTAGCATGGAAGGGAGCCGCTGGGAAGGAAAGCGTGCCGACATCAACGGGATTTTGGTGCGGCGTCGGGGGGGAAGAAACAACCGAGCGGGCTCGTCCCGTGGAGGGGGCGACGCCAGAGGAAGGGGAAGCCCCTATAGCGCGCCAGGTCCCAGCCAAAGGATGCAGCGCTGCTGCTTGCTGCCTCAATGTTGGGCCGCCCAGTTAGCAAGTCAAGGGAGAGCTCGGTCCAAAGAAAGAATTCAAGGGAGAGAAATAGCAGGCCGGGGAAGTGCTGGGTCTGAAAAAGAGAAACAAGGGGGGAGAAGGGAAAAGAAAACCCTTTTCATTTTTATTTGAATCATTTCAAAATGCTTTTGTAAAAAGGATTTGAACTCAATTTAAATTTCTACTGAAAACCATTCACATCAATAAGAAAAAATGCAGCAGCATGATGAGTGCATCAACCATGAGTCTAGCCTTATGATTGATTTTATTTTCATAAAAATTATTTATTTCCTATATTCAATGCATCACAAAATAGCATAAATAAATCCATTTAACTATTTTAAATGCATGAAAAATTTAGGGTGTTACATCTCCTCTCTCTCTTTCTTCTTCCCCTTTTTTTTTTATTCTCAGACCTCATCATTCATATAAGATAAGAAAATAACTAAATGGAATGTGAGATAATGAGTTACCTTTGTGGGAGTCCTCCCCAAGCTAGCTTTTTGACTTACCTTTGGTTTATGAACGTTGCTAGCCTGTGCACGCCATGATTTGATCTTTGATTAATATCATCTTTTGAGCGTGCCAGGAGACTCCCCCCCAAGCTTGTCTTGTGATGATCTTGGAAGAGCGGGACAACCATTCTTGGGGTTTCAAAGGTTTTTTTTTATTATTTTATCATTTTTTTGGTTCACCAAACAACCTTGATCTCCATTGTCACCTTTTGGACTTACCCTCATGATGTTTGATAAATTCCTGCAGGGGGTTAGTCCATAGATTTGACCAAAATCTACACTAGCAGCTCTAGTTCAATAATCGGACTCGACTCCATGTCTAATCGATTAAGGTAGACTTTTGACCTAAGCACTATGCTTAATTCAAAAACGCCTATCGAAGTATGATCAACTAGTATGACAAAAACTTCCAAACTTAAACGTGCCAATATAGAAAGAGGAAGCATGAAAGAGCAATAAAATTCATCCAATGAAGATGAAGACTTTGAAAGGTGAACAAAAAGATTAAATCTTTTTTTTTTTTACTAAAAAAAAATTATTCGAGAAAATATGTTTTTTATTGAAAAAATATATATATATATTTTTTTCTTAGTTTTTTTTAATTTTGATAATAAAATATTTTATAAAACATATTTTTTTAAAAAAATATACCCCATTTTTTTTTTTTGAAATATACCCCATTTTTTTTGAAAAATATTTATTTTTAGATTTTTGTGTAGTAAATATTTTTGTTTATTTTGATAATAAAATATTTTATAAAACACTTTTTTTTTGGAAGGTAATGGATAGAGGATGAAAGTGTAGGTTTCACATTACCATGTTTTTGGTCCTCCCCCAAGCTAGCTCAAAGCCCATTGGATCGTGGTTCTACCCCCGTGCTTTTAGCTTTTCCTGCATGGTTAGTATATGGTAGATTCATGAGTGGATTTGCCATCCTTCGTGATTACCAAATTTTGAAACATATGTAGGAAGGAGCAAAAGAGCACTTGTTTTTTTTTTCAAAGACTTTTATTTTAGGATTTTATTATCAAGGGAGAACACATAAAAGGTTCACCAAACTTTTTATACTCCAACAAGGCTAAGATAAAGATGCAATAAAAGTCTAGCCTTGTTTTATCTCCATCAAAAGAGTAATTCTACTTGTTTGTGATGTCAGCCTAGGTTCATTAATCAAATATCAACACCATGTGAAATTTTGATTAAAGAAGACCATTTTAACCCAAGCACCACGCTTGATTTAAAAGACCTATGGATGTATCGCATGAGCGCCATGCAAACACATCCAAACCCAGCTCATATTCTTCATAAACAAAGAAAACATGATTTTTTTTTGGAGATAAGTATGAGTAAAAAAAATTGGTGAATTATTACCTTTGTATACCTGAGTGTGTGTGTACCATCCGCGCATGAAGGAAAGAACGTTGAGACTCCGCGGTGGTAGCTTGATGATCCATCTCGAAGCGGGCCACAAGGCTTAGGTGATACACACATGTAATGTATATGGACCATGGGCCTTAGTGGTCACAAAGGTGTAAAGGAGGATGTTCCTCCTTTCCTTTACCCTTTCTTTTTTTTTTTTTTTTTTTTATCTCTTTTTTTTGGACCTTTGCATACCTGAGTGTACTTGACCGGCAGCTTGAGGATAGAGTTCATAATTGCTGCATCGGTAGCGTGATGATCTTGATTTGGTAATGACTTCCTCACACCGGAGTAGAGGGAGGCAGACCAAACTCACCCAGTGCAACAAGGTGTTGGGAGAGAAAAGATCTCTTCTTGCTTACATGGAAGCAATGAAGGGTGGAGTCAGTGTCTTCATTGTTTTACTTTTGACCATATGGGGCCAACCTGCTCCTCTCTCCTCTTATTTCTTTTTATATCTCTTTTTTTAAACTTTCCTTTTTTTTTAGCAAGGGAGGCTAATCTTTTATTCATCTCTCTTTTTTTTCATCATTTTTTTTCTCTCTGCTTTTTTTTTCATCATATTTTTTTTCTTCTTTTTTTTTTCACTTGAGCCCCTTTTCTTTTTAATCCCCTTGGTGCACTTGGAACTTGATATTCTCACCATCTTCCCTCACACACTTGGACTTTCGTGAAAAAGTCAAGTTTGTAAAGTCGTGGTCTCCTTTTGAGTGTGTTCCTCCGCCCAAGAGTATCAAAAGTTTTCTTGTTGATGTAGCCTCCATGTTTTCAAGCGTCGCATGCCCCTTTTGTTCTTCTTAGTCTCCACCTGAAATGGTTAGTGACAAGAATACCCGAAGGTGCATACTAACTTGATAACAAGTCCTTGCTTTTTATTTATAAGATTTTTTTTCTTTTATAAGAGATTTTTTTGTATATAAAAGATTTTGTTTTTTTAAAAGATTTTTTTTTTTTTTAGATAAACTCGTTATAAACAAAGGTCACTACACATGCATATTATCATGATGAACATGTTCTAAAAAGATGCCTTATAAAAACCAATGCCTTCCCCGAAGAACGCGCGCCAGGAAATGCTTGTTGCATTTCTTAAGCGCGCAATCACTAGAAAAAAAAGTTTAGAACCCATCTCCAATAACGGCACCAGAAATGCGCCATTGACATTCCTAAGTGAAACCACCGTGTCGGTGATAACACTAGGCACATCAACGGTGATAGATCTTGCCTAAGAAGATATTCATCCGCAAGCGCACGGATCTATCATTGTAGCATTTCACCCGGAAGTATTCGGTATCGTTATTTATATTTTCCCAAAGGAAGGCATGGTGGAAAAGGATCTAATAGAGACATGAACTGATAACATGACTATGTAATGGACCAATGCTCATACTAGGGATATAAAGGAACGGTAAAGGGATAACTTGACACACTCACTCAAGCCAAACTCAAGGATAAAGATAAATAAGGAATAAAGAAAGACCTAAGGAGGAGCATACAGATTCTAGTCATGGTTGTGCATAGAACCGGTTGATAGTCGGGCAACACGCATGAGCGGGGAGGTCGGAGCGAGAATGAAATGGACAGGGGAGACCTCCCGAGCATCCGCCCGAAGGAAGGCATTTACTTAACTCCTACAAAGACACACGAACGTGGGGGATTTCAAGGGACGGTCAAGGCTTGTCACGACCAAGCCGCCTACCCCCTCAACCGTGGCATGCACTCATATTCGAAGGATACCGGCATCCGGACACCACGTCCGCATACTAGGACACTACTCATGTCCCCCATGGCCCCCACCCTACGGATGGACGGAATAGGACACGAGCAAGCCCGAAGGACACAAACGAACCGCCATTCAAACACAATCCCGACACTACCCAATTATATTGCATGAATGGTTTAAGCATAAAGTTCTATATGACGATATCACAACATAGAAACTATAGACTAGTTCATGTGTCATGATCATGTCAAGAACAACATGTTAGATCATAGGATAAATCACGAGGTAAAGAAATAACATGAAGACTCTAATCCTAATGCACAACCAAGATAAGATAAGAGCAAGGCTTTGGAAGAATACCATAGAAAGATTTATTCCCTAATCCATCTTCCAAGGAGCCAAGCCCTCCTTGGTAGCTTTGCCTAGCTCCACATCCTACTAGGAGGAGGAAGAAGAAGAAGTAGAAGAAGAAGAAGAAGAAAGGGAGAAGAAGAAGAAGAAGAAGAAGAAGAAGAAGAAGAAAGGAAAAAGAAGAAGAAGAAAAAAGAAGAAGAAGAAGAAGAAGAAGAAGAAGAAGAAGAAGAAGAAGAAGAAGAAGAAGAAGAAGAGAGAGAGAGAGGCTACATTGTGAGGTGTGTGTTACAAGTGAGGGAGTGCCCATCTATTTATAGGACCTTCACCATGGGATCCTCTCTTGGCTAAGCCATTTGGTACTAATCCCGCACCGTTTTTTCGGGCAAGCAAACACCGCCTCCAAACTTTTCAGGTCGAGATGGGCCGCCAGATCGAAGATGGGCTGATTCGGCCTCCGAGGGTGGTGCGCGCACCCTTTGGTGCGCCCGCACCAATATTTTGTCCGTTTGGGCTGAAACTTGGCATGAGCACGTGGGCCTCGGAGTTAGCTTCGTTTCGGTATTCGTTCGCTGAAATCCGATTTCGTATGAGAAAGTTATGCCCAAAATATTGAACCCATGTCCTCGCGGCCCGCTTATCATTTCATGTTGGACTCGGGCCTCAACCTCTTGGGCTTGTTCTTGGATATTGGTATTTTATGGACTTTTCTCCCTTGGGCTTGATGTTCTCGGGGAATGCGCTTTCCGTGGAGGCGCCTTTTGGTGCATTTTCCACTTGGTTTTTATATAAATCCTGCAAAACATTATTTGGCACTACAAGTGGAATTATGTCAATAATAAATGTATATGTGTGTAGTAAGGTATAGTTTCACCCCCTTATTGGTAGAATGTTGACGTTAAGAATATGTCGTTGGTGACCGTCAACAATCAACCCTGGTGGCGAATATTTAGATTCGTAAACCGTGAGTTGCTTCGTTCCCTTGCCGCATCACGACCCGAGGTGGATACATGCACGTGAACTATGTTATTTGTGCCGTGAACAATGCGTGGTGTGCCCTGAACAACTGGGTGCGTGTGAAGAACAATCTGTGGTGTGCCCTGAACAACTGGGTGCGTGTGAAGAACAATCTGATACACTTGAATTTTTAATGCTGCTGGCGTCAGCCATTTGTTTGTGCTTGGACCTATGTATATGTATTATATACGTATTAATTATATCAATGCTGTGGTGTCAGACGATTCTAAGCTGTACAGGTGTCTGTAACGTCATCATTGACACAGACGCGTCAACTATCTAAGAGGCGTCTCAAGCCTCCGGATAGTTACAGACCTGTCTCGCCCCGATGCGCGTCGGTTGTTTTAGCAGATTTTTTGTGTCACGCCCCTGAAAATTAAAAGCGTCTAAAACGCGTCAACCTCGTTGCATTACACTTGCGCAAGTGTGCGCGTCTTTAATTTTCCAAGAGTTACAGTCGATGGGTCGTTGTAAGCGTCTGTAGTCTCCGCACAGGTACAGTCGGTTCTAGGTGCTACGCGTCTGTAAACATAAGAAGACACGCCGGTACAAGAGCAAAATGCGTAACGAATCCACGTGCACAGACGGATAAACAGAACGCGTGTCTGTAAGTAGTACAAACCACAGACGCGTGTGTGGCGACGTCTGTATGGGTGACGAACAGTACAGACGGTTGCATTCCGAATGTGTCTGTATTAAGAAAAGCGTCACAGACACTTTTACTTTTATCCGCGTGTCTCCGATTCTAACATTCTGGTAGCGGTGCGGATAGCCGTATGACATGTGGCCCGTTTACAGGCGCCCTTTGACACGAGTGGGTCTCAGACATGCGAAGTCGTCCACAGATCACACACATTGGGCCCGTCGCCGGTAACTTTGGAAGGGATACGATCGCTTTATTCATGCTTTGCGGTTCAGAACGTTACCGTAAAGCACGCCGCTCCATAGGAAAACTTGCAGTAGGGTACTTTGTTCACTACGGTCGAGCAAAAACGCGTCCACGCACCCTCGAAAAACCGCTCGTGATAAAGTGTGTTCTGAGACCCTCGGTAAGGTCTTGGTCTCGTAAAGTCAAACATTTAGAGACCTAATGGGCGTCGGCGCGCGCGATCAGATGCCCCTCAACGCGGATCAAGTGAAGCCTTTTTTACATAGTGCTGATTCTATCTGTTGATAGATGAGGTTGGATTTTATATCCATTATCTAAAAAAAATTATAAAAATGGAAACATAACTCGCTAGTATAGTACTTGAGTCATAATTAACTTGTATACTTTGGACAAATCCATCGCCCATGCATTCATGGTTAGAGAAACTTTTGTTAAGATATGTAACACTGTAATATCTCATGTAACAGATGTAACACTCAGATGTAACACGACAGAGATCGTGCATTGCGTGATAACAAGATATCGGTGGAGGATAGGATTAGTTGTTGTGATCTAGATTGCCTCCTAACCGAATGTCTTGAGGGCCAAGTTGCCCTAGCTTGTAATCCAAGTCCGTATGCATATATAAGGTAACACGAAACCGTAGGCGAGCCAAGATTGGCAGCCAACGTTGCCATATCATTTTACATGGTAATCGAGCAACTCTTCCATACCTCATCTAGCAATGGCCGACAACTCATCTTCGTCCGCCAGCTCCGCTGCTACTCACTCCCACCATTCACCGTTCGGCCCTTCCATCTGAGAAGCTCACCCGCGACAACTACCTTCTATGGAAGGTGCAGGTGATGGCCGGCATCAGCGCAACGCAGTTTGAGGGTTACCTAGATGGAACCAACGTCCGCCCCGCCAAGACCATTGAACTCGTCAAGGACGATAAGACGAAGGTCACAGTGACGAATCCAGACTACTACAAGATCTAGATCAAGGAGGACCAGCAACTGCTGGCGCACCTGAACAGCTCCCTGTCCAGGGAGATCCTCGGTCAAGTGGTGGGTAAGACCACCTTGGCGGCCGTCTAGGGACAGCTTGAAGACATGTTCCGGCCTTGCCGCAAGCTCGGGTCACAAACCTACACATGCGGTGACCAACTGCAGGAAGGGGGGAGTCTCACCACCGCGGCATACTTCGCAAGATCAAGGCTCTTGGTAATGAGCTCGCCGCTACAGGAAGACCGGTGCACGATGATGAACTAGTCACCTTCATCCTGACGGGACTAGACTTTGACTACAATCCGCTTGTGTCATCGGTTCTTGGCCGCACCACTCTATTCTCGATAAGCGAAGCTGTATGCCCAGCTTCTTGCCTATGATGCACGCCTTCAGATGCTCCAGGACAACACCAATGCTTCCCACAACTCCTCGGTGAATTCTCGCATCTCATGGTCGCGGCGGTGACCGTGGGCCGTGGCCGTGGTCGTGGAGGATTTGGTCGGCCGGTGGTCGCGGCGCCGCAACGTCGCCTCGACCAAGGCCGGAGGGCAAAAGCGGCCGAAAAACGGATCTGTCAAGTGTGCAAGAAGAAAGGGCATGAGGCTGACGTTTGCTGGCACAGGTTTGAGGAAGATTACCAGCCCAACTCCAAGACCGCCGGCACCGTCCACACCAACTATGGGGTCGACACGAACTGGTACGTTGATAGCGGTGCGACCAGACCATATCCGCAGCCGAGCTTGAGAAGCTCACGATGAAGGACAAGTACCATGGATTCTGATTGGGTCCACACAGCCAGTGGCTTAGGTATGAAGATTAGCAACATAGGTCATGCAATTGTACATACCCCAAAGAAGCCTCTTCATCTTAAAAATGTCTTGCATGTTCCTAGTGCCAATAAAAACCTTGTCTCAATTCATCGTCTTACATCCGATAATAATCTTTATGTTGAGTTTCACCCCCATTGTTTTCTCATAAAGGATCGGGCCACGAGGAGTATCCGCCATCGAGGCAAGTGTGAGGGTGGCCTCTACTCGCTAGGATCCCAAGGAGCACAACGAGACAAGCAAGTCTTTGGAGTCGACAAAGTCGCCTACGTGGAGATGGCATAATCTCTTAGGTCATGCGTCATTACCGATCGTCGAAAGAGTTATCAAGAGCAATTTGCTTCCTTGTTCCTTTGATAGTGATTTGGAGTCTTTACGTGATTCTTGTCAAAAAGGCAAAGAGTCACCAATTTCCGTATTCTAGCTTGATGAATAAAAGTTGTGCTCCGCTAGATTTGATCCATTCTCGATGTGTGGGGTCCAACACCTAGTTCTCGTTGGAAATTTTGCCTACTATGATTCTTTCATTGATGATTTTAGTAGGTATACCTAGATTTATCTCCTTAAGCACAAATCCGAGGTATTTCAAGTGTTCAAGAATTTCCAAAACCTTGTAGAAAGGAAATTCAACCTAAAAATTGTCCATATGCAAAACAGATTGGGGAGGGGAGTATGAGCCCTAAATTCCTTCTTACAACATTTGAGAATATCTCATAGAGTGTCTTGTCCACACACGCATCAACAAAATGGTAGAGCTGAAAGAAAACATAGACATCTAGTTGACGTTGGCCTATCGCTCTTAGCTCAAGCCTCCATGCCGCCAAAATATTGAGACCAAGCTTTTCTTGCTGCCACCTACATCATCAATATCCTGCCTACTAGGGTTCTTGAAAATAAAACTCTAGTAGAGCTATTACTAAAGGAGAAACCCAATTATACATCACTTTGGGTGTTTGGGTGTGATTGTTGGCCAAACCTATGGCCATACAACACAAGAAAAGTTGTCCTATCGACCCACTCAATTTGTCTTTCTAGGCTACAGTTCCCTTCATAAAGGTTTCAAGTGCCTTGAACCAAACACCGGTCGTGTTTATGTGTCACGAGATGTCGTTTTTGATGAAAGTGTGTTTCTCTTTGCCCAATTGCATTCTAATGTCAGCGCACATCTTAAAGCTGAAATCTCCTTGCTACTTGATAATCTGGTGTCTTTTAATCTTGGGGATGTAAATTGTCATGAACCTACTGTTGTTAACCCAGCCAACATAGCTGTTGAGCGAGAAGTACAGGAAGTTGTTGATGTGCATGAGGATCAGGAAATTGGAGGCGAGGCTACGGATCTAGGAACCGCATTGGATCCAGGAACAACGACCGGAGCTGATTCGGCGATAGCCGCAGGCAGATCGGCAGAAAGCGCGTCCGAGGGTGCTGGATCCACTCTGCGTTCACTGTGTGGGGGGGACAGTATCACCCTCAGGCTCTCCACGGCATCAGTCGAGCGGGGGGACAGGAGATCTCCCGCCTAGATTTTCTGTGGCCATGGAAGGATCCGGTGTACCAGCGCATTCATCAGATGCAATTCCAGCTGATGAACCTCCACCATGTAGTCCTCATACATGATCGCAAAGCGGTATTGTTTAGCCTAAAATATTCACTGATGGCACTGTTAGATATGCAAATTGTGTACAGGTGATGAGCCCAACACATTTGATGAAGCATTGACGGTGCCTGAATGGCGAGAAGCTATGAAAGCCAAGTTTGAAGCGTTGCAAAGGAATAGTACGTGGACTCTTGTGCCTCCTTCAAAGGGCACCAATATAATTGACTGTAAATGGGTGTACAAGATCAAGAGGAGAGTTGATGGACAGATTGATCGCTATAAAGCTCGGTTGGTAGCCAAGGGTTTCAAGCAACACTATGGGATAGATTACAAAGATACTTTTAGTCCTGTGGTAAAGATTGCAACAGTGAGACTTGTGCTATCACTTGCTATAGCAAGAGGATGGTGTCTTCAATAGCTAGATGTGCAGAACGCGTTTCTTCATGGTGTTCTGGAGAGGAAGTCTATATGAGACAACCTCCTGGGTTTGAAGATTCAAGAAGATCTAAATTTGTTTATGGGCTTAAACAGGCTACTAGAGCCTAGTACTCTAGACTACGTGCAAAGTTGATTAGTCTTGGGTTTGTTCTTTCAAGGTCAGATACATCACTTTTTATTTACAAGAGAAGAGATGTTGAGATATATATGTTGATCTATGTTGATGATATAATAGTGACAAGCTCGTCACAAGATGCTGTTAAGGTGTTGTTACAAGCCTTGAAGGAAGACTTTGCATTAAAGGATCTTGGAGATCTTCACTACTTTCTCAGGATTGAGGTTGAGAGGAAGAGAAACGGTGACTTGCTATTGACACAAAAAGAAGTATGGAAAGGATATTCTTTCTAGAGTTGGTATGTCAAATTGCAAGCCTATGTCCACCCTATGGAAAGGATATTCTCGAACAAGTGCGACTACGGCACCTGCGCCTGAGGCCGTGCCGGCCTGCTCAACCTGGTGAGTGATGAGCCACTCACAACTGACGCTGACGACACAGCCGCGTAATTAAGACCCTGTTTATCCGTGATCCAAGCCAAGAACACGCCACGCCCACGCCCACGTGATCCATTGCTGAAGCAAATAGGAAATGTATGGCGTATATCTCTGGTGCAGTCTTGCTGGATTTCCATTGCTGAAGCAAATAGGAAATGTATGGCGTATATCTCTGGTGCAGTCTTGTTGGATTTCTGGTGGTCGTTTGCCTTGTTTCATCCATGTCATGATGCTTTTTATTTGGCTTTGAAGCCTGCTACAAGTGGACTTGTGCTGAGAATTTCAGTTTGCACATAATCTCTCTCACTACTACAAAACTTACTTTGTAAGAACGCCCCGTTTGCATTAGGGGCGGTTCGTTTTTCGAGCCGCCCCTACAAAAAAATACCAAACGAGCTGCCCCTATTGTGACTACATTAGGGGCGGCGGTGTTACTGAACCGCCCCTACTATTATTAGGGGCGTTTTCAATCACCAAGTCCCCTAATGTAGTCCAAGAGTAAGGGCGGCTCTATATTGAGCGCCCCTACAAAGTGAGATCCCGAATTTTGAAACTTGACACTAAAAATTAAATTTTTAGTAAAAGACCTCGGATGGAAAAACTTTGTACATATGAAATGTAGATCTCGGAAAGTTATGAAATTTTGTAGTTGACGACTTTTTATTTTGAAATCGCGTTTTGAGTACAGTTCTTTGTAGGGGTGGCTCATACAAAGTAGGGGCGGTTGCATCACCAACCGCCCCCTACCTGAAAACCGCTGTAACAACGGTAAAGTTAGGGGCGGTTACGAAAAACGCCCCTACTGAGCCTTTTTGCGCCCCTATTGAACCTTTATGTAGTAGTGTCTATAGTCACTGTCTGACATAGTAGATAAGACAGTTAGATGATTGTGGGTTTCAGATTGGTCAGTTCACATGATCACAGAGAGCCAGAGTAATCAACACAACAGGTAGTGTCACAGCACTATTGCTTGTCAATGTGAAACCATGCTTCCCGGCGGAAGTGAATGAGCAAGAATTCTGAAAAGCTAATCTCTGGAGTACAGTAACAACGATCCTGGTAAGACTCAATTTAACATTTACACACTTTTCATCGATCACTGACAGGGACAACAGAAACAACATATTTAAAGGAAATTTTTCTAACAAAAAGAGATTTTTCTTATAACAAAACAACACATGGCAAGTCCTTCCTCCAGAAGTAAATTTCAGAGAGCGCTGGTGCTTTATCTTTTGGTATCTGCCCAACTGTCCAAAGACAGGTCTGCATAAGAAGATTAGTGTTAGAGAAGCATATCAAGCTGAATGTGCTCAGTTTCTAGATTTTTGGTTGGTAGAGATAAAAACTGAAACAAACTGACTAAAACATTTGCGAAACAAATAAAACAAAATTATTTCTTAATGTCATGTTTATTAAATAGATCATCCTGTCACTAAGTAAAGTGATACTGACACTGTTGACACTTGCAATGCTCATTCAGAAGAAAATGACAGTCAGATAGCAAAATAATTGAATTGGCAACTGATGACAAGTATTTCTATAAGAATTATTTCTTCCATCCTGCAACTAATGACAAGTACAAGCCCTAGTAGATCACCAATGCTAAATTATGAAGAATGACCATTCTAAATAGAGATTCGTACACACTCTAAACCACTTGGAATGAAAGGAATTCGATGCTAGTAGAGTTGGTCAACAAGAGATACAAAAGATAGCTGGTAAGCATCCAAATTATACATACCTTCAAATGCTTTGTCCTATCAAGCAGTCTCTCATACATTTGTCTTGTCCTCTCAAATTCATTTTCATCAATTTCAAACTGCAAGTACTCCTGTGAGTTAAAAGAGCGGAACATGAGTTGGTAAGCATCCAAATTAGTTAATCATAGCATAAGAAAGACTAACTGAATTCTCAGAATGTCTCGAATGTCAAAGCATTATGGACTAATGCCGCATCAAGTAGAGTAATATAATTGTACATAGTTCTCCTGCTGCATGTTCGAGAGAAAAAAAAAACTATGTTCCACCGTCCTAGAAAATGACGCAGACAAATCCAACAAAAACCAATATCACAAATGTTTTCACTTTTCAGTTACTTACACTGCAATCTGACATAGAACATTGCTAAGGTATTATACACACCAAGTAGTAGGCTACTGAACACAGTTAACAAGACAAGGAAGAAGTTACCAACTGAGAAATTCAATCGTGACGTGACCAAACGTATAAATTATCATTCAAGCTTAATTTCAGTCACTTCAAAGTTCAGAACCAGGCACAAAGCATCACCAACCACTAATTTACCTAACGTTTGATGCATTCATAGGCTCACAGCTACATAGTTGCCGCACAAGCAAAGAAACTGAATCGGTAAGAACATTACCTGGGACTTCTTGGGCGAGCTGCATAAGCACGTCGTCTGCGGCACCGGTGGGATGTCGCCGTCGGCTGGGGCGGCAGATACCCCGATCCCGTGTTCCGGGTGATTCGCGAAGCGGAGGGCAGGTGAGTCCACCCTCGCGCTGCACCCACCGGACAAGGTACGCCTCTGCGGCGCGAGGTGCAGGGCGGCGGCCGAGGAGCAGAGAAGGATCCTGCCGGGCTGGGGAGGGAGGTGGAGAGCGAGGGGGATGTTGAGGGCGAGGGGCGTGGCGGGCGCAGGCACCTCCGTGGAGGCAGTTGAGGTCGGCGGTGGCGGTGGCAGCGGGGATCCGGCCAGGCGAAACTACGATGGAGGAGGCGGACGCGGCGGCGAAACTACGATGTCTGGTTGATGCGGTTCCTGAAATTGTACGGGAGAAGCTGATTTACAAAAAAAAAAAAAAGCTATAGATTAAAAGTACTAATCTACCCTTAATGACTAAAAATAGGTGGAGGAACCGGCAAATGACAATTCAACGGGAGGAACACCTCCCAAGCACCGTAAAAATTCTCAATCAATAATAATAAAAAAGAGTACTTACAACACCAAATTAATCAAGGCATCAAGCCGGAACCACGAAAAGATGACCTAAGGTCATCAAAATGCACCGAACAGACTTGAGAGTACATTGATTCTTAATGTTGCATAGCCAAGTCGAGGGAGTCGGGTCACGCCTCTAAAACACCTTTTCCACAATTCGTAAGCTGCAATCAACCCTGCCTTTGCGAAGAATGGGAGATTATAAGTTGTCCCTGCCTGAACCAACCTGTCCGAGAACGGTAAGGAGACATCCCACTGCCTCTAAAACACCTTGTCATTGCGTACTTTCCACAATTCCTAAGCTACAATCAATCTTGCCTCTGTGAAGGATGGGAGATTATAGGTTGTTCCTGCCTGAACCAACCTGTCCGAGAGCGGTAGGGAGACATCCCACTTAAAGTTCAGGGTTGTCCAACATACTTTGGCAAAAAGGCAATAAAAAAAAATAGGTGTCTTACGGTCTTCACCTGTGCTACACTGCACATGATACATATGTGTGTACCCTGTATGCTCAAGTGACGCCTTCGGAGCATTGATTTTGTGTTCAAGACGTCACTGTGTCTGAACCCACACGATGACTTTTCAGACACGTTCTAGTTCGAAGCCACTTGGAAAAATAACTACTTTTAAAACGGTTCCTGTCCTCGGATACCGGCGGTGAAAGCGAGGACCTTCGGAGTCTCCGGCAGCTGAACAAGTGTACTAGAAAGACAAGATGAGCCACGCCAACCAAGCTAGCGCCTAACAACAAGATCGAGGCGAGCGAAGCACCACCGGCCAGCGCTGCACCCCCAGCCATATGGACTGGTGCGACTGCTGCGTCCGCTTGTTCATGCTGGCCTTCGCCAACTCGTTCATCCTGGGCGGCACGGGGATGATCGTCTACATGCTCGCGCGATACCACAGCAAAACGTCCGTCGTCGCGGGCTGCGTCTTCCTCCTCGTCTGGGTGATCATCGGCGCTTGCGTCTACTACGCCTTCTGTTCCACCTTGTTCCCCAGGGCTGCGTTAGAGAACGCGCTCCTCTGCTGTGTGCGTTGCATCGGATGGCTGTGGCGTCCCAGCGGCAGCGGCGGAGGCGCCACCTTGCCCGCAGCGACTGACATCCCGGCGAACGAGCTGCTGGACATGGGTCCGGCAGAGGCGTCTGATTGCGCGGTGTGTCTTGGCGAGATGGAGCGGGGTGAGATGGTGAAGCGGCTGCCGGTGTGCCTCCACATGTTCCACCAGCAGTGCTTCGACAAATGGCTGAGCGACAAGTCGACATGCCCGGTGTGCAGGTGCCCCGTGCTCGCGCCGCTGCCGGCGCAAATGGTGTGACCGTGGCTTAATCTGATTCCCTGTTCTGCTTTCATGATGCGGCTGGGAACACATGTACAGCTGTAAATTGGTGATTGTTGCGAATCTCGGCCTTTGACACGCTGCATGACTCGGCTGAGAAAACTGGAAAACTAAAAACCATAACATTTAGAAGTTTGCGAATGTCGGCACGGCATTTGATGATCAAATTCACGAGCCGGGGCAACGGCCGAAGTCACGAGCGCCTCTCTATGTCCGTTAAGGCCCTTAAGGGTGCTAAGGAGTATCCTTTAAGTGTCCATCTTCAAACTTCTTTAGTTCAAGTATTTATACTACTTCAAAAATTTGGATAAGTAGTACAAATACTTGAACTAATGAGTTTTGGAGGTGCATCTAATTGTCACCAATTTGCACCCCGAATGTCTGTGTGCCCCCCACCCCCACCCACCCGAAGCGTACTTTGGTCCACGCCCGTGTGTGTTGATCGGTCAGTCCTAGGCAGGGGAGAAAGCCAATCCAGCGGATTTGGTTCCGTAGGCAGTTGTGTTCTAAGCTTCATGGTGCCATGAGAGTCCAGTGAAGTGGAAGCGGATCGCTCGGGTCTGATGGGCTCATTCCATATAGACAATGAAAGATGATGGTAGGCTAACCGGTGACATGGTGTCAGTTCACTTAAAGCAGATGAAGATGGCACCAACCGAGATCCATATTAAGGGCGTATTAAGGGCCGCAATGACTTCGTGACTTCCATTCACTAAATTTGGCCATTTTAGGGAAGGATGCATGGAAAGGGATGTGCCGAGGTCGTGTTTTTTTTTTTCAGTTAGGAATTCTCTTCTTTATTGAGGTGTGTTACACTAAGATCTTTCCAGTTTTGTAACCGATTTGTTTATTGAATATATACAAAGTGGGCACAACCTATAAACTGAGGAGACTCGCTAGAAGCATTACACGACGCAGGGGCGAAGGGGGCCAGGCACCCCCTGGTAGCTGAACTTTCTTGTGTATTCAAGATTTCACCATGTATTTGAAGTAGAATTTTGACATTTGTCCCTCCTATAATTTATAGGTTATTACTTGGCCCCTCATGGTATTTTCTAGCTCCGCCCCTGACATCATGATTCACAAGTTCTATAAATTTAGCTCTTAATGCTAAAGTTTTACTTAAAGTTTAGCTAACCCTCAAAAACCTTTAAAGTATAGAAACAAGTTAAAGAGTGATATTTATTTGTCAACTTTGGCCGACTAAATTTTGATGAAGCAGAAAATCCAAACACCATGCAAATATGCATAGGATGGTCGGATGCAATTCTTTCAGGACCCAGATGACCTCGTCACTTTTGTCTTCCTGATCATTGCTTTCTCTGTATAGAGACAAAATAAAAAAAATATAAAAAATCCAACCCACACGTCGACGACTTTTAATTTCAGATGCCTTCTCTAACTATATAGTGAAAATTGAGAAATCACACGGTTCCTGATCACGGATACCGGCGGTGCAAGCGAGAGGACCTTCGGAGTTTCCGGGCTCTTTAGCCTTGTCTGCTAGTAAAAAGTACTAGAAAGACAGGATCGAGGCCCAGCATCATCACCAAACAAGACGAGCCACGAGCGTCCGTGAATAACAGAATAAGCGTCCAGCCAGCACCGCACCGCACCCCACCCCAGGACCCCAGCCATGGACTGGTGCCTCTGCTGCATCCGCGTGTTCATGTTGTCCTTCGCCAACTCGTTCGTCCTGGGCGGCACCGGGATTATCGTCTACATGCTCGTGGGATATCATAGCTCCGGTAGCAAATCCGGCACCGTCGTGAGCTCCGTCTTCCTCGTCTTCTGGGTGATCATGGGCGCCTTCGTCTACTACGCCTTCTGTTCCACCTTCATACCGAGGGCTGTGTTTGACAGCGCGCTCCTCTATTGCGTGCGGTGCATCGGATGGCTGCGGCGCCCGGCGGCGGCGGAGGCAGCAGCAGCACCTTCCTGCAGCGACTGACCTCCCGGCGTACGAGCAGCGGGATGCTGGGCACGGGCATGCCGATGGTGCGTCTCCCTGATTGTGCGGTGTGTCTTGGCGAGATGGAGGCGGGCGACATGGTGAAGCGGTTGCCGGTGTGCCTCCACGTGTTCCACCAGCAGTGCGTCGACAAATGGTTGAGCAAAAACTCGACATGTCCGGTGTGCAGGTGCCACGTGCTCGTGCCGCTGCCGGCGCAAATGGTGTGACCTTAATTAACTTAATCTGATTTCTTGTTCTAAGGGGGTCCGCAATGGTAATAGATAGATAGTCTTTATTCGTAGTTAGGCTGATGTGGAGGTGAGAGCAACAATAAAGACTATTTTTATGTTATTGGACCCACGTGCTCTCCTCACATGTTCTTGGGCTCACGTGAAATAGTCTGCTATTTGCATGTAGCTGGTGACTACTCTCTCTCCTACTTTTTCCTGCCACGTCACTCCTGGATAGCCAAATAGCTAACCATTGGAGACGGCCTAATACATGTACAGCTGTAAATTTAGTGACCTATCTCGATCGGCCATTGCCACGCTTCATGAGTCATGAGTGGGCGGAAAAACTTTATAACATGTGGAAGCTTGTGAATGTCGGCATTTGTTGATCAAATTCACAAGACGAGTAAGCCATGCGCGCCTCTCTTTAGATCCGTGTGTCTTGGCCTCCACGCACGAACGCTGGCTAACAGGCGGCGGCCGTGTTGCTGGGGTGGTGGTCGGAGGCACACGCACGGCCGTGCCCTTGTGTGCTCCCGCCGGCTGGGCTAGGTGGCGGCTGGGTCAGGGTTGTGGTCAAAGTTGCGTGCGCTCGTTAGCTTGCTAAAAGACTACAAACAACAGATAGAGACAGATAGGCTCTGCTTTAGCTAACTTAACACCAATTCTTATAAGCGACAACTCCACTCTCCCGTAAATGAGAGGGCTCGTTAGAGAAAGTATTATAGCCTGTAAACCGGCTAAATGCTGACGTGGAGGAGACAAGAGAGAGGAGAGGAAAAGCGGGGTGTAAGCTTACAGCCGAGAGAAACATGTAAAGAACCTTACAGTTACAACTAGAAAGCCCACTGTATTATTAAAATTGCTCTCACTTGGACCCTGCGCCTGTGGGTGTTGATTGGCCAGCAGCCTAAGCGTGGACGACCAATCCGAGGCACAGAAAAGACAGTCTAAGAGCAAGTATTATAATACAGCCAGCAAGCCGGTTGTATGGTTCCTTACAGCCTTCTCTCAGCCCACACATACAATAGTTAGCTCTTTCTATTTAATACAGGGCCCACTTGTGTACCTCACATAGTTTCTTGGTTCTTGTGCCCAAGCCGGCTGTAAGCTTACAACCCGCTTCTCCTCTCTCTCCTCCCTTCTCTCCTCCACATCAGCATTTAGCCGGCTTACAGCCTTCTATAATACTTGCTCTAAGTGCTAGCTCCTGTACTCCTTTGGACTGTTTATATCCTTCTTGGATATAGAGGACCACGCAATGTCTATCATCTAAAAAAATTTGATTCTTCAACTCTTGTGACCAATTTATTTATTTATCATATATTATAATATATTAGGCCCCAACTGATAAACTGAAGAGACTCGCCCATCGAACAATTGGTCTCTCAGACAATAGCCTCAGTCGCTATCCCTATCCACAGTTTTTCCTCTCTCACTAGTATTGGGCTTATGGCGTTTCCCCTTCTCTGACCCCTCACCACCAATCCCGCCGTCAGCCCCTGCCTTCCCTCCGGCGTCCTCGTCGGCGACAGGGAAGGAAGGCTGGTTCCCCTTCCTCCTCTCCCCACACCTATCTTCTCCTCCTTGTAATATTCCCTAGTGGAATAAGCCCTTCCATGGGTGTTTTGAGGACATTTCTCGCCCTCATCATCGGTGTTCTCGAGGAGGGTGGGTTGTTCGCGATCATGGTGACTAGTGGTGGTCTCCTCCAAAACCACACGGTGAGTATTCCAATAGAGCCCTACTATCCTGTGCTTCCTCCACCATTGCTCAGACCATCTGCACGTGCGGCATGGTGCCGGCCCGAAGCATGTTCGAAAGAAGCCGAGGCATGTGTGGCGGCGGCTTCAACAACGGGATGGGCTCGTGGTCGCGCGCATCAAATTGGAGAAGCCCGGTTTGGCACTTCGCCCGGCCGAACTTGAGTCTAACCCTGCCATCCGTGCTTTCGAGTCGGTGCTAGGCAGCCACTCACGGGGCCAAGACACATCGAGCCAAGCGTGTGGGCCGCAATGTCTGCTCTAGGAGCACGCCGTGTCTGGGCGAGGAGTTGGGCGGTGCGCTAGTGGAGCCTACGTTGCTGGAGTGAGGCCGAGGCTACGCGATCTTTGCGCTCATGCGGGGAGCACCGTCACGCCTGCGGCGGGTCGCCCCCATCTCGCTCTTGAGCACTAGGCTTGTAAATGGTGATCAAGAACATCTTAGAGGTATTCAAGTATGATCAATATAGAGTTCTTCATCTTATTCTCGTTTGTTTATTTATTAATGTAGCTATGCTTATAAACTAAAAGAATAGTTCTTATGATATGATCCTAGGATATGAAGTAGTATATGGTTTTAGTGTTACGATATTGGTCATATAAAACTTTTATGCTTAACCTATGATACATACATGTTTAAACCAAGAGCTAAGTTAAGGTGTTGAGTTCTACTTTGATTTAGTCTTGGTTGTTATTGGTTTGTGGGCTCATTGTCCGTCGTCGAGATGGATGCTCTAGTAGAAGGACCCTAGGAATGGGCAAGCCATGTGTTGATGGTCCATATACTCCAAATATAATCATCAACTATTGCATGAAATGATATAAAAAGGAACACAAACACTAGTTGTAGGGTTTGATTCTAACGGATTTCATGAGTTTTGGTGCTTTCACTTGTTTTGCAGGAATTATCTCAAAAGAGGGATTGGAGTGCATCATTGTGAAGAGCTTGTTGAGACGATCGAAACAGATATATAATTTGCCACATTTAGAGTCTAAAATCAAAAGATACTAATCACGACCGTTAGTATAAATTCTAGGGGCCTAAAGGACAAAAGAAGATACCACGAACAAGATGGGGCCCACTTGATGACAAATGGGGCCGCCTGGCCGTGGCCCCACGATCATTCGCCATCCATGGTGGCACCACGTGTCTATCTTACGAAAGTTTCCTCCACCCGACCTATGGGATGCGTGAGAATCATATCTAACCATTGATTTAAGTCGGTTTAAGGTCGGTTTGTTCCAACGGCTCGGATGGACTTTAAATATGGAAGCAGACCACCCCCCTAAAAGCCTATGTCATTATCCTCATGTCCGAGCTCGAGAGCATAATTCCAATTAGCTACTACGGATATGATTAGCAGTCAAGATTAGACTAGTTCTTAGAATTAGTCTATGATTAGAGATAGTTTAAATCTAGTAATGAGTAGATTAGAGGAGCTCCGACCTATCGATTATTCTGTGGTGTATTCTGCGGGATCAAGTCCTTCGCGAGAAGAACTTGCTCCTATGATTCTCTGGTGAGTCAACTTCTTATTAAAGTAAGCATTGGTTTATATTGTTCTTCTTGTTTGCAACTCTTTTTTGAGTACTTTAATATTGATCATTACTTGATTAAGGGAGTAATTATTAGTGTAAGTGTGGTGCTTAGACTAAGGTTATTTGTAAATGCCACCTATTAGTCCAGAATTGGTGGTATTATCATGAAGGTGACTTTTATAGCTTCATTGAATACTCTGTAGCCCACCTATAGTTATGCTAACCCTTAAAGTTCTTGGAGATGCTCTAAAGTGTTACGTAAAGTTACGCTAACCCTTAAAAAACCTTTGACTACACATGCAAACAAGTTAAAGTCATCTAAAAATTATTAAATTAGACTTTAGCTAACCAAATTTTAAGCTAGAATCCAAATATTATGCAAATGCATAGGATGAAAGGTCAGATGCAATTCTCTTTTAGGCGAATGCTAAACTCCACACGTGTGGTAATTTGGTACTTCCACCCGAATTTTGAAGTGTTGGATCTTTGCTTGGAACCATCGAGGACCGTCCTTTTTCGCGCGTTGATTTTGTCTCGTCCGTGTAGCGGGAGGGTGGCATCGTCCGGACGGGGCGGGGGAGAAGGTGGCGGGGAGACGGGGGCGCGTGGCTCGCGGCGGCGTTCGTGGCGTGGCTGGCGGCGGCTCCCGACCGCAGCGCAGAGGGGTCCGATGGCTCGCGGCTGCCTTTAGCGTCCGGCTCCCAGCCCGGCGTGGGGTTCGGCGTCGCGCGGCGGCCGGCGACATGTCCCCGGCGACCACGGAGGTCCTAGGACTACTGCGCACGCGGGATCCAGCGCCCCTCCCTCACGTCGGCCGGGACTCGGACTCCCCACCCTCCCGTCACGTTTTGGTTTTTGGATTTTTTGTTTTGGTTTTGGTTTTTATTTTTTTTTTTTTGCCCTGCCAAAATTTACGTGGGAGTGGGGGTTCCTGCCACCCGAATTTTTATTTAGCAAAATTTGGGTGGTTTGATCCAACAATTTTCTTGAGTGGAAAAAGAGGTAAATCATCTATGTTTGGTATAGACACCCTCCTTTTTTTTTAGGACTTGAACTGGTGACCCACGTCACTTCACTAGCTTCCTGATCGTTGCTTTCTAAGAATAGACACAAAAATTGAAAAAGAACAATTCTAACCCACATGACGACGACTTTTCAGACGCGTTCTAGTGAACTTTGACAAATCACACGGTTCCTGAGCATAGTTAGCGGCGGTGCAAGCGAGAGGACCTTAGGAGTTTCCATACTCTTTAGCCTTTTCCGCGTACTAGAAAGACAAGATCAAGGTCCGGCATCAGGACGAGACAGCAGCGTCCGTGAAGAAGCGTCAAGCCAGCCAAGCTAGCACGTCGACTGCACCGCAGCACCCCAGCCATGGACTGGTTCATCTGCTGCATGCGCGTGTTCCTGCTGTCCTTCGCCAACTCGTTCGTCCTGGGCGGCACGGGGATTATCATCTACATGCTCGCGGGATATCATCACTCCGGCATCAAGTCCAGCACCGTCGTCTGGGACTGCTTCTTCCTCGTCATTTGGGTGGTCATGTGCGCCCTCGTCTACTACTTCTTCTGTGTGAAAATCTTGCCGGGGGCTGCGTTCGAGAGCGCGCTCCTCTGCTGCGTGCGTTGCATCGGATGGCTGCTCTGCCTTCCATGCCGGTGCGCATATGCAGCCTGCGCCAAGCTGCGGCGCGCGCCAACGGCGGCGGCGGCGGAGGCAGGGCGTTGCCAGAGTATGTGGTGCAGAGTCGAAGCCATGTCATGGACGAGCTTCCGACAGAGCCCACAGTGCGCGGAGACGGGGCACGCCTAGCCACGGCGGCTGACATCCCGGCGTACGAGCAGCGGCATGCCGCTCAGCCGAATGGCGCGTCTGATTGCGCGGTGTGTCTTGGCGAGATGGAGCAGGGCGAGATAGTGAAGCGGCTGCCGGTGTGCCTCCACATGTTCCACCAGCAGTGCGTCGACAAATGGCTAAGCAACAATTTGACGTGCCCGGTGTGCAGGTGCGATGTGTTTGCGCCACGGCCAGTAGAAATGGTGTGACCTTGATCTATTTCGTCCCCATTCTCTTTTCTTGATGCGACTAAGAAAACTGACACCAGCTCAAACCTGGTATGCATCTGGACTGGTGCTCTGCTCTTGGCTTGGAAATCATGAAGTGAATGTTGATTTTTTTTTTAGATAAAGGTGAAGTGAATGTTGATGACTTGTTAGTTTTGGTGTTTGCCAACACCTTGATGTCTTGAAAGAGAGTAGTACTCCAGACCAGCACAACATTGCTGGTTCAAAACCCAATTTCACTGTCGGATTCTGAACCGGCAGTGATGTGGGGTTCACATCATTATTGCCGGTTGCCCCAAACCGGCAAAGATGTCAAGCATGATTGCTGGTTGAAAGCTCCACCCGACATTTTGTTGTAAACCAACACTGCCGGTTTGTGTGTCAAACAGACATTGTTGTTCAAGCCAAATTTGTGAGCTGGAGGCTCAACCTTGTTGGGTTGAGTGCATCAACATTGCCGTTTGATCATTTGAGCCAGTAGTGATATAGCTTTCTCAACTACCTATCACTAACAAATCAGCTCGAAGTCGTCAGCTAAGCGTATTCATAAACACATCATCAGTGGTAGCCATAGGTGATGGGGGCATGATTCTTGATCTTCCATCAAATTAAAGGTAACTATCAATTTTGGCGGAAAGCGACACACCGATTGGGCTTTAGATCCAAAGACCCAAACCCTACAACCCTAGCACCACATCTCCTCTGGTTTTCAATTGTGTCACAAGCTTGTTGACCTCACCAAGAAGGCTAATCCATGTTGCGAATCGAAGAATACACAAGAACAATGTAAAATGTAGCTCAATTGAAGTGACAATTTGTAGATGTATGGTTAAGATTTCAATGTGGGGTTTCACAAACCATTAACAACAACTGCTCAAAGACAAATTAACCTAAAAGCAAAACCCAAACCCTAATGTGAGCGCTACTGATTATATAGCTTAAGGGGCATCCAAGGACCACTACACACGTCTTTATGCTAACCTGACACATCACAAGGCCTAAGAGGACCAAAAAGACGGCGATGCAACGCCTTGATAGATTCGGATGTCAATTTGTTTTAGATGATTTATGTTCCAAATGAATTTTAATATGGGACCACTTGCATTGGTTAGATTATCAAATAAGCTTTTTGTTCATATATGGATCGTAGAAAACCTGGGCATCCGTATGCGACCTGGGCGTTCGATTTACTACATGATGCTGGTAGCTAGAGTATTTGATGGGTTCGAACCTAACACGTGATTAAGCCTCCAACTTGGCTTGGACACCTTGCTTTCCTTCTAAGGTGAACTCCAAAGTGGAGGACGTCCTTGGGTATCCCTAAGATGTTCTCCATGTCCTTATGTCGCGCTCGACTTGAACCAAGCTCCCAAGGTTGAATATCAGGCCCATGACCACAATGTCAATTCCGACAGAAACAACGATATAATGTCTAGATGGATTTGGAGGTTTTGATGATGAGACATTGAGGTGGGACCAAATCTATTTGACATCTTTTCAAAGAAGCATTCGATCAAGTGCTCATCAACCTCAATCGCGCTCCAGATGGATAAATTATGGCCTTCCCAATGAAGCACTACCAGATTGCCAACAAACTGAAAGTTTCACTTTGATGGACTTGCACTTTGAAACACGTTTGTACCTACAATGAAATAATTATAAGTACATGTGGAACTAGGTGAATTGTACCAAATATCACTATGAAAATGTAGGAGTGAGTTCACCATATAATTTATGTCATGTCCTCACCAATAGGTTCCATGTTGACACTTGGTTCCTCGTTAGTGATAGCCTCATGGAGGGCTATGTCAGGCATGGCAACACCATCATTGTTTTCCGATGGAATATTCATGCCCAACTCCTACATACTCCATATCGTATATATTGCCATGAACCCCCCCGACAATCAAGTGCGATCGAATAGACTTAGTTCGAGCCCATTTCCTTAGATTCATGCAATCTTTGTATGGGAAAAAACTATGTTCCCATCCCAGCATTAGCTTTGTCATTATTCAGAAACCCATTGACGCCATGCATGTACCACTTGTCCGTTCCGGCGGTGGCCCGATGATGGCGGCCACCGATTGGTTACCAGTGCTGACTTGGCACGATTGTTGACTCGGGCCGGGAAGAGATCACAACCATTCATCAAGGAACAGAAGACCAAGAGGATATGGTTCCCTTTTGCGGCGCGGAGCGCCCGATGGTGGAGACCCACTTGTGCTCGGCCAAGATGGCGCTCCGGTGACCCGTACCCGAACTACCCGAACCCGTACCCGAATTACCCAAACCCGAGGTACCCGATCCTAAGTTCGGATAGTGATTTTGATTACCTGAAATTAGTTTGGGTAATTCGGGTAATGCACGTGGGTACCCGAACTACCCAAACTACCCGAAATTTTGTCTTTGACTTTGTTTTTATCATGTGTTTTTAGTTGAACACTTGAAACTATCACTTTATTTGAATATAATTCTTTTGGTTTGAACAAGTGACTATAATATATTATTCTTCACAAATTGTAGTTGAATTATACACAAATTATTGGTGAAATTTTGTTTAAATTCTTACTAAAATTTTGTGTACTTTATTGTTTTCTATAAATTCGGGTAGAATGGGTTTACCGAACCCGAACCCGAATTTGCGGGTACCGAAGTTCTTGGGTAATGAATTTTCGGGGCTCATTTGGTTGGATTCTATTACCCGACCCGATCGGATCGGGTAACCCGAACGCCCAGGGTGACTAGATGGCCACTTTGGCTCAACCTTCTTTGGTCACAAAGCATCTTCATTATGTAATTGTTTCTAGTCTATCTAGTAGTTAGTTGGTAAGTAGTCGCGTTGTATCATGAAGGCTCCTTGCTAGCATGATCGTGCATTGGTGTACTAAACACTATTTTCCTCTTAATGAAAAATGGGTGAATGGCTAGATCGCGGAAAAAGAAGTGAACACGCTGGTGGTGTTCTCGCCGGCGGTGACATCACAAATGCGGCTCACATCGGTGAGCGGGTTGGTAGGGAAGGGCAAAGCTCGCCGCCAAATGCGGTGGAGAGGTGATTGTGGCCATGGAATTAAGCCAAAGAGTGGTTGGACAAACTAATCGTGTGTGTTCCATGTCGGTGCCAAAGAAGAGACGATGTGGCGAAAGGTGGTGCTTATGGGGAGATCAATGTGTTGTTGACGGCTTCGCCATGGCAGCGGTATCAATGGGTGGAGGCATTTGGTTTGGAGAGGGAACTTGGTGAGGGACCAGTGGTTGCGGCTTGTGGCACCTTCCTCGCCGATATATAGCGGCTCTTATGAAGTGAGAGGGGCTTGTTTTTAGCCGGTCGCGAAGCTCGAGTCCCCGCCCCCCCCATGGCGGGCTCCGATATGCTTGGATGCGTGTTTGGACTGGGGAGGAGCGGTGAGGGAGGGCGAGGAGCATCTTTATCGCCGGCCTCTGCGGGAGGAAGCAAAATGCTCTACGATCTTTGCTCAAGCGAGAGAAAGAAGGCCGACGGCTTACAACGTCAACTTGGCCAAGCTTTGGGTGATGGGATGACCTAACCTCGCCGGTTGTTTCACGTTGTTGTTGCTTCCTTGGGGAAGTGCTAGCTGTGAAACAATAAAAAGGGAAAAGTTCAATAGTGTAGTGAAGGCTGTAAAACTGTCAGAGACTCAAGAAATTTGAGAAAGCGTGCGAGTTATGTGCTTGAGGGGTCGCTAGTGTGGTAACTAAGTACTTCTAATTGGCTGCCCACGGTTCCTAGCTAGCGATTTTAAACCAATTGTGGATGCCCTTATATTATTATTATTGTGTAGATAGTAACACCAGCAATTCTCCGCTTAGGCCCCCTTTGGCTCATAGGAGGATCACAAGAAAAGGATAGGAATCAATGTAGCGCCCAGGATAGGAGGGCAAGGTCATCCTCGAATTTTTTCCTTTACCGTGGCCCCCACCCCTCTGCTCCGTCTCCCTCCTCCGACCACCGAGGTGCGCGCCATGGCCTCCGCCCCAGCTTGCTTGTCTCCCTCGTCCTCCTCCTCATGCCACGCTCGCCCGCCTTGCACCACGGCCGTCACCGGGGAGGTTCGGCAGCCGCATCCACGCCTTCTGCATCGATGAGGAAGAGGAACTTGGAGGAGGATGTAGATATGGAGGTGGAGACGACATCGCCAGCGTTGGTCCTCCACCGGCATTGTGTGGGCCTTCCAAACGAGAAGGGGAGGACGGGCGGGGCGGCGGTCGCATGCCCGCGGCGGCAGGCCGGGAGTTCAGCGGTGGGGCGCTGCGGTTAGCCCGCATCCGGATATGGGGTGGCAGAGCAGAGGGCGAGGCGTGTGACCGCCATGACGGGGGGAGGGGAAGAGCGGCGGAGCTGTCGCGGGCAACCCGTGTCTATATATCCAGGGCTGCGTGGTCACCCCTCCTTCCCCTTGCGCCGATGCCAACCATGGTCTAGGGTCGTCCGCATCGCCGCTGCCACCTGCCGCGTCAACCTGGCCCCGTTTGCCTCAACGCCACCTGCTGCCCGCCACTAGGCCTCGGGACGGAGCATCCCGCGCGGCAGGCCCCTCCGTGCTTGTCCCCGAGCCGCTGGTGGCAACTCCCCACGCTCGTGCGCATCTTTATCTCGCAGTCATTGTGCTTTCCCTTTTCCATAAGCTCGAACCGGATTCTTCCTTAGTGAGGGAACGTCAGTTCCTCGGGAACTTTCCTGCGATTTTCGTACGGCATCCGAAGGGATGATGTCATCAGCCGAACGAAAGGGGCCTTAATTAGGTGGAATGCCAATTAGTACAAATCGCAATCCGAGTAAGCTTAGAAAATACCGTCGGACGGCGCTAGACACAAAATGAGTGGGCCCAGTTAGAATATAATATGGTGTGCAGAATGTTTGTTCTGCGATGGTTCCTTCCTCTCAAGTCTACGGTTTCGTTCTCAACTATCAAAATACCTGCACGACGACTTTCGACTTTGAGTTGTTGTGTGACATGTGAAGCCCAGAAATACGTACGACGCGGCTTCGATCATCTCTCCGTGTTGCCATTGCCATTAATTCCGCGGGCACGAACAACTAGAAATGACCTCGTAAATTCCCGATCAACTTCTGTGCTGTTTACCAATCCAGTCATCTTATCATACCATCATGCCCTCTGATCCATCCGTCCGTGAATTGCACGGCTGCCGCTTGCCCAAGCTGTAAATCATCTAAGCTCAGCCAGAAGCAAGTCAAGTCCATCGATCTCGATCTCGCGGTCGCCTCGCCGCCATGGACTGCTGCTTCCGCGTGTACGGTCTGGCCATCGCCAACATGGTGTCCGTCGGCGGCACGGGCTTCCTCGTCTACGCGCTGGTGAAGCTCGCGAGGACGCCGCACAGCACGGGCGGCATCGTCGTGGTGTCCATCTTCCTCGTCTTCTGGCTGGGCATCAACGCCATCATCTACCCGGCCTTCTGCGGCTCGCTCTTCCCGTGGTCCGCGCTGGGGGCGGTGCCTGGAGCCGCCGCTCAGCGCGGTGCTCTGGCTGCTCCGCTTGCCGTGCAGGTGCGCGCGCCCGCGTGGCGTCGCCTGATGGGCGACGGTGGCAGCGGCAACAACGACGTCGAGGGCGGTGCCTTGCCGCAGTTCATTCTGCAGAGTCACCACCAGGTGCACGGCATCGGCGGCGTGCTTCCCCGGGAGCCACCGGCTGGCTGCAGAGCCAGAGCGTGGGTGGCAGCTGCCACTGCCGCAGCTGCCGACATCCCGGCGTACGAGCAGCCGGACGACGGCGAGGTGCCTGAAGGTGACGGCACGTCGTCGGACTGCGCGGTGTGCCTTGGCGCCGTGGAGAAGGGGAGATGGTCAAGCGGCTGCCGGTGTGCCTGCACAAGTTCCACCAGGAGTGCATTGACCTGTGGCTGGGCAACCACTCCACATGTCCGGTCTGCCGGTGCAGCGTATTCACACCGTTGCCGGACCAATTAGTGTGAGAAAAAATGTGAAGTTGTTCATCATGATCAGCGGCATTGGACGTATACGACACAACCGACAGAAAGCTGGAGTGCTGGAGCCATATATAAATTGCTAGTGTAAACTATGGCAATCTGCGATTGCTAACTTGTTTGCTTGAATCACGAAATGTACAGTATAGGCAATCGACAAATCACTGTACATTTGGTGAAATATATATCAATTCTTCTTTTATATATACATTTTTTCCCTTTACATACGCGGTGCCTATATATTTGACTTGTGTTCGGTTGATAGATTTGACCATTTAAAAAAAAAAAATCCTTTTTAATTTATAATATTTTTCATTTTAAATATCTTTGAATCAAATCATCACATATATATATATGACTTACTCCCTCCGTCCCTTTTTTGTTTGTCTCTAGAGAAGGGTGTTTGTGACGAAACACGGTTCTCTAGAGATAAACATTTATGACAGAGGGAGTACATGTTTGTAAATTAAGGTGGAGAAATCCTTGTGGGAACTCTCGAAAAACTCCTTTTCGAAACAAATCCTTTTGAATCTATAAGATTTTTCATTCTGATATCTTTGAATCAAATCATCACATATATATGGCTTACGTGTTTGTAAATAAATAATTTTGGTGTAACTGATATATAATTTATAGAATCATTTAGGGTTTGATCACTATTATAAAAAACATATAAATTGGTCATTGATAAGTTTATTATTACTATACAAAAGACTATATAGTATCTATTATTATTCATGTGTCTTATTGTGTTTCAAAATGAATAGAAAAGAAAATATGTACATTTTTATAAAGTATTTTTTTTTTTTATCAAAGAGCAATGTTTATGTCTCATAAAATTCTATCTCGTATGAGAACACGGAATACTCCACTAAATTAATTAAAATGTTTGTAAATTTGATTTTCTCAATCCAGGAATCGTACTGTTCCAATTACTTTCTTGTGGAATGTATATCATAATATCCTTTAAATTTATGATGATCTACATGTATTTTGAAAACAATTCTACTCACATAACATATATTTGTTTATGGATAAAGCATAACATATTTGTCATATTTGATTTCCCAAGCAAGTTTTTTGATAACAAAGTTTTGTCATAAACGGCGTGTTTTTATGATACGAGGGAATAATTCCTACAAGAACATGCATGCACAATCAATGCACATCTTTTTGCGATAAGGAAAAATTCCATTGATAATAAAGCAAGTTACATCCTCTCATTACAGAAGTAAACCAAACTACTCCACCTCCGTTGATGGGAGATAAGAAACCTTAAAAAGGCATAAATTCTACCATCTAGGATCATCATCCCAAACGGATATGCCATGGACGCAAGCTCCGATCTAAACGAACATGACCATCTCACCATCCACCGCCCGTCATCCTCATACCCGTCACTTTTTGTAAAAGAGGAATAAACCGCTAAAACTCCACATGCTAATATAATGAAATTAGCGCCCGTCGATTACATCGTTGAACTCATCGCCGTTGCCTTCACCAGATTCGTCATGAGAGAACACAAGTCCAACCGACATCCGGATAGATATCGTTGGAAAACTAAATCTCACTAGCCCATCCCCATAGCTGCATAGAACCACAAGAGACAAAAAGAAAGGGTCGGAGTACTTTATTCTCCATCAATGGTGATATCTTCGTCTTGCCATCACCGGCTGAGAAATGACATGCTCCATTGCTCTATCCATGGTCTTGACGACACCTTACGCCGTGGCCAATCTCTTCGATTGGATTTCGAGAAACCTTGAACCTCGAAGACTCGATCTACTAGGAAAAACTTATTAAAACGGTGGATCCCCACTCCCTTCAACCCCGTGATGATGCCGAGGAGAAGGAGGGGGCCTAGCGATGGTGGAAGGCGGGAGCCGGCGGCGGCGCCCTAGGGTTTGGGGCCGGCGGTTGCAAGGAAAAGCCCCGGCTCGGTTTTAATCAATGCACATCTAATGATATACTACTATTCCTATAAAGATAAACTCTACTGATATTTCTCTCAACATGTGACGTCCACATCAACATCCACTCAACAATACACTAGAAGTTGCAATTATATCCAACTAGCATATGTAATTATGATAGTTTCTCTTCATCCACTAGCATGCATTTAGTTGTCCACAAAAAGCGAATTTAAGACAATTTCATTCATATAACTATAGACAAAAATAGCCTTATTTGTTTTAAATTATTTATAATCGTCGCGACAGAACGCGAGAGGTACTCACCTAGTATACCGTACGGGACCTTCCTCCTCGAAATACCGGTAACCACAAGCACACAAATTTTTCCCGGCTAATGGGTTGGGGAGTAATGGGAACTAGGGTGGCCTGACCTTCCTCGAAGGGTTACGATAACTCTCGATTTGGTGGAAACGAGACACAATTCGATCCGGCTTCGAACAACTCGATCCGAAAACCCCTTGTCGCGACACCCACGTCTCCTTTGGTTTTCAACCGGCGTTGCACGGTTGACCTCGCCAAGAAGGCTAAGTCCTTTGCCTGCAAATCGAAGAACACAAGCAAGAACAAGGAAGAATGCAACCAATTTGCAGATGAATGATTAATCTCACGAGTTTGGGTCTCACAAACCGATGAAACGGCGAAACTGTTCTTGACAGAATAATATAAGCAAAACCCAAACCCTAACTTGGGTGGCGGCTCTTGACATATAGAGTTTAGGGTCGAGCAAGACCCTGGACGCCCCCTATTGGGCTCCAACACGATACATGGCCCAAAGACCAAAATATGGTGGCACAAACCAAAACAGATTCTAGATGCCGGAGTGTTTCGATGATTACCGTGGACTCCTGACGAATTTGGGCCTGATAATGGTGCCATTGGAAGCGTCTTGAAATTATCTTTCCAACGATTTAGAGATCGTCTAAATTGATGCCCGTATGTGACCTGGGCGTACATTTTAGTGCAGGCCCCTGGACTCCGAAACCGACTTGAACTCGAATCGGTTTGGGCCTCCATATTGACTTCGACGCCGTGGCTGGTCCTCCACGCCTCCAAGTCGTTCTCCAAGTCCTTGGTGGTCCTCTCCTTGATTCCTAAGCATAACAAAGTCATTAAGTAGCAATCTATTCTCAAGATCATCAAAAGAATTGCTTAGGAACGAGCTCAGAAATTTAATTGTCGTGAGCGAGCTCTTGTGATTGGACCTTGAATGTTTAGCGGAGGATTATCTTGTGCATCCGAAAGAAGTGATGTCCTCATCATCCTCCCCTCATGAATTGAGTCGTGCTTGACTCAAGGTAATCTTCTTCTCCCAAATATGGCTTCAAATCTAAAATGTTGAAAGGACTACCCCGAACTCGGGTGACAACTCAAGTTTGTATGCATTATCATTTATTTTCTCAATAATTTTGTAAGGACCGCTGCTCTTGGCATTAACTTAGACATACGCAGCTTTAGAAACCTATCTTTTCTCAAATGTAACCATACTAAATCACCTGGTTCAAGTTTAATATTTTTCCTACCTTTACTACCAGCAAGTCTATACTGTTCATTCATCTTTTCAATATTTTCTTTAGTGGTTGCACGCAATTTTCAAATAAATTCAGCACGTGCACTAGCATCACTATGTGTTCATTCATTGGTAGGTAAAGGCAAAAGATCAATTGGAGCACGAGGGTTAAAACGATACACTACTTGAAAAGGACTTACCTTGGTGGTACAATGTGTTGCTCGATTGTAAGCAAACTTCACATGAGGTAAACATTCTTCCCATAACTTCAAGTTTTTCTTCAAAATAGCTCTCAACATAGCACCTAAAGTACGGTTCACTACCTCAGTTTGCCCATCCGTTTGTGGGTGACAAGTTGTTGAAAACAATAGTTTTATGCCCAATTTGTTCCATAGAGTATGCCAAAAGTGACTCAAGAATTTAGCATCACAATCTGAAACAATAGTAGAAGACATACCATGCAAGCGAACAATCTCATTGAAAAAGAGGTCAGCATTATAAACGTCATCATCAATTTTATGACATGGTATAAAATGTGCCATCTTCAAGAAGCGATCCACAACAACAAAAATGCTATCCCTCCCCTCTTGTTTCTAGGCAATCCTAAGACAAAGTCCATTGAAATATCTGACCAAGGAATAGAAGGGACGGGGAAGAGGCATATACAAACCATGTGGATTTAGGTGAGACTTAGCTTTTGACATGTGGTGCAGCGTGCCACAAACCGCTCAACGTCTCTTTTTCAGATGTGGCCAAAAGAAGTGTGTGGCCAAAATATCTGCCATCTTCTTAGCACCAAAATGACCCATCAGTCCGCCACCATGCGCTTCCTGCAACAACAACAAATGGCCGAACGGAACCAACTGAACTTCGAATCGGTTTTGGGACTCCATCTTGACTCCGGCGCCGTGGCTGGTCCTCCACGCCTCAAGTCATTCTCCAAGTCCTTGTTGGTTCTCTCCTTGATTCCTATGCATAACAAAGTCATTAATTAGCAATCTATTCTTAAGATCATCAAAAGAATTGCTTAGGAATGAGCTCACCTGTAAATTTAATTATTGTGCACAAGTTCTTGTGATTGGACCTTGAATGTTTAGCGGAGGATCATCTTGTGCATCTGAAAAAGTGATGTCCTCATCAGGGAGAAACAATTTTTTTGGGCCGGGTTTTCATGTGGAGTGTGTGTGGATGGGTGAAAATGGGTTTTACTACCTTGCGGGTTGGGGCGGGTTTGGGTGGGTTGGGACGGGTCGGGGCGGGTTCGCTCTGCTCGGGTTTGGATGGGGTTGGGTTCACATGTGGAACGACCCGGGGTAGGGTGGGTTTGGGTCGGATTTCCCCATTAGCATGGCGACCCATATTGACCTTCAAATATTAAGTCATCGATCATCAATAGTCATGTTATCTCCCACTAAAAGAATAACATCATTAAAGCCTTTAAACCTTAAAATAAATTCAAAGAGAGATTGACAAAGTGTACATATATATCAATAAATAAAAAACACCATTAATTGAATACTATAATAAATTCAGAACAATATGAGCACCCAAATCAAGTTAAAGTTCTGAACCAGGATTAACCGCCCACAACCGAACCAGGTGAGCTACACTATTAGTGAGAATTATCTGCAAAAAGTAGAAGAAGGTTTTCGACTAGGACATCTCCTTGTACCATTTCGCTGGCGAAGACACCAATGAAATTTTATCATCTTTAATCCTGTCACTCCAGCACTCGGTGTGTGAATCAAGAAGAGCAGATATAATTGATAAGAATTCCAGCACCACACCGCATAGTTGCAAGGTGAGAACCACACCAAGCGGCGCAGACATGGCGTGCTTCGGCTGTTGCTCCTGCCGCGTAATGATACTGGTTTTCATCAACACGGTGGGCCTCGGCAGCACTGCCTTCGTCTTGTACACGCTCGTCCGGGGCATGAGGGGGCCCCACCATCATCGTCATCCTCCTCGTCTCTGTCAACGCCAGCATCTACCCCGTCTTCTGCATCACGCTCTTCCCGTGGTCCAGTCTAGGGCGTTGCCTGCGTGGCGCGTGTGTGTGCTACTCTGGCTGCCGTGCGGCCACATACGCCGCCCTGGAGCGCCACCGCCGGCGACGACGACCACGGCAATAGTGGCTATGATTTGCCGGAGATTGTGGTGGTGCGGAGACAGGGCCAGCAGGTCAGGAACGTGTTTCCTAGGGGAGGCGCCGCCGCTTCCTGATCACAGAGTTGTTGCTGCCTGTAACATACCTGCGTACAAGCAGCAGCAGCAGGCTGGCGCGGTGCCGGACGGCACACGTCGTCGTCGGAGTGCCCCGTGTGCCTAGGGAGGGATCGAGAGGGGGGGAGATGGTGAAGAGACTGCCGGTGTGCTTGCACTTGTTCCACCAGCAGTGCATCGACCAATGGCTGCACCGACACCCGACGTGCCCGGTCTGCCGGTGCAACGTCTTCACTTCACTGCCACTGCAGGGCTAATTAAGTAGTATAGCTTGGGAAAGACTGAAAACTTGAATTGCAGGGTTTTGCTAACTGTACATTTAGTGATATTCGAAGGTGAATTGAACAGTCGTTCGCATATAGGCCACTAGTCTCAGTGAAGATGTGTTGAAAAATGAACTGAGAATCATATGAAATTTCTATAAAATTCCTATGCTACATGTGACTACTACGCCAATTCAATTGTCCAACTCTCCAGTCTCCACTGGCCGTCTACGCTTGGTCTGGGCCCAAACGCAAGCCTCAGTTTCTAAGGAATTTACGGTGATTGTGAAGACAAATTGAAAATCGACGCGGCGATAGTTCTTGAAATTGAAACCGATGCAAACCAATCTGATGGGGAACCTTATATAAAATGACTCGCTAATATGTATAATCGAGTCAAGACAGAATACTGAAGGTCAACCAAGGTGTCGTTGACTTGGAGAAACAACACGGTTTCAAGTCTAAAACCTATCTCTTTCAACATTTCGTAAGCACACGGAGAGTAAGGAACTCGGAAATTCCCGAAATATTTACTCTGAAGCCCACCTCCCTCATTACCATCGTGTCATGCACACGCTCTAGTGCATTTGAGCTCCAGCTTCTCAAGCAGCTACAGCCATGGACTGCTTCGTCCGCTTGTTCGGGCTGGCCATCGCCAACGCGGTGTGCATCGGCGGCACGGGGCTCCTCATCAACTCGCTCGTCCGGCGAGCGCGGAAGCCCCACAGCACAAGCGACATGGTCACGCTCTCCGTCTTCTTCGTCTTCTGGGTCAGCATCAGCGCCTGCGTCTACCCGGCCTTCTGCGGCGCGCTCTTCCCGTGGTCCGCGGTGGGACGGTTCCTGTGCTCGCCACTGCGCCGCCTCGCCTGGCTGCTCTGCCTTCCCTGCCGGTGCGTGCGCGCGGCGCGAGCTCGGCTGCTGCGGCACCGGAGCAGCAGCGGAGGCGACGCCCGCGCCGCCTCTGGTTCTTTGCCACGGTTCGTGGTGCAACAAGGACGACGACAAGAAGAAGGCCATGCTGCTGCTGCTGCATGTACGTGCTGGCGCGGGAGCCCCCGGTGCGGCGTGGGGCGCGGGTGGTCGCCCTTGACGACATCCCGGCGGCGGCGTACGAGCAGCCGGAGGAGGACGTGAAGCGGCGGGAGGATGGCCCGTCGGAGTGCGCCGTGTGTCTAGGCGAGGTGGAGAAGGGGAAATGGTGAAGCGGCTGCCGGGGTGCCTGCACATGTTCCACCAGCAGTGCATTGATTTGTGGCTGCGCGACCATTCGACATGCCCGGTGTGCCGTTACAACGTCTTCTCTACGGTGCTGCAAGTGGCATGATGTCCAACCTACTCGTTTTCTAGGCTCTTCATTTCATACATAAGTTGAGTAGTGACGGGCAACAACGGAAAGCTGAATATGTAAATATATAGGTAAAATGTAGAGTGATGTGGCATTTGAATTTGATGAAAATGGCAGGAAATGACATCTTTTGAAATTGCCGTCAAACTTTAAAAATGGGAAGCATTTTTCTGGTGCAGTTCACAGCATTAACTCTGCCTCAGAAAATCAATTTGCATGGGCAGTCAATAGTTTCTGCAGCACGTGAAAAATCCATTTCCGCGGAGCAAGTTGGGCTAACTAAGTTGAATGATGGAAATGCAAAGCGATCCCCAAGCATAGTAACACAAGGGCGTGACAAATTCACCATATTTCATCAAGGATGACAAAAAAATGTTAGAGAAACTCTACAATAATTAAATTAATTTCCTTTATGGGAACTATGATTATGGACATCCACAACCCATCATGTGTTCCGTCGGGGAAAAAAGAGAGAGAATGAAGGAAATAACCACTCCTAGCAACCACTGATGGAACCACGACTGAATTGTCACTGCAGAAGCACTTCCAGCAATTGGGCTGTAGATGATCTCAAAGAAGGGGACACTGGGGATTTACCAAAGAAGCCATCGTATAAAGCATAATTAACAGTAGCAGATTCGATCTCGGCATCAACTTGACGTGGATCTTGATTTTCAGAAATAGAGATCTACAGCAACAAAAGTTAACACCATTCAAATTGAGTTCACTCTCATAAATCTCTACAAGTCCCCTTTTTGTTACTTTATTTATGCGCAAACTTGAATTGTTACAATTTGTCCAGAATGCAATGATCATTCGGTTCAGTAACTAACAAAAATCTAATTTAATGTTAAATACTCGAAAACTACAAAAATTGAATAAATCCATCAGTAGATTAAAAGGAAATCTGACTAATAAACAGAATTCCAGCTTTGCTGTTAATCTTTGATGCAATTTAAGCTTGTAGACCTCAACTAAGCTTTAAGGTCTACAGTTTAGAAAAGTTTGCTCTAGTCAGTTAAAACCAATAAGATTTACATCCTAGTAGTAGACTAAAATATAGATTTCCTTTTTTTCTCGTTGGATAAAAAAGGTGCCGATGTGTCTCTTTTCTGATGTGTACAAGTTGTCAATTTTTGTGTTACTAGTGAACTAAGCACTGTTAAATTGTTGGTCTCTCTATACTATAAGCAATGGCCAATCCATGCCAGCTTTTATTCGGCCAGGTAATGTAGATAAATTTACATGACGGAAAGAAGTTAGCATGTCATACCCATTTAAATATTTAATCCTATCCAATCGAACCACCATCTATTGTCATATTTACTGTTTGAAAATTCACTATTTTCTATGTTAGAGGTGACGGTATTAGCCTCATTACCACGAAAATGCTGCACAATGGACAATGATCTGACAGAAGTAACAGACAGAAAAAGAGAGTTTAAACCTTGAGGTATCAAGTCTTGTAGAAGCATTGATAATTCTTGTACAATGGAAGTGTATTCATTGTGGGATAGTTTGTTATTTCTAAGTAGTTTATACAGCCGTTATTCAACTTTTGAGGAATGAAACATGGTCGAATATTCATATATTCACAGAATTGACTGTGACTCACCAGCATTCTTTTGGGTTCAAGCCAAGTTAAGTATATGCTTGTTCCCTGTTTGAGATTGCGCCCAAGAAATGTATTCTGCAAGGTTGACAGGGAAGATTCTTCCTCAGCATTTGGGTTTTTATTTGGCGAGCAATGACATCACTTAGAGCATTCACAAAAGTCTTTCCATCGACGACTCTAACAAGAATTATACTCAATGATTTCACAACTGGTGCTGCAAAATAAACTAGTAACATTAGCACATATTATGATTCCTTAAATTATGGAATTGATAGTTATCTCTTACCCTTAAAAATGGAGTCAAAAACAGAGGAAGCATCAAAGCTCTCAATACCAATCTTTTCTTTCCATTGCTCAGTATCAAGGCGAAGTGAGTAATCTACATAGAACGCCGCAGCATATACTTTGACAAAGAACTTATCTCTGTAACCTAAAAAGTGAGCTAAAACTCAAAATGCGAACTATAACTATAATATACATTAAAGTTAAGTCTGAAAACATAATTTTTACTTATATATCTATCTTGCGCCCCTGATACTGGGGAGCACAATAGTTAACTATGAGGTTTGTCTGGCTGCTACTAGGTTTCCCTACATACTTAGCTTGATTGAGCTTACCCAAAGAGAGAGATGACTATATAAAATATGAAAGGAGGCTTCTGACTTGTTTCCTACTTTCTTAAGAATATGACATTATAGAGTGTCCTTTTGGTTTTTATAACAAACCAGCAATTTTATTGACAGAAAGTTGCTGCATAGGAGTACAGAAGTTCATTTGGTACAGAGTGCAGTGCCATAATCAGTGGGCAACTGTTTCCATGATTTGAGTTGCCATGACTTGGTTTATATGTAACATTAAAAAGATTCTGTATATCATCCTGAAAGCTTGGGAAGCTAATGAGTGAGCTGTTATGTTTACACTCCTCGGAACCTTCAGGACCTAGACTCTTCTGTCTGATATCTCATTGAGAAACAAAAACCTTTGAGTAAAAGGTTTGATGTCCCAGAGTGTCCTTTTAGTTAGAGGCGGCCTATTCTAACAAACAAGCTTGATACCCGTTGTAACGTTTAACCGGGCTTTACTAGAAAGCTTAACAGACATATTATAACCCATTTATTCAACCACTTAAACCCTCTATTATCTCATACCAACTCAACCACAAAAAGAATTAAGAAAAAGGGTGAAAGAACAATACGGAATTTAGTTTGATATTGACATGGCAGCGAAATATACCTGTGCCAACTGCAACCAAAGGGTATGTATATAGCCTGGGACGGTTAGTTCCCGAGGAAACTTCACATTTGTTGTGTCCTCAGTAACAAAAGCATCACCAACTACAGAGAAAGAAGATGGGTTGAGTCACTGTAATTGTAGTAGCAAATATTCTTGAGAGAAAAACTGTCATGAAAATAGTTGTCATCTGGATCCATATTTCAGGCCAAGTCCTTTGATTGCACTTGGTCATCTGGATCCATATTGCAGGCAAGCCCTTTGCTTAGTGACACTACCTAGCTTTTTGGGTACTGAGAACAGTGGTTGGTGCAACACATGTTGACATGCACATGTTCCAGACAAAAAAGGTGTGATTTGAGGACAGGTTGGAGTGTTCAATATGCAACAATTCCCATATACCACTGATCAAGATGGGTTATGTTAAAAACTTTAGTGGCTGAAGAATTTATACCAAGCATCACACCATTTGAGATTGATCCCAATGAACAAGATGATTATGGCAATGTGGCGGAAAACAAGACTGGCAATAATGGTGTTCATAGTCTGACAAAGAAATAAAACATTCAGAGCCTAAACAGAATGACCACATACTACATCATCAGACAGGTCCAGCTCCCATGCAGATAGCAGTAACACTTTTCCTTTAAAACTGCTCTTGCAGCAAAAATTAGTGTTTCAGAAGTCAGATAACAGGGGGAAGCCGAATATTCTCCTTTTCCAGCTACTAAATCTACTTCTTTTTTAGCACCAAGCAAGGTTGGTTTTCCTACTGTGGACCATGCTGCTTCCTTTGTATTCAGTGGCTACACATAAGCCTGGGCAGGTGCTCCCTCCCCAGTAGAGAGCGTAAAAAGAGTAAATGTATGGATTGGGATATGAATTGGTTTACTTCTTTTGGTTAATGTCTCAAATAGTGCTCATCGAAGATATATGAATTAAGGCCACTGGAAATTGCACCAGTTCATTCAAGAACTTAGATCTGATTCAACCCGTGACTCATGCTGTTGGATAAGTATGAAGCGAACGCCTTATTCCCTCGAGAGTGCCCTAAGACCCCAACCAAGCAAATTCCTCCCATCCTGATCAAAAATTACTCAAACCTAACTTTTCCACTTTCTTGAACATCCAATCATTCAACATCAGTAGCTATTTTAACATAATTTCGAAGAGCAAGAACCTAAAATTACCTGAACATGCTAATTGTGCCTCAAGCTCGAACTCAAGGCAAAATTGGGAACCAAAACTTGCAGCGGCCATTTGATGAGTCATAGAACAGACAACCTGCGCCACCCCCGCTGCACAGGAGACCGGCAGCCACCGGGCGCCACCGCCCCCGCTGCGCCCGACGCGGCAGGCCAATCCGCTTTTGGAGACCGCCGCATGCGTGTGGACACGACAGTGGGTGGGAGCCTGCGAACAGGGAACAAGTGCGCGCAGGGAACGACGGACGCCATGAAAAATACTGGCCGTTACCGCTGCTCTCCCGGCGATCAGGGACCGAATGGCCGAAGTGAAGTGAAGACTGACTAGAGACCGCTGGTGAGTGGCGAAGGATGGGACGTGGCTTTATCGGCCGTCGCGTGACGGCGTGAGCTGTGCTCTCGAACATTTGCATACCCAAACGGCCAAATAAATTGCACCAGTTTTTCAATAAATCATGCTCGTTTGGTCAAGTCACGCTGCGCCACCTATAGATGAAGCGGCCGCCTTATCTCCCTGCGAGTGCCCGGCACGCCCCCGACGGACGCTCCGGGCTCCTGGATCGCCGGGCCGTACTCCAAACCTAACTTTTCCACCTTCTTGAACATCCAATCATTTTTACATCAGTAGGCTACAAAGACATAATTTCGAAGAGCAAGAACCGGCCGCGGGCGAAAAAATAGTAGTGCGAGAAGAAGCCGAACTCAAGGCAAAATTGGGAACCAAAACGTGCAGCGACCATAAATAGATGAGCCATAGAGAGCCTAACCTGCGCCAGCCCGCGCTGCACAGGAGACCGGCAGCCAGGCGCCCCCGCTGCGCGCGACGCGGCAGGCCAATCCGCTCTTGAGACCGCCGCATGCGTGTGGACACGACAGTGGGTGTGGAGCCTGCGGCGGGAATGCCTGCACGCAGGGAACCACGGACGCCAAGTTCATCATGGCCGCTGTTACTGCTCTCCCGGCGATCAGGGACCGAATGACCGAAGTGAAGTGGAGACTGACTAGAGAGTAGAGACCGCTGGTGAGGATGGCGAAGGGCTATTCACGTGGCCTTATCGGCCGTCGCGTGAGCTGTATATCCATGGGGCCATCTCTTTTGCATACCCAAACGGCCAAAAATTTTAACCCCATTTAAATACGTACGGCCGTACAATTCTAAATATAACACCGTTGTCTTTATTTTTCAAATTTAAAAAAGTCATGCTCCTTTGGGCCAAGACATCGCCAGTGCCACCATATGTGTCGGCGTGGCAAATCACCACCGTGCCAACTAAATTGATGCCACAAGAATCAACCTTAAAAAAAATTGATTTTTTTTCCGTATGATCTTGAATGAAGATAATTTTTATATGGAAATTGTAGCACTCGAAAAAGATTTACAACTTTCTAGTTTTAAGTTTTTTTTTTCTTTAAGGTTGCTAAGATGCTCAAAAAGATAAACAAAATTTTAGCAGTATATTAATCACGTAAAAGCACTCGTCGCCTTGGAAAAATCATCTCTCTTATACGATGCCAAATAGAGATACTTTCTATGTTATTAAAGATATGCACATGTAAAAATCATCCTCATCCAATATCATATGAAAAAAAAACAATTTTTGTCACCATTGGTGCGGCGCTACATAGCTGCCGCGGCAAGGATTTCCACGTGAAAATCGTTGTCTGACGTGGTAGATACGCCTGTGGCGTGGCAGCGTGTTTTGGCTACACCAGAGACTTAGGCGCATGCCCAAAATAGGTTGGATTTTAAAATAAAAATACAACACCAGATTTCAAATTTGTTTTTGGGTTAGAGATTATTACATCCTATCTAGTATGCAATCTATGTACCACTTGTGTTAGGACATCAGTTGAGAAAGATGTCATGGTAGTGCCTATTGTTATTGTAAAAAGTTTGAGGGCAATGGCAGTTTCTAATTTTTATTATTGGTGGTCGATACTAGCTAGTGACAAATCCTAACATGTATTTAAGTGAAAGGACAGTGAAAGGACCTTGATGTCGCCTAGAGTGGGTGAATAGGCCCGCAAAATTTTAACTCAAACTAAAATTAAAACTAGGTGCTGCACTGCCTCTCTTTGAGTGTGACATTACTTCACTTCAGGTGTTGCATTGTCTTACCATACAGAAAGACCATACAGAAAGTACAATAACTGACCAAACCTGGTAGAGATATGCTAGACATGTCCAGTGACAAGTCCACCAAGTACCTGCACTCACAAACACGCACAACCAAGTAGATCGGTGGTACATAGATAGTGCCACGGGGCGAAGCTATGTAGACAACGCTGGATGCACAGGCACCTACGGCAAAAAATCCAATTATTACCTTGTAAATACGAACTTTCCACCTCTTTGTGCACCCCCTTGGGCGAAAAGAAGGCACCCCCCACTAGCCTAATAGCCCACATAGATCTAGGGAATAGAAGGATGCGTGGAGATTAAGTATGATCCAGGCTTGAGAAAACAAATTGATGCAACAGTTGAGAGATGCTTTTCTGGAATGAAGTTTGTCAAAACAAGTTTGTCTAATCGCATGGGTGATCAACACTTGAGTCATAGACTTATTTGCTATCTAGAGAGAAGAAATGAAGAAAGTTAGCAATAAGGTTGTGGTTCGTCGTTTCAAGATAATGGAAGGAAAAGGGCGTAAATATGATCTATAATAGGTAATGGAATGTATCTACTTTTAATCGGTAATTCTACAATTTATTTGCTAAATAATTGACCTATTTATTCTCTTTCCTTTTATTTAGGCTATACGTGAATGTTTTCTACTAGACCAAAGATTTTACTATATGGGGCATGTTTTTCTTCATGATTTTGGCATTCTATCAATGAATACACTTCTTTTTGTTAACCGTGAGTGTTATGTTTTGACCAAAATCTCATCTCAATGCTCCTAGAGGATGTTTTCCAGGACACGAAAAGGATAGTCTAACACATCACAGGACCCGTACTCAAGGTAAAAGCTCGTTCTTCCCTTTATAGGGATAAAGAAGCTGTATTGGAAGTATAGAAATATGGTTTGCTCTTGGTATGAATGACAGTGTCAACATCCAAGATAGGCTCAGCTTGGCTAAGCTTAATTTTGGCTTTTTTTTTTTTTTTTTTTACGGAAATCGTGATGATTGGTTCCTGGTGCATTTGGAATGAAAGAAATGCTCTAGTATTTAACAGAAAAGCTCCTTCTCTTGCCAGATGGAAAGCTGACTTCAAAAAAAAGGTCCTTGAGCATTTCTGTATAATCAAGCCCGCTCTTCATCAGTCTATTCGGCTTTGGCTAGACTCCTTGTAATCTTGTTTGCTTTTGCTTCCTTTTCTCTTTTGGTTAGGACTTACCTCCTTCTAACTCCTGGTTAGTGAGGTCTTCTTTTTGTACTCTGTTATTTAATATATGCCGCCGGGGGGCTTTGCCCCACGGTTTCAGTTAAAAAATAATGCATTGAGAAATAAGAATGACATAATAAAATTTGAATGCTAACGTCAAAATTTTAGCATGCTTCCTCATCTACAGGTGCCTGAGCACTCAGGCGACATGTCCAAAGCACTATCCAGCGCTTTGCTGCTATGCTGATGGAAGCAAGAAGCGGATGATCACATGCCAGCAAACGTCGCCTGATTTTTTTTGAAAATTTCAGATGCCTGTATAATAGGAAACTCCCAAATTTTAGGAGCAGGCATATCTAACGAGGGGAACGAGGCAAATTAACTGCCAGCTAACCAGGATTGTCCTCAAAATCGTAGTCCTTCTTCGTTTATAGCGCCCAGGAACAAAGTCGTCCTGCTATTAATGTGATGTCCTAGTCCTATATAGTAGCTGCAGACTACCCGAAGCTACTCCAGCTAGAAAAATGCACTGCAATCCAGTTGCCCTCACCTACATCACCGTTGTCTCTGTATGGATCACACTCACAGCCTGCGCCCCTCTACAATTTCCTCGGCACGTCGCCGAAGGCAACACTATTCGACATCCTCGTTGTTTTGGCTGCGGCCGCCAGTCGGCTACTCCTGGTGATGTGCCGACCTTCCCAGCCCGCCGTCACTGCCGGTGGTACCGTCCTCAATCAACGGCTTCCACGGGAGCCACCGGTGCGGCACGAGGTGACCACGGGCGGCATCGCTGATGATCAGGCCGTTGCGTTGGGTGAGAACGGCCAGCAGGCCGGCAGCACGACGACGACGGAGTGTGCGGTGTGCCTGGACGAGGCGGAGGGGGAAATGGTGAAGCGACTACAGGTGTGTTCTGCACGTGTTCCACCAGCAGTGCATCGACATGTGGCTGAGCAGCCACTGACGTGCCCGGTGTGCCGGTGCAACGTCTTCCCCGCTGTCTTCGGCTCGGCGAGGACAGATGCATGCTGGTGAGGAGGAGGACGCGGCCACGGGGTTTTGAACTCTGTTTCGGCATTCTAAACTCTATCGATCTGCTGATGCTCTCCACAGACTGTATGTTTCTCACAATGATGTGATTCCTTTGAAACATGGGGAATGCAAAACTTTCTGGCACTCTACGTCCCCGAGGGGGGGAAAAATTTCCACACATAGGCGCATTTGTCTACTCTGAGTGTGCGAGCGTTGTATTGCATTTTCAAATAAAAAATTAGTTAAGTCAATCACCATCTATCCACCGTTCAATGACTTGAAAGAGCAACGACAGTTACGTCGTTAAAAGCATATTCCGTACCAACTCCAACTCTAGAAAGGTTCCAGGGACACGAGAAGACTCCACCGAAGCAAAGCCCGAGCCTCTGCCAAGTAGGGGGTCGGCCGGCCCCACCCCCATGTCCGTCGAACTAGGGGCCACCTGTCAGCCACGAACTTTTACATCGATTTCTCCACTCCTTTAGAGTTGCATTTGCATATATGTCACTAACCAAGATCGGGTTGATCCGAAGAGCCATGATTGACGCTTCGTCCTATATAAACAGAGCCCTTCCCCTTCCCTTTCCTAAGGGAAGTAAGCCAAGGAGTCCCTTCCCCGTCCCTTTCCCTAAGGGAAGTAAGCCAAGGAGTCAAGAAGACAAATGACCCGAAAAGTCCTCTCCTCCGTTGAGGAAGACCTAGATCCACATGAGAATTAGAATAGTCACTTCATAGTTTAGTATAGGCTAGCTAGCAAGGTTCAAGTAGATTTCAGGCATCGTGCTTAGATCTCTAGATTCGTCATTCATCCGAGTCCGTATAACTTACATCCTCTCTATATTTATGACTTTGTTCTATTTCAATACTATGTTTCTTTTAGGAAAAAGTCCGAATTACTACCCTCAACTATGATCAAAGTCCAAATAACCCCTAAACTATATTTTGGTTCATTTTACCCCTTAAACTATGTCATTTGGTCCAATTTACCCCTTGATGAAATTTCCTTTTTTGTTTCTCCACACACAAGTGGAATCTTAAGTTGATTTTTTATAAGATGATAGGGGACATCATAACGTATGTGAGAAAAATATATCATCATTTTTCATCATTATTTGATATGGTAAGATATTTACTAATAAATTCATCCTTGAAATTCAAATTATGCACAAAGATATTTTTTTTTTGAGATTATACACAAAGATATTGATGAAAATTCAAAATATATTTTATTAAAATGGATTGTGATATCCACTACCACCATGCAAAATTTTAAATTAAGATTCTTCTTATATGTGGCGGAATAAAAGAACAAATTTCGTCAAGGGATAAAATGAACCAAAAGATATAGCTTAGGGGGTAAAATGAATCAAAACATAGTTTAGGGGTTGTTCAGACTTCGGTTATAGTTGAGGGTAGTAATTTGGACTTTTTCCTTCTTTTATTATGTTCCTAGTTTGCTCTACTAGTGTATTTGATATAGTCATAATTAATAATGAGTTTATGCATATGATCGCAAAACGCTTAGCTCACTACTCGAAAGTGAGTTACACGGTGTATGTTATGCCAGCGTGGTGCTTATATATTGTTTACCTACGGATGCACCTTACACTCTAGATCATGTGGTAGATCGCGGGTGTGACATTCCCTTTTAGTCCTTTGTAGTTCACTCCCCGCTTTGTAAGACAAGTACAGCCCGGTTGTGAAAAAAGTCTTGCTCTGTTCTTTTTTTTTAGTAATGTTCCTTATGCATAGATAAAGAGTAATTATGCTATACATGATTGTATATATGCTAGAGTGTACAAAAGACATAATAAATAAGAAATGACATAAGAATTCAATCTCTTATCTAATCTCGTATTTAGCCTTACTACATTAGTGAGTAGTTTACTTTTTATCTCTGGATATTATCAATGCTTACACTTATTATTTATCATTTATTGTCTTACCCTGATAGTGTATGGATGAGGGATTGCTTTTATTATGAGTATACATATTTGTCAAATATTTCTAGCCACCCCATAAATTCCCTATGGTAGAAAAATATATATAATGATAGATGGATTACTACTGTTGAAATGCTATAATGATATTTAATCTGCGTGCTTGTGGATTCCCTTTACATTTATATTCTTCGTACAAGTGTTATGATCGTAAGGATCAACTTGCATTTCTAGCATTGCTTCTAGGGATGACAACCTAGTATTAAGGTGATGCTAAGAAATACCAACAAGATGTAAAATTCCAGATGTGTTTTCAATGTCTACTAGACGTGGTGTGCCTATGATGACATTGGCGTCGTTGCTGAAGGAGAGGAGGAAGGCATCAATCAGGAACATTACACCATCAACGCGCTGTGCGACAATAAAATAGGCTCCTCGACAAGCTATCTTCGTCACTACCAATAAGCACGGTAGTGGTGATGCGGCTTGGTGAGGCCAATGGCGCATGTGCTATTGAGGATCTGAGCAACCTTACCAAGGATGGCTCCCGTCAAGAGCATGGTGTGTCCTCCTCTCACCCTTGAATTTGGGGTGCCTATGACCATCATCATGCATGGGTTAGTTTGTTTTCATCATCGTCGAGGACGATCTGCAATGAAAACCAAGGACAAGTATTAGTATTAGTCCTTAGTAGCTTTGTAGATGGAGAAGATTTGGTGAAGAGCTTTCTCATCATGGCCAATACAATATTGGGTGGCATAGCCATGGAGGGGGCCTCTTGCTTCTCGCTTGAGTCAGCCTGGGCACCAAAATACCGAGAACCGAACCGAAATTACCGAGAACCAAACCGAAATTATCGAGAACCGAACCGAAATTTACCTAAACCGAAATATTCGGTTCCATGTTCGGTTCCGAAGTTTTCACGAACCGAAGTACCGAGGTAAATACTGAAACCAAACCCTAATTTACCGAATTTATCAAAATTACCGGTTACCTGAAATATGATAATTTTAAGTGTTGTTATATTATTGATTGTACTATTATAGACTATTATATTATGTAATTTTGGCACTCCCAACAAGATGTATTTGTATTTTTTTCACTATTATTGTCTATGAAATCATGTCAAAATTAGTTTCACTACTACGTAATTGAACTTGCATGGTGTTTAGAAATCATTTTCTGTGGCGGGCATTTCAAAAACCGCCACGGAAAATAGGTGGCCTGGCAGCCCCCCGCCAAGGGCAAAACCGCCACGAAGCTATCGATTAACCGCGGGCGTCTTTGTAAAATAACCGCCACGGTTAATCCCCATTAACCGTGGCGTTTTGTTACAATGCCCACGGAAAAGGCCGTATTATAAATACAGCCCCAAACCTTCTTCTTCCCCATCGGATTTCGCCATTTTTTTTAGGGTTTTGAGCTTCAAAACCCTAAAAACACCATTTCGAGGGGGGGGGGGTTGGGAAGGTTTTGCCCTTGGTTTGATTAAAAGTTTGGCACCGCTTAGGCATTTCTCCTCTTTCTCCCCTCTTCTCTCCCCTCTTTCTCTCCCTCTCTCCCTCTCTCTCCCCCTATTTCTCCTCTTTCTCCCCTCTTCTCTCTCCCCTTTCTCTCCCTCTCTCCCCCCTCTCTCTCTCCCTCTCTCTCCCTACGCATGGTCCTCCCTCTCTTGAGATCTAATTGAATGTTGTTTGTGCTCTCTCTCTTCCCCCCTCTCTCCCCCTCCCCCTCCCCTTATCTCTCTCCCCCTCTCTCTCCCCCTCTCCTCCCCCTCTCTTTCTCCCTTTCTTTTGAGATCTAGTTTTGATCTCTCCCTCTCAAGCTAGCTCCTCTCCCCTCTCTCCTCTCCTTCTCTCTCTCCCCTCCCCCCTCTCTCTCCCTCTCTCCCTCTCTCTCCCTCTTTCTCCTCCCCCTCTCTCCCTCTCATTTGAAGTGTACGTGCTCTCTTTCCCTCTCTCTACTCCCTCTCTCTCTCTCTCGTCTTCCTCTTTTGCACTTTAGTTAACTCTCTCTAATCATCGATACTTCGATCTCTAATCATCGACGCTCTCTTTGCTTTGGTTTAATTAATTTGAGCAGGCCGTCATGGCGCCGAATAGGGATTGGATATACGTGGCCGAGGATGAGTTTGGATTTCATTGATGATGTCGCGAAAAGAAGTTTATGCCCGCCGCGCGTGAAGCATCGAATCGGTCGGGTTTCGAAGTAATGGTGTGCCCGTGCTATCGGTGCAAGCATATGTTCTTACACAAGGATGATGTCGCCGTGGAGCACTTGCTGCGGTATGGTTTCATCGAGGGGAGCCGAGGTACACCGTGTGGAAGTATCATGGTGAAAAAGAACCGAAAGTGTCGCGACCGGTTCATCTCGGAGGACCCCGTCGACCGCAACGACGGAAACAACGGTGGTGGACGAAGGACGAGAACAAGTTGATAATCGTGATTACATCCGTAGATGAACTGCTTGAAGACATGCCGAAAGACAATGCGGGTGGAGATGATGGTGAACGGTCGAAGAGTTGATGACATGTCCCCGAGGATGCCGATCTTTTGAGGATATTGCTAACCTCAAAGATGAAGATGACGTGTTGTTTGGCAATCCAAGATGGCTCGAGAATTTTAGACAGATGAAGCAGCGGCAATTGACCCTCTACAAAGACGACGGCAAATGTCCGAAGCATTGCACGACGCTACGTTTTAACCTAACGATGTTGATGCCGAAGGCTCGCCACGGGTGGTCGACACGAGCTTCAATGACTGCTTCGGGTCCTCGGTGACACCGTTTTACCCGAGGGAATAAGGTGCCCGCCAATACCTATCGCGGCGAAGCCGATTCGCCCCCGTGGCGATGAAGCTTAGGAAGTTTCATCGTGCCCTAACCATTGCATTCTATACCAGGGTAACTATGCGGACTTGCAAAACCGTCCGCGTTGTGGCGATAGTCGTTACAAGAGGAATCTTTGGTGTCGTGCCACCGATGAGGAGGGACCGTCGAGAGGGCCCAAGAAGCGTAAGATGGGCAAGAAGAAGCGAGATGCCACCTCCCGAGGACGAGGAAGAAGAGGGTTACACCCGAAGGAAGATCCCCGCCTCTATCGGTGTGGTACCTACCGTGCTCGACCGACGCTCGGCAATTTTTGGGAACCCGTGAGGATGCCAAGCTGATGTCCCCGCATGCATCGAATGCACGAAGGGCGATGGCAAGTCTGCGACACCCCTCGGATGCCAAAACGTGGAAACGCATCAATGACATGTTCCCGGAGTTTAGGACGAGCCTAGAACGTAAGCTTCATTGAGTACCGACGGGATGAATCCGCTCGAGAGACCTCGCGGTAGTTCGCACAAAGACCTGGCGGTCACCCTCACCATATACAACCTGCCTCCCTACGAGTGTCCGGCGCAAATATCTTCTATCGCCATGCTCATTTCCGACCAAAGCAGCCCGACAATGATATAGATGTTCCAATTGAGCCAAGAATGGAGGAATTGGCGAACTGTGGAAAGAGGTCAAGATTATGGATGCGTCCGAGAAGAAGAAGTTCACTCTAAAGGCCATGATAATGGCCACCATCGATGATTACCCCGCTCTCTTTTCATTGTTGGGGCGGATTAAGGGGAAGACAGCTTGCACGCTTGCATTGAGAATACCGCCCCACTTACCTTAGCGGATCCCAAAAGACGGTGTACATGAAGCATCGTAAATTCCTCCTCGCAAAGAACACAGGTACCGGGAAACTTCGATGGATGAGTACTTTGACGGCGAGCCAGAGGGTGAAACGGAGGAGTCGGAAAGGGTAAAGTACGAGCCAAAGGTGTTTGAAATGGTGAAGAACATAAACCACGAAGTTCGAAAAGAAGAAGAAAGCCGGGGCCAAAAGGCAAAGAAGAAGCGGAAGCGAACAAAACGGCAAAGTGGAAGAAGAAGAAGAAGAAGCGTAAGTAGAACCCAATCCGCACCGCCCAAAGTCCCATTCAAGAAGCGGTCGATTTTCTTCAAGCACCGCCATACCGGAAGATGCTCCATACACCCCATGCCATCGATAACATGCATCTACGTAAGAATGTCTTCGAGAGCTTGGTCGATTTTCCTAGATATCAAGACTAAGACGAAGGACGGTGTCAAGTCACGCCGATCTTGCCGACATGGGCATCGGGCCCGAAATTCACTCGATACCCTCGGGGAATAGCGGAAAAGTCAACCTTCCAAACCCGCGAGCTACAATCCGACACGGGATAAAAAGAGGGATTTTTGCAAATGGCTTAGGGATGTCAAAGTGCCGATCGGGTTTCGTTCCAACATCAAGAGCATTGTATCGATGAAAGACCTCACACCGTCAAACTTCAAGGCCCATGACCGCCATGTCATGCCGACGGTGTTCCTTCCAATTGTGATTAGGTGCATCGCCTAGAGTTCGTGAAGATGGTCGCGTTACACGCCGTGCTACTTTTTAATCGCATCACGTAGAAGGTCATCGCTGAAAATGACCTCCCCCTCAAGACCGAAAGAGTTCATCGCGAGAGACTATATGCCACCGAGATGTGCTTACCACCGTCTTTCTTCGATATTATGCCACACCTCATGATACACATGGTCGATCGATAGAAGAACTGGGGCCTCTCTACCCGCACGAGATATGGACGAACGAGCGGTTCATGTCCTCTCTTAACAGATCCGTCCTTAACCGTGCATACCCGAGAGAGCTCTATGATCGAGGCATACACAACACAGAGGCTATTAATTTGGCACTAGATACATCCGGGATGGAAATGCAATCGGCCTACCCGACCATCATCGCACGGGCGTAACCGCGGGGATGGGCTGCGCGGGAGGAAAGTACGGACCGATATAGACCGCCGCCGCCTCCCGACGCCGCCGCCGCCCCCGCACGCCCGCCGGCGCCCGAGATCCGCCCCGCCGCCGGGGCTAGGAAACCCTAGCCGCCGGGGGACTCTGCCGGCGCGCTGAGATCCGCCGCCCGGTCTTTGCTCCTCCCCGTCCCTCCCTCTCCACGAGATCCACCGCCCGGCCGCTCCTCCACGTCGTCCGCGCGCCCGGTGCTGCTCCTCCCCGTCCCTCCTCTCGACGAGATCCGCCGCCCGGTCTGCTCCTCCCGCCGTCCCGTCTGCCGCTCCTCCCCGCCGTCCGCCCACCCCGGTGCTGCTCCTCCCCGCCGTCCAGCGCGCCCGGTCTGCTCCTCCCCCTCGTCCCTCGCTGTGCCGTATTGCTGCCCTCCCCGTCTTTGCTCCTCCCCGTGCCATTGCTCCCTATCTTTACGCTTCTTTGTGATGCCCGTGATGCCATTTTTTCATGCCCGTGATGCCTTTTTTTTCTACTGCTGTGATGCTCGTGATGATGGTTACCGAGCATATGCCGAATGCCACCGCCCATGATGCAACTTCACATTTTTAGATTATTTATTAACCGAGCATATGTCGAATGCCACCGCCCATGATGCAACTTCACATTTTTAGATTATTTATTAACTTAGCATATACCGATCTCTATATTATGCCATCAGTGCCACGAATGCCACCGCCATACTTTATCTATATTTTGGATTTGTGGTGACATTTCGGGGTGATCGTGAACGGGGCGGAGGACTTAACCGATTCCACGGCCGGGGTCACATATATATGGTGGCTCTCTCTATCTACCTCTTTTTAAGTCCCAACCTTAGACTCTATTTTCTCTACTACCGTGTTCAACTTCCGTGGCGGTTTTTCTCGTTTTTAGGTGCCATTTACTATCTTTAACTATCTACTTGTGGCATTTGTAATGATTTGAATCTTAATGCTTTGGCAAAGGCATATGCGATGATGTGAATCTATTAATGCCGAGGCGGTGGCGATGATGAAATGTCCCCATACTTGTGAGCGGCTAAGCGAGGACGGCTTGTATAACATATACAAGCAACCAGGTTTAGACGCGATGTGATAAGGATAGTTGGGGACTTCGAGCCAAATTTGTATTTTTACACATTTTTTGTATTCTTACATATTTTTGTTAATTTTTGTATTTTTACATTTTTTTTTGTATTTGTAGACATTTTTTGTATTTTTAGTTTATTTTTGTTTTTTTTTTTGCCACTACTCTATATATGTAAAATGGAAAACTATGTAATCATGAGAGGAATTCAATAAATCTATGTTCTGAGATGACTCGTGACACTACATACTACTACCGTACCTTTTCACTATAATAAAATGCTCAGGTGTTCCCCAGAGAATCCAATGGCATCCGAGCCAACCGAGCAAAGATCGTGCAATGGGTGGCCGGAGCGAGGAGGATGTGGCCTCCACGTCCGATTCTTCCTCTCCGACAAAGGGATACGTGAGCGAAGAGTTGACACCACCGAGGCCACGTAAGAAACGCCCTAGGGAGGATGAAATTGATCCGGACCGCAAACCGAGGAGCCCAACACACGGGGTTCTCGAGTGGACAGCCTGAACCAAAAACGTAAGTATACGACAAACACAACATCGTGTGCCTCATGTAAGTACACGACTAATTTTAGTTGTTGTTGTGATAGTTACCATTGGTGCCTCTGGCGTCTAGAGTTTCGTGAAGAGAGACCTCGGTCGGAGGGGCAGAATCTAGTCCCACCCCAAAGACTTCAAATGACCACCACCTCCAAGAAGTCGGGCTTGAAAAAGAGGCCAAAGACGGGAGGCACCGTAAAGCCGAGGTGGTGTGTCATATATATTGAGGATAGGGCGAATAGAGATCCCGTGGAGCCGAATCTATCGGGGCCACCTATAGCAACCCGTGTCTCCGTTGTAGCCAAGGAAACCGTGCCCATCACTTACCTAGATTGAAGGAATGTCCCCAAGGAGCTGAAGAAGAAGGTGTGGAAAGGCGTGAAAGTCCTATTCCATTATCCAGGGCCAGAGGCAGGCTTAACAAAAAGAAATGCAAGAAGTATGTGTGGTCCATTGCAAGCAAAAGCGCCGCACCCTCAAGGAACAATCTGTACACAAACTATGTGTAGAACGGCAAGTCACCACTTCAAGCCTACAACTTCTTAAAGCAACCGGTCTGCGGGATGAGTTCATCAACCTTACGACTAACGAAGAGTATGAGGCCAAGTCGAAAATGGGTAAAGAACTCGCAAAGAAGAACGAACTCAGGCACAACCTCGGCATGGTAGGATATGCCGGGCCATAAGGGTGGATGGCGGCGGAAAGAAAGGGAGGACGCCGAGAAAGGGATAGAGAATCCGTTGCTAGCCCTTCCCGAGAGGGCACGTGACTTCTTCTATGCCCGTCAGCCCCAAGAAGCGTAAGACGGGCAGCACGCCCAAGTACAATGACCCAAAGGTCGACGAGGTGGAGAAGAAGGTGATGCTTGTCAAAGAGGCCAAGGAGCGCGGGAGTTCCAACCTAGGAGGGAGCACGACGAGCCGCCGAGGGCAATCGGAAGACCCGAGCACCGTGGCGAGTTCGGGGCAGCCCTCGAGGTATAGCTAGAAGACCGTGGATTCTTGGGCATCCGACGCGACCAACTACCACACGAGGCGCAGGTACAAGGAAAACCTTAAGATGCAAGGCTATGAGGAAGCCATAAAGGACATAGTCGTGAAGAAAATAGAAGAGGTATTAACAACAAGAGGTATTTCCAACATCCAAGGTGTGAGTACGAGTGCTGGAGCTAGGAAGAACCCAATCGACGATCTCGTCGAACCCGCGGTGGGCACTCTCTATATACCCATTGGCGGGAAGGGAAAGAAGAAGGAGGTGGTGGCCACGCCGTGGGTGTCTCGCACCACGGAGAGATATGTTGTACAATAACGAGCCGGTCCCACCCGACTATGCCTTCGTTTATCTAGAATCCATAGAACCAGGCCTTGGTGATGAGGAGATCGATATCCCAGGTGAACAAGGAGAAACAGTACTCAAGGACCTTCGGGTGGAGAGGGAGTACCTATGGAACAAGGAAGACATTGCCCCTGTGGAAACCGACGACACCACCTCCGACGGTAGCGCCCCGCAGCCCCTCCTCCTTCTCCCCGGTGGTGGTGGCGATGACGATGATGATAACAACGACGATGGTGGCCGAGGTGGCGGAAGTCCTCGTCCGAACCCACCTCCTAAGAACCGGAAGGAGGAGACGGCGGCAAGACACCCCTGCTATGGCGACGGCGAGAGGACACCTTCTCCTAAGCGCGACAAGGGGGGCTCGCCGCCCTCCCACGCCGTTCAAGCGCCCAATGGTCAAGGAGGTTTCAGAAAATGTGACAGGTAGAGCAAAAAAATATGGCTAACTTGTACTAGGCATTAATTGGTGGCTAATGTAGTTCAATTCACATGCATAGGATTCTCAACACCGCCTCTCGAGCACTCGTAGGACGATGAGGTCGAATGTTCCCCCAAGCGCCGAAGAAGAAGAAGCTATCAAAAGAAGATGAGGAAGTTCTTGCCCCGACCTCCAAATACTTAGATGATTGCGACGGGGGTGGAGCTAGCGAGAGAGAAAAGGACCTCCGATTGGCTAAGCGAACCCGGGGCCGTGAAGACCGGCAAGTACTAGGTACGTATATGCGTGATAATCTCAACCAAACTTAGCGGACATATTACGTATGTATGCGTGCGTAGCTAGAAGATGCTAACATACATCTCCTTCGTATAGGAATTATATACCCCATCGGCGGGGACAATGGGTCAGCCCTGACCGCCTGCATCGGGTTTGAGCTTGGCAAGTTCATGGTGCCCAAGGGCCCGATAATCGAGGACGATGAGTGGGACACTCGCGGAGTTCCACCTATTATATCAAAATGCAGGTTGATCGGGGGTGACAGAGTTCCATTTCGTGGTTCCTAAAGAGCTCTTTAACTTGGAGGCCAATAGGCTTCGACGAAAATGTGGCGGTTGCTACGGCGCCCGGGACCTCGACCAATCCGTTGTCACCCTCTATGCTTGCGTGAGTTTGTTTACCGATCATTACGCTCGTACACCACTAATTCTAGCTCTCCGATCCTATAATGTCGTGAGACCACATGTGCTTGCGGGGATGCAAGCATTGATAGCCCGAACGAAGAATGAGCCAATTGTGTTTCTATGTCCAAATATATAGACGTGGCATATTTTTCTCATTTCGGATGGAGAGCCGAGGAACCAAGAGCTCAAGAAGCTGGACAAGGCCGAACAATATAAACACTATAAAAGATTGGTCGATGCAAAAGTTAGAGAGATGGCGCACTACATCCGTAAGTGCATGAAGAAGATCAAATCGGAGGCGGTTGTCTCATTGCGCCCCAACATATCAAGTAAGTCAAAAGCAATACTTTTTATTTTTTGAACACTTGGAATCTATCTCTAATCAAATAAAATGGTGTAGCATGGCCGGTATAGAAACAACGGCACACATTGGCCAATGGATTACTTGGCTAATCTTCCCTCAGATGGAGCGGCCCTTAGGCGGACTCAAGTTGTATGATACGCCAAAAGGCCTCTATAAACATTTTGAAGAGGCCCTCGCAACCGTAAGTCACGACACTTGTATACTATTTCATACCACAAACTTCGTAAGTCATGACACTGTGAGATTTCGCATGGGGGCTTACAAGGATTACTTGAAAGACCCCGAGTCATTGGATCGGAGGCACAAAGATACGCAAAGAAAAACATAAGGACCAAATGAAGATCGAGGCGAGATTACGAGGTATATGCAGCATTACTCGTTTGCTCGTCCATATTGAATGGTCTCATAATATTCTAACCATTTTCGGTACATATATCGTGCATGCGGTCGCGTAAGCGACCTACGACAGCAAACTGTGTGGTTTTCTATACCAGACGTTCAAAGCCCGCAGTTGACGTGTACCGTACTACGTGGGCGCGAAATGACGAAGAAAACCACGCCACAATTTTGGACAAAAGGCTTGGACGACATTACGTTCAAAAACTAGTTGGCGCCATCTATAGGGGCGTCGTTGAGGACGTTGTGCTACCTACCGGCCATTTCTTCGACCCTAAGAGCGACCTTGCTAGAAACGAGGACTTATGGGAACTACGGATTGGAGAAATAAGCTAGACATGAAGGACTATATGTGAGATGGCCCAGAGTTGTAACCTAGCTAAACGTGATTGAGCAATCGATCGTTCGATCAAGTTTTGTAAATTCTGATGTGTGGTGGTCACTTTTAAACTCTAAGTGCTTTAATTGAATGTCCATGTTAGTTGAATGTTAAATTGTGATGCATGTTTAAGATTTATGTGAATATTCTCTTATTTTATTATTTAATATGTGGTTTAAATCATAATTTATAATTTTATAATATTTTTGAATTATTTTTTTATTAATCCTGAATTAATTAACCGTGGGCGGGCTTTTAACAAAAACCGCCATGGTTAATACATTAACCATGGCGGGCACGTAACGATGCCCGCCATGGTTATTTATTAACCGTGGCGGTTTTTGTTAAACGCCCGCCACACGGTTAATGGATTTTTCATGGCGGGCAAGGGGACCGCCACGGTTAATCGAACGATTAACCGTGACCCTAGCTCCGTGGCGGTTCCTATGCCCGCCACGGAAAATCTAAAATGTCCGCCACGGAAGTTCAATTCTGTAGTAGTGTTTTTGAACATGCTATTACATCTTTTTGGGATCAATTCGGTATTATTCGGTAAATACCAGAACCGGACTGAATTTACAAATACCGAATTCCCTCGATGCGAGTTTTTAGGAACCGATCGGTACCGATTTCTCGGGAACCGAATTTGCATAGGTACCGAAGAACCGAATCGACCGGTTTGGTATTTACTGAATGCCTAGGCTGACGCTTGAGGAACGTGTGGCTGGCGTCCTACATGATGTGCCAGGTCTCCTCCTCAAGCTCCTTGGCTGTAGCTTCACACACATTGGGGAAGCATTTGCGCTCGATATTGGTGAGGTGTGCATTAGGCCTCATGAAGTTGGCATTGACTTCATCAAAGCGTCTACTCATGTTGGCACAGAAGATGGTGAACATCTTATTCGTTTTGGAGATGATGGTGGAAGTGAACATGGGACCGCTGTGGTCTCCGGACACCAAGTGCCCCGAGCCTTGCTTGGGGATTCTTGGGACGGTTAATTGGTGGAGTGCTAGTGGTAGCGATGCTAGGGTAGAACATAGTGGCATGCGCACGGGAGAGAGGGCAACGGTGGCTTGAGAGCTAGAGAGCGGGGGAGATGTTTAAAAAGCAATGCTCAGTTTCCTTCCTGAGTTGGAATAGTTACATTATCGGATACCAGGGCTCGAGCCTTCTGAGAAAATAGTCTTTTGTTCGATTACATAAAACTCAAACAATCACAATACATGCACGCCACCCATATGAATGTACTCATGCAAATATCCGTATGAGCATCTTTGAAGGCCAGGTCGATAAATCCTCGAGTTGACAAAGTCAGCACACAGTCGCCTTGCTATCGTTGGGAATGTTTGCTACCACTAAAAGCACAATACTGTTAACTTTTAAAATATTGCTCCCACGTGTCGAACTCAAGACCTGAGTATTGAGACTCTTGCAACCACTAGGATACAAACTCTTTTGCAGTCTTAGCATATAAAGAGAGAGGGAGGATAGGAGAGCTTTTATCTACCTCTTGCGGTGTCCTCCCCCAAATCCAAGGCCAAAACTTCTCCTCACAGATTTGCTCAATTTCTATGGCAAAACCTCCCCCAACAAGATGAAAGAGAAAGATAACCGGAAGACAAAGGGGGGCGACAGTGTGCATTTATAACAACGGAATAACAGAGGCAGACACACCTAAACACGCACGCCTCCATTAATCAATTAACTGAGACAATTGTTTTAAGTCGATTAATCACAATTAACAGAGGTGGACACGTTAAGGGGCACGCCTCCGTTAATGTTTATTGAGGAAGGCACTTGGTAGGTCGGCTAGGGAATAACCGAGGCGGTCCGCCTCGGTTATCTTTTGGGTACCATCAGCTAGAATCAATCCTATAGTAGTGTTATATTTTTTTTTTACAGGCAACACCAGTTTTTTTAACTAGTACTCTCACACTTTTTAAAATGAAATACTCTCAAACTATACTACTGCTCCGGAAATATGAATTTAGCTTCCACGCAAAGATTTTTTTTTTTTTTTTTGCACCGCTGTCGGAGCATATTTCTTTCCAGTTAAGTCAACCACCTATACTGAATGTTGTACAATCTGTTCATGTCAGAAATTAGTTGTCATCTTGCATAAGTTCAACGACCGATCTGGTTATAGGTGCCTGGTTTCCCGCGTCGTATCTTGATCGCTCATTTTATTTGAGTTATATGCTTGATCCTGAGATCCGAAGGCACATGAGTACATGTGGCTTTGGTTTCAGTTCCATTGTCAAACTGAACTAGGTACTTTGGTACGTTGTGCATGTGAGCTGTGTGTTCCACCCGACAATACTAGCATTGCCGGAGTCCCGTACTTCAGAACTCCAACAGTTTGCATTTTTGACTCCTCGTGCCTTCTTCCACTCTGAAGGAAGGGTTCAGCAAAGGTAATCGATCAACTCTGTACCTCGCGAAGACTTTATCTAAATTCGATATGGAATTCTCAATGTCGTTCGATTAACTTTAGAATTTAGTGTCTAGATTAATCTCCGCTGTTCCGTAGCTGCAGATAGCCTATGTTCGGTTAACTACCTTACTGAATGCTACTGTTTCCTGCAGTCCACACCGATGGAGACCGCCAAGATCGTCACCAATTTGATGTCGATTCTTGCCCTGTTCTTCATCTTGCTACGCCTTGTTCAATTATATATGCCGCCACCCGGCCGCTGCATGTGCGAAGGACCCAGCGATCCAAGCATGTGTGAAGGACCCATCCATCAAGGCTACACCCGGTTCGCCGACGTGGAGCGGCACTGCCAGTCCGTGCTCTCATCGGGCGGCGGAGCTCAAGGCTGATGCAGACCGTGACGGCAACAACCTGATGTACCAGCTATCCTTCATGGATGGCGACTGGACCCAAGACGCCGGCGAAGCCCCCCTGCTTCCGTTCCATGGAAGCTATGCCGATTCGTCCGTGGTGGCCGGTCCTGAATCCTTTGAAGCAGTTCCCCTGGTGTCCTTCAGTCTCAGGCACATAGACATGGCGGCTCAACGGCCAGGGCCGCGAACAGCGCTCAACGCCAGCGGCATCCTTAGCTTCGCCATCGCCCGCAACAGCTCATGCTCGCCGCATTATCCGCACTTTGAGATAAATCCGTGTCCATTGCCGGAGTTCGACCTCCGGCCAGGGATCGCCAAGCTCCAAATACTGTTCCAAGGTGTCTATACCGAGACGAGGTCGCCGGAGAGCGGTGGCGAGAGGGTGCTGTGTATGGTCGGCGACGCGGTTCTCCCCGTCTTGGCGCTGAAGCAATAGCAACTTGGAGCCGCCGCCGGTTGTGTCCGACGGCAACATCCTGCTCGTGCTACGGTACCCCAAGACGCCGACACTGACAACTCGCGCCGTGCACGGCGTGATGACGAGCACGAACGCTAAGTCTGATGGAGCCTACTTCGACACCGTCCGCCTGGTGTCCCAGCTGTCCGGCAGCGGGTACCAATTCCGGCGACAAGACACGGAGCTTGATGCCGCTGCGAGCGACAACGACGAGCACCCGTCCTTCCATGAAGGCGACGCCATGGAGCACCACCGCATGAACAGAGGCGCCTCTCCCTGCGACATCGTTTACCAATCAATTCCCAGTAACCAGGTGATGGAAATCCTTCCAAACTGGGACTGCAAGGGGACCGACGAGTTCTGCAGCCGACTGGGGCCATTCGTGGCCAGCCGCAGACACCCTGCCACTACCACAAACACTACGGACATGGCATTCACTCGTTCTGCCATCGTGGTGACCGGCCTCCACTGCGAGTCCATGGGCGGCGGCATCGACGGCACGGCAGCCGCGAGGGTGGCAGCCGTGTTCCGCTACATGCCGCCGTGGGAGCATCATCCCATGGCAAGGAAGCGGACGGGTCTGAGCAGCACGACCTTGTCCGCCGAGGGCGTGTGGATCCCGTCCACGGGGCGGACACACATGGTGGGCTGCCTTGGCGTCGGTAAAGAAGCGTGCCACTACCGTGTGACCCTCTCCGTCGCGAGCGACGGTGTCGATGACTCGCCCGTGCCATCGCCGCCGGACAGATCACCGCCATGGATGGGAGGAGCCATCCTCCGCTCTTGTTCCAGGAACGACCAGTACGCTAGGGTTTACTCCTCCCTACCTGACGTCGCGGCGGCGCATGTCGTACATCTACACCAAGGTCGATCAGGCTCGGGAGCTTCGCCTTCGAGCAAGCAAACCGACTGGATTTTGCGACAACTTCATTGCCAAGTCACTGCTCAGCTATCCAAGTGTCGACGCCGGGCGCTGCCAATGGTGGCATTGCTGACATTGGGAGTCTCTCCAACCTCGCCGACGAGCTTGACCTTCGCTATCCATGCATGGGGAAGCTGCCGCCTATTGTGCCAGAATGGATCGATAGGTCGTCGTTCTTTGAACTCCAGATAGTGATACTCTCTGCCGGCACCCTCGTCGGGCGAAGCTACTCTCCTCATGTCCGGCGTCGGTCGAGGATGCGCATCGTCGAACTGTTGAAGAGAGTCCATGGCGAGGAGAGGCGGCAAATACTGAATGTGTCTGCGGAGTTCATGGCATACGGAATTGCCGCGTCCAAGTCCGGTGATGTCACTGGAGGGGCGTGTATAACGCAGAGGATGGGCGAATGCACCTGATCGGCTGCCGGGCCGTCCATGGCTCGCGGTGGCGACTCCTGTCGATGAGCGAAGACCTTGAAGACGGGATGGACTGTTCCATAGAGGTGATTGTGGAGTACCCGCCGACGACAACGCGGTGGCTGATCAGCCGGCCGGCAAAGGTCTTCATCGCTAGCACCAGAGACGATGACGACCCGCTACACTTCAACAGAACCGAGCTACACATGCTGCCCGTCATAAATCGGCAAACACGGTTGAACATGGATCAGTTGCACGAGCTGGCAAATTTGATGGTGAAGGGGTTCCTATACATCATCGCACTCTTCGCTACCATATGGGCTGCGACAAGGACTTCGCCGTGAATGCTCAGCTAGCCTGCTAGCTAGTAGCCTGCTAGTTTCTCCCATGCATGTACACAGCACAAGATTCATGGCTTTTGCCCTTTTTCAGCAGCTTGTTGGAATATGTTATCCCTCATTATACCGGTGTCTTCAGATCCTGCCACGATTATTCAGAGTTTAAAAGATCAACTAGCTGTCCCCTGTTTCATGGAGCTTGTGATCACAATGTGCTGGGCCATTTGGACAATGCGAAATGATGTCATCTTCAAAGGAATTCCCCACTCTCTTCGGCGTTGCAAGGAAGTTTTCAAGAAGGAGATTTCTCTAGTCTTACTCAGAGCAAAGTCTAGGAAAAAATTTGTTTAGATTAATGGCTACGCTCTCATTTGTAACTTGTTTTATTTTCTTTCATACTTTTTATGTTTCTTGAGTTTGTACTGTAAAGTTTTAAAGTTCGCATTTAAATAAAAGCCCAGTAGGGGGGATTTTTCCCCCTCCTGTTTCATTAAAAAAAAAAAACTATATGCGATGATGCCCGTGCATTGTAACAGAAACATTCACCTGACAAATCGTGACGTGTACCTGGTCGGGAGCCAGGAACGCCCTGTGCACAGTTCTAGTAACGGTAGATGTTTCCTGGAACCGTGAAATCCTCCAATTTCATGGATCATTTTAAAGCTAGCAGTAAATGCAGGATTTGTTATTTTTCATGTGCCTGAAAAATAATATCTATTCACACGACATTGTGGTGAGCTTTCACCTTTCAGATAAAGATCCAACGGTGCAGATTATAAATTAAATTAATTCACATAAAGACAATTAACAATAAACATTTCTGCCTACAGTAAGACAATTACAAAATTTTGGTCTAAATTTCAGTATAAAAGTTGGATTACTTGTGAATCCCTAGCCGCGCCGTCGCCGGAGCTGCATGCTAGTGGTTAAGCGGGTAACTGAAAGGTACTATATGGCTAGACGGGGTGAATAGCCTATTAAAAATTATACAAAACCACTAAAGAAAATTTGCTAATCCGATAAATAACTTAAATGCGGTTGCTCTAGCTTTACGGTTAGTCAAGCTAACTATTTGAAATTCTAATTGCTATGATCGCTAATCCACACAATTGCTAGGTTGCTACTCTAACAACTAGGAACACAAGCTAAACAAGCTGCTTAGTAGCAACTACACAGGATACTCACTAGCAAGCTACACAAGAGAGCAATAAATATGAAATGTAAATGCTAGAGAGGGATTGGTCCTTTATATACCAACACATCAAGGCTATGATCCAATCACCGAGGTAGAGGATGAACCAATCAACAATTTGAGCGAATCACCAAGAATGGATGAACACGTTGATTTGTTCACTCGGAGTTCACTTGTGCACAACAAGCTAGTCTCCTGTTGTGTCGACCGACACCTCGATGATCCTTCTGTGAGGCCCGCAAGCCAAACTCCCCGCAAGGCATCATTCACAAGTGTGGTACTCAACGACATGAGCAATCCACTAAAGTAGCAATTGTCACTCCACGGGAGGCCCAAGAACCCCTCACCAAATTATCGGGAGGTGGCCAAGTACAAGTCTTGCCAATGCCTCCAAAAACCTTCAAGCCGACTAGGAGTGGTACTCTCGAAAGAGTAAAAAGAACTACGTCGGCCACAACAATCTTCAAGTGCCATTAGATGCAAACAATGCAAGCAAATGCACTAAGATGAGTTGGGAGGAGTGCTATAGCTCAAAGGGATCACCAAGATGTTAGAAATGTCAAGAGAGTGTCCCAAGAGCCGACTACCATGTATTTATAACCCCCTCAAACAAACTTGACCGTTGTGAGGGGAACACAATGTTGTCAAGCTGACCGGACGTGCCGGTACAATTGCTCTGCTCTGCGAAGTCACTTGAAAAACTAGCAGTTGAAGGACACCGGACACGTCGGTCCTCCTAACCGGACACATCCGATCAGTGTTCTCTAGAACTGCTCTGTTTTTCTTTCTTCTAAGCTGCGTCCCGTCCCATGAACACCGACGCGTCAACTCCTAGGCGAACACCGGGTGCTTGAATCCGGTCTTCTCTTCACCTGACGCGTTTGATCAGGTCTCTCTGTGCGTGCCATGATTGACTTCGTGACCTGACTTAGCGGTGCTCATTACTGTAGATCATCCGGGTGACTGGCGGCCGACGCCGATTGGAGTCGGCCCGTGTCCGTCGATCTTTGCCGATGCTTGCGGTGCCCTCGAGCCGCTGGCACCCGGACACGTCCCGTCTATGTGAAATCGGCGGACTTCGATTCCTTTCTTCTTATCCCTTGCTTCCAACGTGCTACACACTTGATGTATACTCCATGTTCATGAGTGTTAGCATTTGGTAAAGCATTTTTCAAGGGTTAGGAGTCATCTCACTAGATCCTAACGCATCGACATGATTGATTATACTTTGTCAGACTTGATCGAAGTTTCCGAAGTATTTCTTCTAGTTCGGCTATCGATCCTAAATCACTCGCACTCTCTATGGTGTCGTGAGTGTAAACTAAAAATGGCCATATGGTTGTACCTTTTCCATGCGTCCCGTTTTGCTTTTTCACTTTCTTATTTTCTCCAAGTCCAAGCATTTGATCATCTTTTGGATCATATCCAAGCGTCCCACCATGACCACCATGCTTCACCACTTAACTAGGATTCATCACAAACTAGATCACATTTAATCAAAGAGATTAGTCCTAGGGTTCCATTAATTACGTAAAACCAAACTAGAGATCTTCCGTAACGGGGACAACAGCGGTAGGGCCATCTCTCCCTACTTTCTTGCAACCATTTCCTCAATCCTCCTCTCTATGGCGGCATCGATTTGCTTCGTTGTGGCCGGCGGCCATTTCAACGTTGGGGTGACTAGATCAGCATGCTCGCCTGCCAAATCCGGTGGTGGCTGGTCCAGACTAGCTTAATCTATGCGGTGCCGACCGGTTCCGGGGTCATGGAAGCCGATCTGCGGGATTGGTGGCCCAAGCCACACCTGAGGGCGTTCGGGCATGGTAGGGGTGCGGGGAGTTGGCTAGTTGGGTGGTCGGGCTTCTTCTTCCCCTTCCCCGGCACCCAACTCCTCTCTGTCTTCTTCCTCCTCCCTTGCTGGCCTGTTCAGCTCGCTTTGGGTGGTTCGGGACGGTGGGCATCCTCTACGACGTGGTTGGACAGATGCGGTGGTGGCAGTCTGTCTTGGGCTCCTTGGTCGGGGTTGGCTGCGTTGCTCTGCTGGATCCGGTGTGAAAATAGCGGAGGTTCATCACTAGGGCTGTTGGCTCTGCTCGATGGGGGATGATCTTTGGGGTGGTCGTAGGGGGCTAGGGCGGTGGTGGGCTAGATGACTGGGGTTTTTCTAATCCCGACCCACTTCTCCCCACCACCCGTCTTTGTCCTTCCTTGGGTTGGTTTCCTCTAGTCGGGCTACCTTAGTGGGTCTCTAGCGATGACGGATGAGGAGGTTGGGGCGTAAGCCCGAACAACGATATCTATGGATGTCGTGTTCTTCTTGGAGGCATCTATTTTCTACATATCCTATCATGCTGGATTTTGCAAATGAAAATCTTCCCCCGACAAGCTAGCTTGTCAAGGCCGCCATGGCGGCGTTTCCTTCTTGAAGGCTTGCTAGGCGATCTAGTTTTCGATGCGGGTCTCTTGCCTTGTGTCATGGACCCTCCACAAGGGTGTCAGTTTCGGTGCAACAAGCTAGATTGTTTTCATCAGTTGGGTAGTTGTTGTTAGTTTGGTTGATTCGACCAAGTTGCAAGTGGCGGCTTCAGTTGTGACAATTGTGTAGAATGGGTAAGACAGTCTTCTCAGTCGTATGATTTTTCTTGCTCAGTTTCCATTCAAAAATACAAGGCTAACACTTTTCTCTTTTTCTTTCTTCGTTTAATACAAATCGGGGCAAAGCTTTTGACGTCCTTTTAAAAAATTTCGATACAAAAACAATTAACAAGTAACACAGTCGATAGACATGAATCTTGAAGCAAGCTTGATGACCTCAAACGTGGCCTAAACAAAGTGTAATAATAATCATATCCTTCAGTACGTGGCGGCGATGGCAAACCATATCCTTCAGTACGCGTGCTGCAGCTTATTCCTCTCAGTCTTCGTTGCCCATCCAATGATCTTGTAGTTCCAGCGCTGCTGCACAAAAACCACCATAGACAGGAGGATTCCGACTACTGGAATCACCACGGTGCTGCCGTCCTTGTAGCAGCCCATGACAGGGGCGTGAGGGTTGGGGGCGTACATGTTAACTACAGGTGGCCGGAGGTAGCCGTAAATGCGTGGAAGCAACCACACGGTGGTGACGCCGGCGTAGTATCCCGCCGCGAGAGGCTTGCAGTTGACGCGCCAGACGGCATTGCCGATGACCTGAGGCAGCAAAAACCACTCCTTCACCACGCCGACATACCGCTCCACGACGGCGCAGTGTGTGCACATGTGCCAGGCGTACGATGAGCCCCCCTGCTGTTGATAGTAGAACGCCCCGGGCGGCGCTGACGTGCCGTAGGTGCTCAGCCAGTGCACGGCGACGGCGAAGAAGAGGGTGCCCAAGTGCACACCGAAGCTGTAGAGCAGCACCATGGTGTCGTTGGGTACTCGATCCAGCGCCCGTGCCCGCGCCCGGGCCCTCGACCGCCACACCTTCTGAGCGAGCCGCGCCGTGACGGCAAGCGCCACGAGGGTGAGCGCTTTCACGGAGCACTCCAGAATGTTCCAATCCATGTGGTAGTCATAGGGCCGTCCGTACCTCTGCGACGGCCACGCCGGCAGCATCTTTGCATCGGTGACCAGCGTCGCGGTGTAGCCGAGAGCCTGCACGCCGAGCATGGTGAGGGATATGTACGGCACGACGTCGGCGTGGGACTTGATGTAGCGCAGCTGCCTGATGGTGGCGGCGATGGTGGCCGACAGCATGGTGATGCAGAGAAGCCCCTCCACGACCGGCTCCGTCCGCTCGTGCTGCCGCTGGTCCCTGTATATGACGGGCTGCGAGTGGAGCACGGTCCTGTTGAAGTGTAGTGGGTCGTCGTCGTCCCTCGTGCTGGCGATGAAGACCTTCGCCTCCCGGCTGATGAGCCACCGCGTTGTCGTCGGCGGGTACTCCACCGTCACCTCTATGGAGCAGTCCATTCTGTCTTCAAGGTCTCTGATCGTCGGCAAGAGTCGCCGTGGGGCGTGGACGTTCCGGCAGCCGATCAGGTACATTCGCCCATCCTCTAGGTTGTAGACGCCCTCCAATGACATCACCGGACTTGGACCTAGGCAATTCCTGGATGCCACGAACTCCGCAGACACATTCAGAACTTTGTGCTGCTTCTTTTTTTGATGGTATATGTGCTGCTTCTCCACAACATGGACTTTCGAAAATGGCCTACTCTGGGCCTTGTTTGGGCGATACCAGTCTCGTCCAACCATGGTGCCAATAGAGAGTATCTGCAGTTGAAAGAATGGCCCCTCGATCCATTGCGGCACAAACGGCGGCTTCACATTCAACTGAAAGCGAAGATCAAGGTCGTCGGCGAGGTTGGCGAGACTCCCCATCTCAGTCTCCTCATTGGCAGCAACACCAGCAGCAATACCCGGATAGCTGAGTAGTGACCTGGCAACGAAGCTGTTGCGTAATCCCCATGGTTCACTCGCTCGGAGTTGAAGGAGAAGCTCCCGAGCCTGTTAGACCTTGGTGTACAAGTATGCCGACACGTGCCGCTGCAACGGGTGATGCTGGTCCACGCGTTGCTTCTGGAACAAGAGCGGAGGGTGGCTCCTCCCGTCCATGGCGGTGATCTGTCCGGCGATGATGCCGCGGCGAGTCATCGACATCGTCGTCCGGACGGAGAGACTCACGCGGTAGCCGCACGCTTCCTTGGCGACGCCAACGCCTAGGCAGCCCACCATGCAAACCCGCCCCATGGACGGGATCCAGACGCCCTCCGCCGACAAGGTCATGCCGCTCATGCCTGTCCTCTTTGCCGCAGTTGGGTGATGCTCCCACGGGGGCACGTAGCGGAACACGGCTGCCACCGTCGCGGCTGCCCGTCCGTCCATGCGGCCCGTGCCCAACGGCCTGCAGACCATGGTTACCGCGATGGCGGGAGCGGGACGAGCCAACGCCTTGTCCTCCAAAGCTCTGCTTGTGGCAGGGGGCCTGGACACGAACGGCCCGAGCTGGCTGCAGAACTCATCAGTCCCGTTGCAATTCCAGTTTGGAACGACTTCCATCAATTGGCTGTCGTAACTGAATTCGTGGACGAAGTCGCAGAGGTTTGGAGAATCGCCACTGCTCAGGTGCTGGTCCATGGTGTCGCCTTCATGGGAGGGAGAGTCGTCGTCCTTGCCGCACCATGCGACACCAGACGAGTCCGCGTCGTCTTCTTGCCGGAATTGGTAATCGGAGCCGTAGCTGCCCACCGAAAGCTGTGACACCAAGCGGATGGTGTCGAAGTAGGCACCATCAGACTTGGCGTTGGTGCTCGTCATCACGCCATGCACGGCGCGATTTCTCAGAGTGGGCATCTTGGGGTACCGTAGCACGAGCAGGATGTTGCCGTCGGACGCAACCGGCGGCTCCAACTCCATGCTGCCGCCGCCGCCATCATTCTTGGCCCAGTCCCACGGGTCCGTGCGGTTGCTTCCGCGCACGGGGAGACGAGCGTCCCCGACCATACACAGCACCCTGTCGCCACCGCTCCCCGGCGACGACCTTGTCTCGGTATACACGCCTTGGAGCACTAGATGGAGCCGGGCGATCCCTGGCCGGAGATCGAACTCTGGCGACGGGTTCGGTTCCATTTCCGAATGAGACCAACTGCAGCTGCGGTTGCGGACGATGCTGAGATCAAGGAGGCCGCTGACGTTGAAGGCGGCTCGTGCACCTCGCCCTCGCCGTGGAACAGTCTCCACGTGCGTGAGCCTGAAGGACGCCAGGGGGACCGCTTCAAGCAGCTCATCAGGACCGGCAGCCACCGCCGGGTCGGCATAGCTCCCGTGGAACGGAAGCAGGGGAGCTTCGCCGGCGTCTTGGCTCCAGTCGCCGTTCATGAAGGATAGCTGGTACATCAGTCTGCTGCCACGGTCGGCCTCGGTCTTGAGCTCGTCGTCCGCCGCTGCTGAGAGCACGGACTGGCAGTGCCGCTCCACGTCGGCGAAGCGGGTGTAGTCGTGACGGATGGGCATGGAATCGAACTTTGTTGGATTGGACGCGGAGGAGGCGGTGGATAGACATGGCGAGAACAAGGCAAGATTCAGCAGCAAGGTGGTGACAATCTTGGCGGTCTCCATGGATGTGCCTGCAGAACTGTACGGAAGCAGCAAGTTCTAAACTGCTTAGTATTGTCGGGTGAGGTGAGCACCAGCTCGTACTACACCGTACCGAAGTACCTAGTTGACCACGGAACTGCAACCTACCCACATGTACTCATGTGCCTTCGAATCTCCAGGATCAAGCATATAACTCAAATAAAGGAGCGATCAAGATCCCTGTATACGACGCGAGAAACCAGGCACCTACAACCAGATGGGTTGTTGAACTTGTGCAATAGGACAACTAACTCTAAAAATATAACATGAGTAAAGTACGCTGGCGGTCCTTAAACTTCTTGTCTTCTTGTGTCTTCCAGGTCGCTAAAAGTCTCAAAACGATCGTATAGGTCCCCAACCTATGTTTCAGCGTCACAATAGTCCAAACGGGTCTAGATATGGACTAACAGGCTAAATGACAGGTGGGGGTCCACATGTCAGCTTATTCTTCCACCTCTCGCCCCTCTACATCTCACAGCATGGACAGGGGTGTGGCGCGCGAGTGCTGCTAGGAACGGAGTGGTCGGCGCGACTAGGGATGGGGCAGGCGCGGGCACATGCACCGGTGAAGCTCGTCGTGGTGACGAGTTCAACCATGCAAAGCAGTCCTGCTGGCGAGCTCCCCTGCCCTACGTATGACTGTACGAGTCACGCCGGGAAGCCGCGGTGGTGAGCTGTTGCTCGCGGCGGTGTACCTGCTACTCGCATCGTGGGCAGGCAAGCGGGCTATGGAGAAGGTGACGGTTGGTCCGCTCGTGCGCGTGAGCTGTTGCGCTTGTATCCATGGCGGACATGTTTTAGAGTAACTAAAAATTCGTCACATACGCTTTATAGTTTGCAACGGGGTCTCGTCCAGAGGCTAGCAAACAACTAGCCGCACTCATGGCTGCAAGGAATTGCAAATGGAAGCATTGAGGTGGACGAATTTTGTAAAATGGCAAAGGGAAGACATGGTTGTTTTTTCATCTTTTTATAGTCGAACGGCAAGGCCAGGGCTTGGCGACGGCTCGGGAAGGTCGGGACCTGCTGCTGCGTCGCGTTTGCGCCGCTGCCGCCGTGGTGCTGCTGCTACATTGCGGTCACCTACTCACACCCCTATCCACGCCAGATGTAGTGGGGAGAGAGGTGGAAGAAAGAGCTGACAGGTGGGCCTCACCTGTCAGTTAGCCCGTTAGTCCATGTCTAGACCCATTTGGATTAATGTAACACCCAAGCATAGTTTAGGGACCTATACGATCGTTTTGAGAGTTTAGGGACCGGAACGACATAGAAGCACAAGTTTGAGGACTGGTAGCGCACTTTACTCATAAAACATTGTACAACAAAAGTTGCTGGAGTGTGTGTAAAGGAGCGAGTTACACCTGAAATGAACTCTGACCTAATGAAAGAGTTCACTAGGGAGGAGGTCTGGGAAGCTTTGAAGTCAATTGGCAACCTAAAAGCACCAGGACCTGATGGCAATCCGGCTTTGTTTTACAAGCAATTCTGGGATGTCATAGGGGATGAGGTGGTCGCAGCGGTCCTTGGGGTACTTGCTGGTGGCCCGATGCCAGAGAAGTGGAATGATACGACAGTGGTCTTAATACAAAAGTGAAGTGACCACAGCAGATCAAGGACTTGCGGCCAATTAGTCTGTGTAACGTCATATACAAACTAATCTCCAAAGTTATGGTGAATAGGCTGAAGAAGATTCTACCAGAGATAATATCATCATCCCAGAGCGCTTTCGCCCTAGGTAGACTGATCACTGATAATATTCTGAGAGCATACGAGCTTACTCATTTCTTGAAAAAGAAGAAAAAGGGGAAGGAGGGTTATGCTACCATTAAATTGGTTATGAGTAAGGCGTACGACCGAGTTGAGTGTCATTTTTGAGAGATATCATGCACAAGATGGTGTTTGATAGAAGATGGATTGACCTAGTAATGAACTGTGTCACGACAGTGAAGTACCGCATTCGGGTAAACGGGGAATTATCTGATGAGTTTGTTCCTGAACGGGTGCTAAGGCAGGGTGATCCAATATCACCATACCTATTCTTGCTGTGCGCGGAGGGGTTCTCAGCCTTATTGACAAGAGCCGAGGAGGAAGGGAAGATACATGGGGTGCGGGTCTGTAGAGGTGCACGCTCTGTTTCTCACTTGCTCTTCGCAGATGACTCCCTCATTTTGCGCAAAGCAAGTAGATGGGAAGCTGAAAACCTGAAGGAAATCCTAAAGATATATGAGGAGTGTTCGGGCCAAATGATAAATGTGGAAAAATCAGTCGTCTTGTTCAGTGCTAATACGGGAGAGAATGACAGTAGATGTGAATGACAGAGCGTATGTGAGGAGAATTAGGAAAATATGAGCCGGGACCGGGAATGAAAAGTTCCTTGGCCGCCCATTCATATTGGCGGATCGAGGATAACCGCAATTGCTTACTTGAAGGAGCGCTTATGGCGGAGAAATTCGGGGTGGAAGGAAAAACTCCTGTCCAAGGTGGGGAAAGAAATTATGATCAAAGCTGTGGCACAGGCTATTCTGGTCTTTGCTATGGGTTGTTTTGATATTACAAAACAAATGTGCAACCAAATTAGTTCCATGATAGCAAAGTTCTGGTGGAACAACCAGGGAAAGGACAATAGTATTCACTAGGTGTGCTTTGGGAGAAACTAACTCGCCGAAGGAGGAGGGAGGGTTTGGGATTAGGGATCTGCACTCTTTCAACATGGCAATGTTAGCTAAACAAGGGTGGAGATTGATCCAAAACCCCGATTCACTATGTCTTGTGATTCTAAAAGCAAAGTATTTCCCCAAATCACACCTTCACAACAAGGGTGAAGGAGGGATGCTCGTATACATGGAGAAGTATTATGCAGGGAGTCGAATTGTTGAAAGAAGGAGTTATCTGGAGGATAGGGAATGGTGCAAATATCAGGATCTGGGATGACCCATCGGTGCCCAGAGAGACCACCAAGCAGCCGATCACCCTTTGTGGGAGGACACTGCTCCACTATGTGGATGAACTGGTGGACCCGATTCTTCAAAACATGGGACTCCCAACTGCTGCAACAAACATTTTGGGATGATGATGCCGATTTGATAAGGTCGATCCTAGTGCACATGGAGATAGATAATGTCTTAGGGTGGCACTATGACAGGAAGGGATGTTTCTCTATCAAATCAACCTACAAAGTACATCGGGTTGTGATTAGAAGAGCACTACAATCCAATAACCCGGGAGGAGCTGGAGGGAGCCAGGGTATATCTGACTTCTGGAAGAAATTATGGAAGATGGAGTGCCCACCAAAAGTAAAACACTTCTTCTAGAGAATGTGCCATAATACTTTAGCGGTCCGCGCAGTCCTAAAAAGAAGAGGTATGGAAGTGGATACTAAGTGGTGCATGTGTGGCAGAATGGATGAGGACGGCAGCCACCTTCTGCTCAAGTGCAAAGAAGTAAGGGAAGTATGGAGAGAGTTATGTCTGGATGATATACACTCTGATCTTTCCAAGGCATGCTCATCAATTGAAATGATGGAAAGAGTTTTCAAGCTAAAGCAAGAACAACAGCAAACTGTAGTGACGTTGTTGTGGCTGTGGTGGAGAGAGAAATCGATGGAGGGAAGAGAGACGCAGAAGAGCTGGTCGGGACTTGGCATATCGATCGTCCTCGAAGCCGAATCAAGAAGCGACCGCCATTGTCGAATTTCCATCAGTTAAGTCGTTGGTCCAAACCTGAAAGGGGATGGATGAAAATAAACACTAACGGAGCCTTCTCAGAGCTAACAAAGGCAGGAGCATGGGGATATGTAATCAGGGATGAACAAGGTGTGGTGAAGAAAGTCGGCGCCGAGGCGGTGTCAGTCCTGCAAAGTGCTTTCCATGCCGAGCTTCTGGGCTATTTCGAAGGTCTGAAAATGGCAGTGGAAATGGGGCTCAATCGGGTGATCTTGGAGACAGACGCACAGATGGTGAAGTCAGCGATCGAAGGTGATGAGTACCGGCTATCATCGGTGGGGGGGGGGTATGATCACTGAGATTAAGCATATTATGGCTTTCGAATTGCCGTCATGTTCTATTTGTTTCTACCCATGATCTTGTAATAAGCTAGCTCATGAACTCGCCTCACTGGGATGTAGTCTACCCAGTGATGTTAAGTTCTCTTGGGATGATGTACCTCAAACTTTTGAGGGTGTGGTGTCCAGCGATTTGGCTGTGACAGATGGGTAATAAAATGCTCGTTTGCCTAAAAAAATACATTGTGTACAACAAACAGTAATAGGTGGTTCACTTGACAAGAAATAAATATGCTCTTCTAGTGGTGCAAAATTAATTATTTTGTGGGAAAGCTAAATCATATTTTCGGAGTAGCTGTGCAGTTTTTTTAAGGTCAACTTTTGGGAGGATAAAATCATCTCAAAAGTCGACACAACTAGCGAAGCCCATTATTTCGAGTCCTATAATAGCAATTATCCCTCTCCATCAACTCTGGAGATGCTCTCCTACATCACCCACCTAAAGTCGACACAACTAGCGCTTTGCCCCTATAGCTGGAACCTGAGCTCGGTCGTTGCAAGGCTAAAGCTCCTGTCAAAGAGGCATTGTTGACACCTTGTTATAGCATAATTTTATAAGTCAAATAACATGAAATAAGGGCTCAAGTCAGAGACCAACATAAGTCTAGGGGTCTAACTAATATATTTCCACGAGTTTTGGTGATACGTGACTTTCCGGGGACTTAACAGATAAATGCCGAAGAATGGAGAAAGTTACGGAATATACAAGACATATGATGACAAGACTTGACCGTGAAGTAACTCAACCCGAAAAGTGGACTAAAACATTCTAGAATATACCAGAGGACACCAAGAAACGGGAAGCTGAGGTGGCATGCCACCCACGGCGGCCGCCGGTGCCAACTAGGCCGGCCGCCCGAGGTGGGGTCACCCCCGTCGGCCTCACCTTTTATGTCGGTTTACCACCGACCTTGAGGTTGTATCTACACCGTTATTGAAGATCGGTTTGATCCAAAGGTCCACATTCATCGCCAAGTCCTATATAAGAAGACCAGTGACCCCGGGGCTAATAACTAAGTCATTATCAACTCATACTAGTTCAATCTCAAGTCCAACCAAGTCTAGACCTAAGCCCTAGTTCATACTAGAAGTAGTGAGCTATGTAGCTAGTTCTAGTTGAAGATCAAGTTAGTCTTGAGTTCTTGATAGTCAAGAAGTAGCAAGGATCATTGTTCTTGAGACTTCTCTCTTGTATTCGATCTGTAAGTACTATTATATTCGTAATACAATTGTTATGGCTTTGATCTATATAATTATTATATTCTTATTGATATGTGTTTATGCTTGCTATGATTATATGTTTAGTTTAGTGAGTTTGTCTTATATTTTATGCATGGAATTGTATAGCATCCACGTAGATGATCACTATGTGGGTGATAAGCAATGTGTAAACGTGGTGTTTATACAATGTTTATCTGCAATTGCACCCTATATTCGGGCCGTGTGGTAGATCGCGGGAGTGACAAATCCTGTTGAGTCCTTTGTAATCCACCCTCCGAATGATAGGACTAGTCGAGCTATAATTATGGTAATGATCAAGTTTTGTCCTTGGTTGTTATTGGTAATGCTTGCCATGTGTAGATGTAATCCAACATTGCCATGATAGCTAGATGTATTGCACTAATTGTAGTATTCATTGACATATGATTAGGAGTATCTTAGGAATATTCTTTCTATTCTTTCTATAACATGCTAATAGCTCGTATGATACTAGTGGCATATGATGATCTTAGACTTGGGTAGTTATCATTTATATAATTATATTTATCTTGTGACTTATCCTGTTGAGTAATGTTAGATGCATTTGGCTACTCGCATTATACTACCGTAAGTGGATCTCATAAGTAAATCACTTCCTAAATCATTAGATATCCTTTTTCTCTCTACTTTCCATAGACTTACCTTCCCTATGGTAAAATATAAATACGATACCGGATTACTCCCTGGTGAAGTGCTACGATGGTATTTCTATCCGTGCTTTTGCGAGATATCATGTTCATTCTTTTATCAAGGCCTTTCAACAAATACCATACCCGCATTTCTTTGAGCGTTATTGCTAGGGTGACAGACTAATGTATAGGTAATGCCTAGAAATGAGTGGTATACCTTGAGTACATATCCCGGTGAAATTAACTCCACTATGGATAATGATGCTAAGTTTACATCCCACTACTAACACCACCTAACTTCGCTTTGTTGGATCATGATTAGATAGATATCCCATATATATTTCTTTCGCCTTCCTAATTTGGATCGTGTAAGAAATATCAACAAGCATTCAGAAGCTCTTTTAAGCCCAATGTGGAGAAGACGAAGCTTGGGGAAGGGGATAAGTTCAAGGAGCAGTTGCGATTTAATACGGAATATAACATCCGGCTAGCCCGTGGGGGTGTGCCGCCTTGCTGATGGCTAGCGCTCGCACCGCTACTCAATTGACGGAGACAGAGGAGCCTGAGAAAGTTTGTTTCGGGTTGGAAAAGAAATGGGCAGGGACCAACAACTGATTCGCAATCGAACAGACAACATTGCAAGCTAGTTTGCCAGATCAGACAGCCAGGGATCTAACAGGCGACGTGGCCCTATCCTTATCCCCCTTTTGGGGCATTAATAGTAGATGGTTCTTACTGATAAATAGTTAAAGATAAAAATACAGGATGTCTGCTGTCTGAATGTATTTGAAAACAGTTTGTTGGAGAATGAAGATCGAAGAACCAACCACATGTGCTCATATGCCTCTCTGCCTACGGGATCAAACATGATCATCCTGTCTGTTGGACCAAAAGGCCACAACAGATTGTGGAAGATGCCCTCCAGGATGTCACCATGCCAACACAAGAAGCTCTGGCTGACAACGCAACTTGAGTAGCTGTAAACACACTAGCTAGTAGCTACCAGCTAATAGCTGTAGCTCCCTACCCTCCCAAAGTCGTCCATACTCAGTTTTCCACGCCGGCAGCCACTTGGTTTCGTTTCTCTTTGTATCGTTTTTGTAAATATAATAATAGAGTCAGACCTTTGTGTTATTGGAATGCTTGCTAGTTGCCCCCTGCCAGTTTCACTTACAAAAGAAGACTAAGGCCTTGTTTAGTTCATGAAAAGTGAACAGAAAAGTGCTACAGTACCTATCACAACGAATCTTTTGATGTATAAATGGAGCATTAAATATAGATAAACAAATGATTGAGAAGTGCGAGACGATCTTGGCGGTCTCCATGGATGTGGGCTGCAGTACTGAACGAAAGCAGCAAGTTCAGAGCTGCTAGTATTGTCGGGTGAGCCCCGCAGGTCGTACTACACCGTACCGAAGTATCTAGTTGACCATGGAACTGCAACCTACCCACATGTACTCACGTGCCTTCGGATCTCCAGGATCAAGCATATAACTCAAATAAAGGAGCGATCAAGATACGACACGAGAAACCAGGCACCTATAAGCAGATGGGCAACTAATTTCAGACATAAAACATTGTACAACAAACAATTATAGGTGGTTGAGTCGTTGACTAGAAACAAATATGCTCTTCCAGTGGCAATCTCTCAGTAGTCGTGTTGTGGCAGCTTGTTCCTTTGTGTCCTCGTAGCCCATCCGATAGTTTTATAGTTCCAGCGTTGTTGCGCATAAACTAGGAGAGCTAGCATGACACCGATGACCGGGACCATCACGGCGGCTGACTTTGAGTAGATGTAGTGCATGATACCGTGGTTGGCCTCGCTGTACACGTTAACGTAAGGTGGCCAGAGGAATCCATAGAAATGTGGCAGCAGCCACGCCATGGTGACCCCAGCGTAGTACCTTCCGCCAGAGGCTTGCAGTTGACGCGCCAGACGGCATTGGCGATCACCTGCGGAAGCAAGAACCACTCTTTCGCGACGCCGATATAACGTCCGACGACGTGGCCCCATGTACATAACAAGTTCTGCGGCGACGTAGTCTGGCCATCATCCGTGTAGGTCTCAGGCTGCGGCATCGCCGATGTGCCACAGGTGCTCAGCCAATTCACGGCGAGGACGAAAAAGAGGCAGCACAAGTGCACGGCGAAGCTGCATAGGAGCACCACAGCATCCCGCGGGACACGCCCCGGCTCGAGCGGTGACCGCGCCCGCGCCAGGGCCCTGGACAGCCACACCTTCTGAGCGAGCCACACCGTGAGGAGAAGCGCTGCGAGGGTCATCACCTTCACGGAGCAGTCCATGTGGTCAACGTACATCTTGTAGCCATATACCGGCCACGCCGGCACCATCCCTGGCACCGGTGACCAGCGTCGCGCTGTAGCCGAGAGCCTGGACCCCGAGCATGGCGAGGGAGATGTACGGCGCGACCTCACCGTGGGAGTTGACGTAGCGCAGCTGACTGATGGTGGCGGCGATGATGGTCGATAGCATGGCGATGCAGAGGAGCCCCTGCGTGTACTCTGGCAGCAAGCTCAGGTTCTGGTTGTAGTACGGTAGTGTCCGGAGCTCCGTCCTGCTGAAATGCAGCGGGTCGTCGTCGTCCCTCGTGCTGGTGACGAAGACCTTGGCATCCTGGCTTCCCATCCACTGGTTCTTCGTCGGCGGGTACTCCACGATGACTTGTATGGAACAGTCCATGCCATCTTCAAGGTCCCTGATCGTCGTCAGGACTCTCCATGGGGCGTCGACATTGCGGCAGCCGATCAGAACATTCGCCCATCCACCGGGTTGTACGCGCCCTCCAACGACATCACCGGACTCTGCCCACCGGCCGGATCGTTGCTTGATGCCATGAAGACGGCAGACACATTCAGCATCTGCTGTTTCTGCACGACATGGCTGCTACTACCAGTTTGTTGCACTTTCACCCGGAATTCCATGAACGGATCCTCTATCCATTCCGGCACAAAGGTCCGCGTCTTGGGCGTAGGTTGGAAGTCGAGACTAAGGTCACCAGCGAGGTCACCAGCAATGTTGGGGTAGCTCAGCAGTGACCTGGCAATGAAGTTATCGCGAAACCCGGACGACGCTCTTCCTTGGACGACATCATCTCGTGGGCCTGCGCGATCTTCGTGTAGTGGTACGACACTGGCACCGATTCGCCGGAGCGCCCAAACCGGTGCCACTCCTGTCCGTGGCCCGATCCTTGCTGGAATGACAGCGGATAATGGCTGCCATCCGTGGCGGTGATCTGCCCCACGACGATGCTGCTTCGAGTGATGGAGAACGCCGTGGGGATGTACAAGGTCACGCGGTAGTGGCATGCCTCCTTGCCAGGGCCGAGGCACGCCACCATGCAGAGCTGTCCCGTGGACGCGCTCCAGATGCCCTCCGCCGACAGTGTCGCGCCACTCAAGCCAGTCCGCTTTGCCGCCGTGTGCTGGTCCTCCCACGGGCTCACGAACCGGAACACGGCCAACACTGTCGCTGCCGGAGGTATCCCCCGACCATGCCGCCAGGAACTGATGGCACGCACTGGAGGTCCTGGACCGTGATGCCAGAACGAGCGAGCGACATGCTTCTGACCCGGTCCTCGAACGGGCCAGGTCGACTACAGAAGAGCTCGTCTGTGGAGCTGCAGTTCCAGTTTGGGACGACGGATAGGAGTCCGTAGTCGTGGGAAGTGAACTTGCCGAGGATGTCGCAGAAGGAGGCACCTCTGTACACATCGCCGTCGCGGAAGGACGCGTGGTTGGTGCACGCAGGCTCCTCGTCTTGTCGCCTTGGCCAGCTGAGCGAGTACCAGGAGGAGTACGGGCTGAGCCGAGACACCAGGTGGACGGGGTCCAAGTAGGCACCGTCGTCGGACTTGGAGCCTAGGCTCGTCATCTCGCCACGGACGGCGCGAGTTGTCAGGGTGTGCTTCTTCGGGTACCGTAGCACAAGGAGGACGTTGCCGCCGGCCTCAGGCTCAGTTATGTTTGTCTCCTCCTTGTGCATCGGGAGAGCAGAGTTGCCGACCATACACAGCACTCTCTCGCCGTCGCTCCCCGGTGACCGCGGTGTCACGATATACACACCTGCAAAGTGTATGTGGAATTTGGCGACCCCGTGCCCCGGCTGCTTTGGCCGGCAGGTGCCGTTGCAGGTCAAGGTGAAGCTAAGGAGCCCACTTGCGTTGAAGGCTCGTCGTCGCGGATGAACTTGAACCTCGCTGAGCCTAAAGGGCGCAAGGGGAACTGCATCATCAGGGAACTCATGGAACGGGAACAGCGGAGTGTGCCCGGGTCCTGGCTCCAATCGCCATCCGTGAAGGATAGGGCGAATTGTTGGCCGTAAGGTTGGTCGGCGTCGACGCTGAGCTCCGTGGCTGAAGAGAGTAGGGATTGGCATTGCCGTGTGACTTGGGCGAAGCTGCGGCTGTAGTCATGATGCACGCGCCGGCCTGGCGATGGCTGCGCCGGTGTGGTGACGGAGAGGCATAGCAGCACCAACACAAGAAGCTGCAGAGGGCTGATGGCGGCGTCCATCCACATGGCCGGCCTGCAGGAAACGGAATTGCAGGTGATAAGCGACGGATGTATGAAGATATGAAAATAGATTCAAGACAGTTGAAAGTTAACATTGAGGTGAAGAGAGAGCATTACCTTTGTGACTTCGTCAAGTACCATCAAGTGTTGAAGAAGGCTGATTTATAAGTCAGCTCAGAGTTCTGTTACAGGGAATAGCTCATTGTTTTAAAACTGAATGTAGTTGTGGTGTTGGTGGTTGCACACCAGAATTCAGAAACCCATAACGACGGGTAGTTGTAACTTGTAAGAGCACCCGTAGTGGCAAGCACCGGGTTCGGTTCGATAGGGGGCCCACTGACGATGTGATGGGTCATACTACCAGGCTCACAGTGTATAGAGCCCGACCCGGTTCGATAACGGCCCCCACAAAGGAAACAGACGAGAGCGCCTGCCTTCTTTCCTCGTTCTCTTCGCAATCCCTTTCCTCGGCCCTCCTCGATTCGATCTCCTCGACGCGGCCACCGTCGATCTGCGGGCGGCGCTGGAGTGCGGTGCGCTGCCAGACGCCGGCCTGTACGCCGCCGCGCTGGCGGAGGGAGCTGCTCGCGGCGCTGGAGTGCGGCGCGCGGCCGCTCGAGCACGCCCTCTCGGCTCCCCCGCGTGCTCGTCCATCTCGGCTACCCCGCGCGCTCGTCCTCCTCCACGGCTTCACCGCGGCGTCCTCTCTTGCGGGCAGCGGCGGTCGCGGCGCCCCTCCCCTGCCCACGCGCCGCGGAGGCCCGGTGCGGCGCGGTCGACTCCGCAGGCGCGCACGCAGTGCTCTCTTGCGGGCAGCGGCGAGCCCCGACGTCTTCATCTCGGTGGCGGGATCAGCAACGACAGGAGAGAGAAGAAGAGGGAAAGGTTTAGAGCCGGGTTCGATAGGAAGCACCGGGGTCTTCATCGACCCATGCCCACAGTTTATGGAACCGGGTACCATACACGCATTTATTGTATCGAACCCCCTTCGAGCCCCACATTGTTGATGCTTTCTAAGATATACATCTCGAGACTTTTCCAAGTCTTCTTTTTTAGGGAAATTGGCAAGGGCTCTGCCGCTTCATTATATAGGGTGTGTTTAATTGGTGATTGGGTTTGGCTACAAGAAAGACTTTTCGTTTGTATTTGGTAATTATTGTCATACCATGGACTACCTAGGCTCAAAAGATTCGTCTCACACTTTTCAGCCAAACTATGCAATTAGTTTTTTTATTTACCTACATTTAGTGCTCCGTTTATGCGTAAAAAGATTTTGATGTGACAGTTATTGTAGCACTTTTTGGATTGCCTTTTCACCAACTAAACATGGCCGTAGTAGAAAGCATTCTCCAACAATACAAAGGTTTGACTCTATTACATACATAATGATAAAAACAAAGAGACATAGAACCAAGTGGCCTCCGGCATTGAAAATGGCAATGAACGACTTTGGGAGCACCGGCCGGGAGCTACAGCTGCTCTAGGTGAGGTGGGAACGGCCTAACGGGAGAAACAACCAAGCCGCTGGCTAGCTGGTAGTGCTGTCAACCAGAGCTTGTGTTTTCAAGTATCTTTATCCTGAAAATTAGCACTGTTTCCAACTAAAAACATTGTAGCACTTTTTGTTTGTTTGTGGTAAACTCAAACGATTCATCTTGTGATGTGTATATCTAAATTGTGAAATTAGTTATTTTGTTTATCTAATTTCATACTCCATATATACGTGTTTTGGTACATTTAATGATTCGATGTGACGGGAATTTTAGAATTTCAAACCAAATTTGGGTCATCTAAACACCATAGCTTGTGTTGGCACGGCAACATCATGGATGGCATGTTCCACGATCTGTTGTGGCATTTTGGTCCCACATGTGCTCATATGCCTCTCTGCCTACGGGATCAAACATAACCCTACTACTAAAATAAAAGAGCCTGATCAAGAATTAAAGATGTGTCAGCCCCTAATTTTGAGGGTCCAATGCGCTTCATGTATCACTTCATGGATCAGTATAGGTGATACGCACAATCAAACAAGATTGACATAAAAGATACTTCCTCCGTTTCAAATTGTAGTTCACTTTGGCTTTCCTAGATACATTGATTTTGATATGCACCTAGTTATTATACAATATGTCTAGATACATAATAAAAGAAATGAATCTAGAAAAGCCAAAAAGTGAACTACAATTTGAAACGGAGGGAGTATCATACTAAATCCTAAGGAATTTGACGATTTTACCCTAATTTTCAACCCAATGATGATTTTCCCTTGTATTTTTAACTTTACGTTTTTACCCTTGTTTTTTTCTCAACAAAACCTCCATCTACCCCTGCTATTTAATAACGTTGGTTCTGCTCATATTAAACCGTGAAAAAAAATCAAAAAAGAAAAAAAAGGTAGAAAAGACTAAAATAGCCCAGTGGGCTTTTTCCCTTCTCCTCGCACACTGAGGACGCACCTCTCCCCGTAGCGCGAAGCTCACAGTTGTGACCTCTCCCCGCCGCCGCCTCCTCCTAGCGGCTTCCCTCTTCTCCCCTTTAGCCTCCCCCTCCAAATCGCACTCCTCTCGGCGCCGACAGCATGAAAAGCAGGATTTAGAGTTTCATGCAGCGGCGGCGGCACCCTTGGCGGCCGGCGGTAGAGCTCCTAGCGGCTCCTAGCGACCCCTCTCTCGTTCCGGTGCGCGTTGTGTAGCATCGACATGCACCCGTGCTGCACGACCATGGCGCGGCGGAAGGATCTCCTCGCCGTGCACGAGCACCCATTGTTGCTGGCACCTGCGGTGTAGGACGGCGCGGAGACAGAGACGGCGCATGGAGAGCATTGGGTTGTGCATCGATCTGCTGTTCACAAAATTTGAAGTTTGTATTGTGTTGTGTCATCTATCGGTTGTTCTGTATCGCTATTGGTAATTACAGTAATCACTCCTCTAGTAAATTTCTGCACACATGTTGCGAAGTACTATATTTGTTTGTCGAATATCTACAGAAATTACTTCACGGATCATATGGATCTAGTTTGTTGCTGATGATTCAATGTGTCGATTATTTTTGTTGTGTGATATTGAATTATACTTGTATGGATTGTGAGCAATTTTTTAAAAATCTGCACACAAAATATATATAAAATAGCACTACTACTGAAATGATTTTCCGTGATGGTTTTTTTTTTTTCCGTGGCGGGCATTAAAACCGCCACGCAGCTTAGGGTCACGGTTAATCGATTAACCGTGGTGGTTATTTAACAAAACCGCCACGGAAAATCGATTAACCGCGGGCGTTATTTAACAAAACCGCCACGGAAAATCCCGGGAAAAAAATAAAAAACATAAAACCCGCATCCAGGCCCAAATGGGCCCGCCAGATTCGCCATGCCGCCGGGGTCACCACCATGCGCCGCCGTGGATCTGGACGGGCCCGGATCGGACGCCGCCGGGCGCCGCCGCTGTGGCCGGATCTCCCTCCCGCCGGGCGGATCTCGGAGGCAGGGGCGGTGGATCCGGAGGGAGCTCGAGGTGGCCGCCACCGCCATGGAGCTCGAAGCCGCCGCCGTGGATCTCGACGGCCCGACCGCCCGGGCGACCCCGCAGCTCCTCTACGCCCATGTGGTTCGGCGAGGAGATCCGGCGAGGAGAGGAGAGGGTCGGATCCGACGAAGCTCGACCGCCACCGCGCCCGGGGCCGCCACTTGCCGCTACCCGACGACGCTTGCCCCGGATCCGCCCGACGCCGCCGAATGGGGAAAGGGAGGGGTCGCCGCCGGGCGCCCCGCGCCGCCTCGTGCCGCCCGCCGAAGCCGCGCCGCCGCTGGCCCGGATCCCGCCGGGATGGGGAGGGCGGGGAGGGGTCGCCGCCGCATCTCAGCCATGGAGGGAGGGTCGCCGACCGATGGAAGGAGAGGGAGGGATGGGCGCCGTGGGAGGGCCGTCGATTTTGTGTGAGGCACGGGAAGGGAGAGGTGAGGGAGAGAAGTGAAGTGTTGGTATATATATTTCGGCCACGAACCGTGGCGGTTTATTATCAATGCCCGCCACGGTTAATAGGGATTAATCATGGCGGTTATTTTACAAAAACCGCCACGGTTAATCGATTAACCGTGGCAGTTTTTCCCCAGCCGAGGGTGCCAGGCCACCTATTTTCCGTGGCGGTTTCTCGAATGCCCGCTGTTGATATTTCTTACACGATCCCAATTAGGAAGGCGGAAGAAATATATATGGGATATCTATCTAATCATGTTAGCTTGGATATGGGATTAACCTCATGATCCAACAAAGCGGAGTTAGCGGTGTTAGTAGTGGGATGTAAACTTAGCATCATTATCCATAGTGGAATTAATCTCACCGGGATATGTACTCAAGGTATACCACTCATTTCTAGGCATTACCTATACACTAGTCTCGTCACCCTAGCAATAACGCTCAAAGAAATGCGAGGCATGGTATGTGTTGATAGGCCTTGATAAAAGAATGAACATGATATCCGTAAGCGCGCAGATAGAAATACCAATTGTAGCACTTCACCGGGAGTAATCCGTATCGTATTTATATTTTATCACGTGGAAGGTAAGTCTATGGAAAGTAGAGAGAAAGGATATCTAATGATTTAAGAAGTGATTTATTTATGAGATCCACTTACGGTAGTGTAATGCGAGTAGCCATATGCATCTAACATTACTTAACAGGATAAGTCACAAGATAAAGATAATTATATAAATGATAAATACCCAAGTCTAAGATCATCATATGCCACTAGTATCATACGAGCAATTAGTATGTTATAGAAAGAATAGAAAGAATATTTCTAAGATACTCCTAATCATATGTCAATGAATACTACAATTAGTGCAATACATCTAGCTATCATGGCAAGGTTGGATTACTTCTACACATGGCAAGCATTACCAATAACAACCAAGGATGAAACTTGATCATTACCGTAATTATAAGCCTCGACTAGTCCTACATTCGGAGGGTGGATTCCAAAGGACTCAACAGACTGTCACTCCCGCGATCTACCACATGGCCCGGAATGTAGGGTGCAATTGCGGATAAAAGTTGTATAAACACCACGTTTACACATTGCTTATCACCCACATAGTGATCATCTATATGGATGCTATACAATTCCATGCATAAAATATAAAGCAATCTTACTAAACTAAACATATAATCATAGCATGCATAAACACATAACAATAAGAATATAATAATTATATAGATCAAAGCCATAACAATAGTGTATCAATAATAATACTTACAAATCGAATTCAAGAGCGAAGAACAATGCTCTTGCTATTGCTTGACTATCGAAACTCAAGATGAACTTGATCTTGAACTAGAACTAACTAGTTAGCTAGCTACTTCTAGTATGATGAAGTAGGGCTTAGGTCTAGACTTGGTTGGACTTGATGAGAATGAATTGATAATGAATATTGATATCACCACGGGGTCACTGGTCTTCTTATATAGTACTTGGCGATGAATGTGAACCCTTGGATCAAACCGACCTTCAACAACGGTGTAGATACAACCTCAATGTCGGTACTAAACCGACCTAGAAAGGAGAGGTCAAGGGGGACCCACCGGCGGCCGGCCTAGTTGGCAATCGGCGCCGCCGTAGCATGCCACCTTGGCTTCCCGTTTGTTCCGTGTCCTCTCGGTATCTTCTAGAATGTTTTAGTCCACTTTTTGGGTTGAGTTACTTCACGGTCAAGTCTTGTTATCATATGTCTTGTATATTCCAGAACTTTCTCCATTCTTCTCGGCATTTATCTGTTAAGTTCCTGGAAAGTCACAGAATACCAAAACTCGTGGAATTATGTTAGTTAGACCCCTAGACTTATGTTTGGTCTTTGACTTGAGCCCTTATTTCATGTTATTTGACTTATAATATTATGCTATAACAGGTGTCAACAAGCTCCCCCAAGCTTACCTCTTGCTAGTCTCTAGCAAGACACATGATATTATATTAAACTACTTACTTGGATCAGGAGTTGCTGCAACGCTATCACACCTTAAAAGTACACATGCTTTCAAACAAAATTTCTCTCCAGATAAGAATAAACTTTTAGTAACTTCAACTTACCCAAATACCTCTTACCTTTTGGGGCTTATAATCTTTTCTTCAATCTTGGGTAATTGAAAGATAGAACAGTCAAGTCGAGTACTAAATTTCAAACTCTTTTGATCAACTGTCCTTTCCGGAGTTTTTTGCTGATTTTCTAAATAAAACTCAAAGTTCCTCAAGATGACTTTCTCTCTAATCTCTCATTTGTGGTATTTGTGGATCCTCTCTAAGACAATAAGGTAGTGTTGCCTTTCTCTCTCATAATATGTAGTATTTTTGGCTAAGGCAGTAGCACACTATGCCTTCTTCTCTCTCACCCTATATCAAAGGCTTATATATCTAGAGCTCATAGGTAGGAGAAAACTAATTTTACTTACTAAGCATATATTGTAAATTCAAGCAATGGATCCAAAGTTACAAGTCACACTGATCAAGTGGTGCATGTGTATGGTGGATAGAATAGATGGTATGGAATATAATAAAGTGTATAGAATGGATGAGGTGAAAATCTTACTTTTGCTCCTTGAGGAATCTTCTCTCTTTTGGAATTTTGGAAACTCTGTAGAGAACCTGGGTTGCATCTTTTTCTTTCTTTATTTTTCTTTTATGGAGAGGCGAGCATCTAAGTACCCATTGTTTTCAAATGGACACTTGTCCATTTTTTAACTCTCCTTTATTCTTTCTTTTTATTAGAGAGGTAGGCTCTACTCGCCCGTAGGACACTTGTCCATTTTTCATCTCCCTTTTCTTTTCTCTTTTTTTTTTAAATCTACAACCCAAATCTCTTTTGCAATAACTTTTTAGAGATAAACAAATGTAATGGAGATTTTGTAAGATGTTGGCTAGCAATGAAATGGATAATGGTATATATATGTGACAAGTGTATATGTAGTGGATGCATACTTCTAGGATGGAAATAACATATAAGTGTATGGAGTCGAGTGGAATGTAGTATGATGGAATGAATGGAGTGTACATGATCAGCGTGACAAGTTTCTAAGGGTCGACAAAGATTGAACAAACTCAATGCAAAGCAAGCAGCCTATATATATATAAATCAAAAAGGTTTTCCTAATCTAAGGAGCATGTATATATGGTTGTGGTAGGAGGTTCACACTCTTGTCACACAGGAGCTTATCATGTGCATTTTTTTTCAAAATATAAATCTCCAGAAATCTAGTGTCACTAGGAGTAAGATCAAATAGCAGCTCAGACTATCATATATCATATCCGTCAATTACCTAGACTTTAGAGTAAGCATTTGCAACCCATAGGTTTCAAAGTTTAGAGTAAGCATTAAATCAAAGTAATTTTGCAAATGGAGCTCAAGAGAAATTAAGCTTGAAAGCTAGGTACTAGAAAAGTATAACAACGGAGCAACTATTCATCATCTCCATGTTGGCAGATTTTGGGTTCCTTTTAGTTGAGCAAAGTAAACTTTAGTATGCACTCTCTTTCGTTCCTTTTATTCACACTCTAACAAAAGACTCTTTAAACAACTAGACTTTATAAAACTAGACTCTTAACAAACTTTCTAGCAAACAAAAATATTTTAGCTAATAATAATAATACTATAGTATAGATAGGTAGTAAGATACTTATCTTGGATAATCGGGGTTGCACTCCCCAAAGCTAGATTGGAGTGTAATCATCAATGATGTAGAAGTTGAGGTAGTTGGCGTCAAGGATGGCGCCTAGCATGTTTTTTCTCCTCTTGAAATCTGCTGATCTCAAATAGACAACAAAGCTAGTGGAACTTGATTAAGCATTAGGGGTTAGCCATATTGCTTTAAGTTGCCTGGGAAATATTTTTGAATTTTCATTTTTTTTCAAATTTTTATTTTATTTTTATATGCAAGAAAAGATAAAGAACTTATGCATCTTTATTTTTATTTTTTATGCCACCACAAAGAAATAGCCTTGAGGTGTTTAAGCCTCGAGGATGTTAGCATGGGGCTTAAAGATTTTCGAAACAAAAGACGAAATATTTTTGTTATTTTCAAATGTAAATATAAAATAGTGAAAAGATAAACATGATATGGAAAGAATAAAATATGCAATGCGGGGGATTTTATTGATAACTTACCGACTTACCTTTCGGAGGATTCGGTGTTTAGAGTCCTCCGAACAGTAACTTCATTGTTCTCGCTCTTTACTCCCATGGTATATCAGTTTGTCACAATCGGTGGCACTGATGATTCTATAGTATCTTCTGATGATGTTCTGGGAGATGTCTTCTTCTTCCTCCATCTTTTGGATGATGAACTTTTCTTTGGAGTACTTGATTCTTCTTTCTCCGTGGATGTATTAGGTGTAAGGGTTTTAGCCTCTTCACTTACCTTATCTCCTTCTAGATTTTTGATCCATCGTCTATTATGGCGGCGACGAGCTGACCTGTTCCTGGGAAATTCATAATTATTATAACTATTAAAATAAACACGTACCTTCTCTTTAGGGAAGTGGAAATGAATCTCTCATGTATGGATGTAGATGATTGCACGAGTAGTGTTGAGGAATGGTCTCCCAAGCACTAATGGAGGGTCTTCTTCCTTCCCCATGTCCATGACTACAAAGTCAGTGAGAACATAGTGGTCCATGATCTTGACTGGCACGTCTTTGGCAATTCCTTCAGGAACTCTATAGGATTGGTCTGCCATCTGCAGCTGCACATACGTTGGTTGCAATGGCAATTTTCCAAATAGTAATTCATATGTAACCTTTGCCATTAGATTAATGCCAGATCCCGTATCGCAAAATGTATTATAGAAAGTTAAGCATTGAATAGAACATGCGATGGTAGGTGTACCTGGATCATCTTGTTGACGAAGCATCGGAGACTGAAGTAAATGGTCATTATAAGATTTTATTTTGTTTACTACCATTACCTTTGTAGGCTGTGCCGTCTTGTTCTTGTTCTGATTCTGATTCCTCCTTCTGTTCTTGTTATAGATTTCTACCTTCGGTTCTGAAATATAAGAATAGGAATTTTGGGAATAAGTAAGAGAGGTGTGTACCTTGTTCTTGAAAGTGAATTTCTCCCTTTTCCCTTTGATGTTGAAACAAATCTTCGCACTGTCTGCGTAGATGATAGCTTTGGCTGAGCATAAGAATGGTCGACCGAGTATGATTGTTGCTCTTTCATTTCTTCCAGGTGTCTATAATCACGAAGTCCGGCCGCACGTAAGAGCCTCCCGATTCCCACACACACGTCTTCAAGGATCCCCTCGGGATAACGTAATGATTGATCTCGCAAGCCGCAAGCACATATTCGTTTTCCAAAGTGGTTCACTATAAATCTTTTCATAAATTATCTTAGGTAGTATGTTCACGCTTGAGCCGAAATCACATAGAGAATTATCGAATGTGTGTTGTCCAATCTTGATTGTAATGACTGGCCTCCCCGGATCTTCCTTTTTAGGTGGCATCGAGTCATCCAACCAACGACTTCCCGACGTCTCTCTATAGTAACGACCTGCATTATAAATATTGACAAGGTTTGCGGTTTCTAATTCTTCCGTCTCGCCCGAATCTTACCCGGTGTGGTTAATGGAACAGATAACCGAGAAATCTGAGATTCTATCATTTTATTAAAGCTATGCTGATTCTTTATAGCCAAGAAAAGCTTTCTAAACGAGTATTAATAAGTTCAAGAGCTTTATCATTAGTTGCTATTTTTCTAGATAGATTCTCCATGGTTTTACCTTGGTTAACAACAAGGTCTCTCAAAGAAGGTTGATAAGTATTAAAAGTGTTACCTGGATTGTTACCTTGGTAGTTTCCTTGATAGTTGGGCCTCTGTTGGTTCCAACCTTGATTCTGTTGAGGACGGAAATTATTGTTGTTGTTAATGAAGTTGATGTCCTCCATGATCTCTGGGCAATTCCTGCCAGTGTGGCCTGTGTTTCTACATTCTTCACACGTCATGCGTGAGTCTTGAATTTGCATAACTGCCTTAGGTTGAGGATCTCTATCCTCTAGCTTCTTCATTATAAGGTCCATCTTAGCAGATAGCATGTCTACTTCTTTAAGCTGGTGCATTCCTCTCTTGCGAGATTGACGCTCTTCACTCCAACCTTGGTTGGAAGCCATCTTCTCCACAAGTTACGTGGCATGAGTTATTGTAAGTGATAAGAAAGCACCACCAGCCGCGGCATCCACGGTTTCACGAGCACACCGAAAACAAGCCCATGATAGAAAGTCCGCATCAACGGCCACTTCTCCATCCCATGGTGTGGACATTCTGAAATGTATTCTTAAAAACGCTCCCACGCTTCCAGGACTGATTCATCATGCTGTTGTTAAAAATTTGATATCTTTCCTCTTAAGGCATTTGTCTTGCCTATCGGAAAGAACTTAGCAAGAAAGGCTATGGAACAAATATCCCATGTTGTACTCTTATCTTTAGTAGCATAAAACCATTGCTTAGCTCTCCCCAATAGTGAGAATGGAAAGAGACGAAGCAAGATTGCATCCTTGGATACATCCTTCATAGTAAATGTGCTGCAAATCTCCAGGAAGTGTTGGAGATGAGCACTAGCATCTTCATGTGCCTTTCCACAAAATTGACTTGATTGCACCATATTGATGAGCCCTGGCTTAAGCTCAAAGCCATTGTCTCCAACCTCTACCTTCGGACCAGGTGAGGATGTTGTCCGTGGTAGGAGGATGTTGTCCGTGGTAGGAGATGAGAACTCACGAAGTGTCTTGGTTGTCATAGCTTCAAATTCAGGTGTTAAGTTTCTAGTAACTTGATTAACTTCCTGATCGGTAGGTCTTGGTGTCTCGGATGATGATGATGATGATGATGATGTAGGTGCTGGAGTTTGTCCGAGTTTTTGCTCGGCTTGCCCGATTAATTTTTCAGGATCTTCAATAAAATTCTCCGGAAGGTTCCAATTCATACAATTCCCCGCATAGAATAAAAACAAATAGAAAACAGGGTTGAACCTGTTTGAGTATGTGATAATGGGTTCTCAATGCATTAGGTAGTGTAAGTGATCTCTCTTGTTTCCTTATATGATGTGTTTATAGGATTTTTGGCTAGCACCCTTTCTAACTAGGAAAAGTCAGAAACAATACCAACTTAATTGGGAATAATACTTTCTAAGTCTTGGCTAATACCCTTCCAAACTAGAGACAGCTGAAAAGAAGCACTAGAAAAACTTATGAAGTTAGAAAACACATTTTAAAATTTTGAAAGATTGACTATGCTCTTCCAAACTAGGAAAGTTTTGAAAAACAAAGCCAAGAAAAAATTATTTCTCTAAATAGACTACGCCTTCCCCAGCAACGGCGCCAGAAATGCTTGTTGATATTTCTTACACGATCCCAATTGGGAAGGCGAAAGAAATATATATGGGATATCTATCTAATCATGTTAGCTTGGATATGGGATTAACCTCATGATCCAACAAAGCGGAGTTAGGCGGTGCTAGTAGTGGGATGTAAACTTAGCATCATTATCCATAGTGGAATTAATCTCACCAGGATATGTACTTAAGGTATACCACTCATTTCTAGGCATTACCTATACACTAGTTTGTCACCCTAGCAATAACGCTCAAAGAAATGCGAGGCATGGTATGTGTTGATAGGCCTTGATAAAAGAATGAACATGATATCTGCAAGCGCACAAATAGAAATACCAATTGTAGCACTTCACCGGGAGTAATCCAGGTATCGTATTTATATTTTACCACAGGGAAGGTAAGTCTATGGAAAGTAGAGAGAAAGGATATCTAATGATTTAAGAAGTGATTTATTTATGAGATCCACTTACGGTAGTGTAATGCGTAGTAGCCATATGCATCTAACATTACTCAACAGATATAAGTCACAAGATAAAGATAATTATATAAATGATAAATACCCAAGTCTAAGATCATCATATGCCACTAGTATCATACGAGCAATTAGCATGTTATAGAAAGAATAGAAAGAATATTCCTAAGATACTCCTAATCATATGTCAATGAATACTACAATTAGTGTAATACATCTAGCTATCATGTCAAGGTTGGATTACTTCTACACATGGCAAGCACTACCAATAACAACCAAGGACGAAACTTGATCATTACCGTAATTATAAGCTCGACTAATCCTACATTCGGAGGGTGGATTCCAAAGGACTCAACAGGACTGTCACTCCCGCGATCTACCACACGGCCAGGAATGTAGGGTGCAATTGCAGATAAACGTTGTATAAACACCACGTTTACTCATTGCTTATCACCCACATAGTGATCATCTATATGGATGCTATACAATTCCATGCATAAAATATAAAGCAATCTTACTAAACTAAACATATAATCATAGCATGCATAAACACATAACAATAAGAATATAATAATTATATAGATCAAAGCCATAACAATAGTGTATCAATAATAATACTTACAAATCGAATTCAAGAGCGAAGAACAATGCTCTTGCTATTGCTTGACTATCGGGAACTCAAGATGAACTTGATCTTGAACTAGAACTAACTAGTTAGCTAGCTACTTCTAGTATGATGAAGTAGGGCTTAGGTCTAGACTTGGTTGGACTTGATGAGAATGAATTGATAATGAATATTGATATCAGCCCTGGGGTCAGCTGGTCTTCTTATATAGTACTTGGCGATGAATGTGAACCCTTGGATCAAACCGACCTTCAACAACGGTGTAGATACAACCTCAATGTCGGTACTAAACCGACCTAGAAAGGAGAGGTCGACAAAGGGGACCCACCGGCGGCCGGCCTAGTTGGCCACCGGCGGCCGCCGTAGCATGCCACCTTGGCTTCCCGTTTGTTCTGGTGTCCTCCACGGTATCTTCTAGAATGTTTTAGTCCACTTTTTGGGTTGAGTTACTTCACGGTCAAGTCTTGTTATCATATGTCTTGTATATTCCGAACTTTCTCCATTCTTCTGTTATTTGCATTTATCTGGTTAAGTTCCCGGAAAGTCACCGAACAATACCAAAAACTCGTGGAATTATGTTAGTTAGACCCCTAGACTTATGTTAAAAATGATAAGTGTAGGGGTAGACTCTCCCTTTGTTTTGAAAAAATGAGGGTCCATAAAAACGCAAAGTTAAAAAAAACAAGGGTAAGACCATCATTCGACTAAAAACGAGGGCAAGAACCCCAAAGACCCGAATCCTAAATACGCCTTACCAGATCTTTAGAGTTCTGGAAGTTTAATCATAGTATCCCATCCACATTTGCCCGTTCCAAGGACGTGGCCATCCGAATACATTCAAGTAAACTACATAGAGTTGTACAAATTCCCCCACACGATAGACACAATTCTACACTGTCTCAATTGGTTGAGACAGACCTAACAGGACCCTATACCCGAAAGTAATGGCTTTACATATCTATATAATCCCGCTACGGCTTCTCAAGGATTGGAAACATATGGGAAAATCATACAAAGATCCCATTGAACCATATGGAGATCGAATAGCATCCCAAAATAATCAGTGGCTCATACCCGGGAAAAAGTGAGGGGCTCATACTTAGCCCAAAATTATGTTGGCTTAACATGAAAGATCACATAGCATCCACGCCAACTAGACCATGTAAGATCACATAGCATCCGTGCCTTCTCCTGATATTTCACTGCCTACAATGGCCTCCTTAGTAAGGATTATACTTCTATCTAGTGGGGTGTGGAATCCGGTCTACCCACATAGACATATGGTCATACGTAATATCTAGTCTATTCACCAAGTAGCTTAAATGGCCTGCGTGGTCTATATATGTAAACATTCTTAATTGTGGGAGTACAACTGAAATGAAGAAATAATCACAATCTTGGTGAATACTAGGAGGAAATTGTGAGTTGCAATTCCAACTAGTTTTTTTTATCATCTAGTACGTGTGCCTCTTGTATTGATCTTGGCTCCATGCTCTAAACACTACATCGAGTTTGGCATTCGAGCGAAGAAAATCTAGTCCATGGAAGGTGGGAGAAGGAATCAAGAACGCCCACGCTAGCGGAACACTTCTGCTCGGGGTGGTGATGCCGAGATGGAGGAGGAGTCTCTGATGAGGCTCCCCGTCATCATCGGACCTACATGACATGGATGCGGATTAAGATATGGGACGTCAAGTGCAAACCCTAGTGCAGCGAAGGGGGGCATGCAAACTCGATGGCCCAAATTTGCCGGTACTAGGAGGCGGAGGGACATGCCGTAAGATCGGGGAGATGAAGGTGCTTCTTAAGTATAGATGTCCAACCGGCCCGCGCACGGCGGCCCTGGTCCGAGGCCCTAAAAATGGCACGGTACAGCACGGCCCTACAACCGATCGGGCCATGGGCGGCCGCCGCCGCCCGAGGCACCGTGCGGCACGGCTTCCGGTGGAAGAGTGGCCCGGTGGACAGCCCGACAATCGACATTCTTTCTGGAAAAAAAATGACCATGGCTTTGCTAAAGTGCTAAGTGCTAACAGCCCCACTAGCCCATCACACTCATTCCTCTCCCCAAACTTTCACGTTCTCTCAAAAGAAACAAAACACGTAACTTTCACGGCCGACGCGAAGTCGCGACGCTCGTCCGCTTCGTTTGCTCCTCGCGCCTCGCGAGAACGGATCACTCCGCCCGCGCCGCCCGACCTCGACCCGGCGCCCGTCGTTGCTCCTCCTCGCGGCCAAGCTCCGCCTTCTCCGCACCTCCGTGCCCGGTGGCCGCTGCTCTTCCACCCGCTGCCCGGCTCGCTACTCCTCCCTCGCCACCGTGCCGGCGTCGGTGCGGTTGCTCGCCCCCAAGCTGCGTTAACGCTAGATCCGGTGCGGGTGAGCTCGCCGGAGCCACCACCACCATGGCTCGACTCCTCGCTGCGGTTGCGCTAGTGCGTCGCCCGTGGCGGGCCTCACCTCGCAGCCGCGTGGCCTCCTCCACCCAGCCGGGCGGCGGCGAGTGGGCACGACGGCACGGCGGGCTTCGGGCCGCCCGACGACTCAGCGGACCGGCCCATGGGCCGAGGTCGCGCCCGAGCCCGTAGGAGACACACGGCCGTTCGGCCCGTGGCCCGACGCGACCCGACACCGGACCAGCCGGCCAGTTGGCCATCTATATTCTTAAGACAGTGATAGCTCTTCAGAAAGTTACCTGAAGCGTCCTGAAGTCAACCCTTTTGCAAGGTATCACCACATAGGAAATCCATATTGCTGTTGACCCTGAGGAAAGCTGGCGCCGCTGTTTTCGAGTCAATCATATCTTTGACTATGTATATGTTCCTAAAGATGAGTGTGCCCCTGCAGTCGCCATGCGACTAAAGGGGTGTGCCTTTGTTCGGTGGAAAAATTTAGAGAAGAGTCGCAGGTTCCATGGCAAAAGAAAGATTGATTCATGGTCCGCCATGGAGGAGAAACTGTAGCGTGAATTTATTCCTTTTAATTATGAAGAAGTTTTATTTATGAAGCTCTAGAATCTTCGTCAAGGCTCTCTCGAGTGTCGATAAATATACACATGAGTTCTACCAATTGGTTTTACACAATAACTTGAGTTATTCCAAAGGTCTTGGTGGCATTGCATATGAATTTCACGATTTGAGGCACATCAACGGGCAACAACTATTGAGAAACTTTAGCGTGAGCATGGCATTCTAGTACTCCCTCCATCTCAAAATAGATGTCATTCTCGCTTCCCGAGGAGTCAACGTTTTCAAAATGCCGGCAATTATACATTAAAATATATAAATATTTTGCTAAGTAATTAGTATCATCGGAAAGATCTTTAAGTCTAGTTTTTTAATAAATTTATTTAAAAATTTAAATGTTGCACGTATTTTCTACAAACTTAGTCAAAGTTCAAAAAGTTTGACCAAGCACGCATCCCATAGTGACATCTATTTTGAGATGGAGGGAGTAGCACTTTGTCCTATTTGCGATCGACAATACACCATCAATGGGGAGGTCATTGGCAACGGAGGAACACAAATCACAAATTCGGTGTTTAGGCCCAAAGGTGGCGTGAAGCACCTAAGTCATCATCATCACAATGCATTCTATGTTTTAAGTTTGGTCACCGAATTAAACCCGAACCCGCAAACCCGAAACCCACGGATATCCACCCTAAACTCGATCCCACTACTACAATAATACGATACTATAGGGGCAGTTTGGGGATGCTCAGTAGGAGCGGTTTTGCCACCGCCCTAACAAAGGGTTCTTACAGATGGGTTTTACGTAGGGAAAAAGTCTAAATCACACCCCCCCTATGTGGGTTGGACTACATAACACCCTAACCTTTGAAATGGTCTATATCACCCCTCGAACTTTCTAAAACCGATTAAATTACCCCCTCAAGCGGTTTTGAAAAAATCATAGTAAATCACCGAAAAAGCGTAAAATAGAAAATCGAATTGTGTTGGACTCCAAATGAGTAGATCTACACAATGAACATATAATATGGTATACTTACATTTTTTTTTTTTGTTGTAGCTTTACATCTATGTTTTTCTTTATAGTTGTAAAAAATATGCTAAAGTATACCATATTATATGTTCATTGTGTAGATCTACTCATTTGGAGTCTAACACAATTGGATTTTCTATTTTATGATTTTTCTATGATTTATTAT
>JADLZK010001176.1:0-99692 GCA_015847255.1 Hyparrhenia diplandra | reverse complement strand
AGGCATTTGATTCTACAACCGTGAAAACATCTAGCTCGATCCTATAGCCTGATTGGAAGCTTCCCTTTGTTTTGAGTTCGCGCCTGAAATCAGCGCCGGCAACAGTCCCTAATGTCACATCTAGAAACATATATTAACGGTTGGGGAACGCAATGTAATTGATCCTACTATCATCTAACCCATCCACCCTAACTTCCTATGTACCTTTCGTGTTTGTTCCCCTTCTTGTTTCGTTACGTAGGTCGATATAGAGATTTTTGACTTTAATTCCAAGATTTCACTCTAAACAAGTGCTACTTTGAGGCCTATGACAAGTGATTCTTAGAAAACTCTCTAATGGTCCACTTCTTCAAATTTAGGTTCTCTAGGGTGAGGCATTTGATTCCACAACCGTGAAAAAAGTCTAGCTCGATCCTATAGCCGGATTGAAACTTCCCTTTGTTTTGAGTTCACTACTGAAATCAGCGCCAGCCCCTAATGTCACATCTAGAAACATATATTAACGGTTGGGGAAGGCAACGTAATTGATCCTACCATCATCTAACCCATCCACCCTAACTTCCTATGTTCCTTTGTGTGTTGTTCCCCTTCTTGTTTCGTGACGTATGCCCATTACGCAGATTTTTGACGAATTCAAAGATTTCACTCTAAACAAGTGTACTATCCCTATGACAAGTGATTCTTGGAAAAACTCTCTAATGGTCCACTTGTTCAAATTTAGGTTCTCTAGGGTGAACCATTTAATTCCACAACCGCGAAAAAAAAGTCTAGCTCGATTCTATTGCCGGATTGGAAACTTCCTTTGTTTTGAGTTCGCACTGAAATCAGCGCCCAAATCCCTAATGTCACATCTAGAAACATATATTAACGGTTGGGGAACACAATGTAATTGATCCTACCATCATCTAACCAATCCACCCTAACTTCCTATGTACCTTTCGTGTTTGTTCCCTTCTTGTTTCAAAGACGTAGGTCGAAATAGAGATTTTCGACGGAATTCCAAGATTTCGCTCTAAAAAAAGTGCTACTTTGAGGCCTATGACAAGTGATTCTTAGAAAAACTCTCTAATGGTCCACTTCTTCAAATTTAGGTTCTCTAGGGTGAGGCATTTGATTCTACAACCCGTGAAAACATCTAGCTCGATCCTATAGCCGGATAGGAAACTTCCCTTTGTTTTGAGTTCGCTTGAAATCAGCGCGCCTAGATCCCTAATGTCACATCTAGAAACATATATTAACGGTTGGGGAAACGCAATGTAATTGATCCTACTATCATCTAACCCATCCACCCAAACTTCCTATGTACCTTTCGTGTTGTTCCCCCTTCTTGTTTTCGTTTCGTAGGTCGACATAGAGATTTTTGACGGAATTCCAAGATTTCACTCTAAACAAGTGCTACTTTGAGGCCTATGACAAGTGATTCTTAGAAAAACTCTAATGGTCCACTTCTTCAAATTTAGGTTCTCTAGGGTGAGGCATTTGATTCCACAACCGTGAAAAAGTCTAGCTCGATCCTATAGCCGGATTGGAAACTTCCCTTTGTTTTGAGTTCGCTACTGAAATCAGCGCCAGAAAGTTCCTAATGTCACATCTAGAAACATATATTAACGGTTGGGGAAGGCAACGTAATTGATCCTACCATCATCTAACCCATCCACCCTAAACTTCCTATGTTCCTTTTGTGTTGTTCCCTTCTTGTTTCGCACGCATGCTCCATTACAGAGATTTTTGACGGAATTCAAAGATTTCACTCTAAACAAGTGTTATTTGAGGCCTATGACAAGTGATTCTTGAAAAACTCTCTAATGGTCCACTTGTTCAAAATTTAGGTTCTCTAGGGTGAACCATTTAATTCCACAACCGCGAAAAAGTCTAGCTCGATTCTATTGCCGGATTGGAAACTTCTCTTTGTTTTGAGTTCGCTTTCAAATCAGCGCCAAAAATCCCCCTAATGTCACATCTAGAAACATATATTAACGGTTGGGGAACACAATGTAATTGATCCTACCATCATCTAACCCATCCACCCAAACTTCCTATGTACCTTTCGTGTTGTTCCCCTTCTTGTTTCAATTACGTAGGTCGACATAGAGATTTTTGACGGAATTCCAAGATTTCACTCTAAAAAAGTGCTACTTTGAGGCCTATGACAAGTGATTCTTAGAAAAACTCTCTAATGGTCCACTTCTTCAAATTTAGGTTCTCTAGGCTGAGGCATTTGATTCCACAACCGTGAAAAAGTCTAGCTCGATCCTATAGCCTGATTGGAAACTTCCCTTTGTTTTGAGTTCACGCTGAAATCAGCGCCGGCCCCCTAATGTCACATCTAGAAACATATATTAACGGTTGGGGAAGGCAACGTAATTGATCCTACCATCATCTAACCCATCCACCCTAACTTCCTATGTTCCTCTCGTGTTGTTCCCCTTCTTGTTTCGGTACGTATGTCGACACAGAGATTTTGACGGAATTCAAAGATTTCACTCTAAACAAGTGTTATCCTATGACAAGTGATTCTTGGAAAAACTCTCTAATGGTCCACTTGTTCAAAATTAGGTTCTCTAGGGTGAACCATTTAATTCCACAACCGCGAAAAAAAGTCTAGCTCGATTCTATTGCCGGATTGGAAACTTCTCTTTGTTTTGAGTTCGCGCTGAAATCAGCGCCCAGAGTCCCTAATGTCACATCTAGAAACATATATTAACGGTTGGGGAACACAATGTAATTGATCCTACCATCATCTAACCAATCCACCCTAACTTCCTATGTACCTTTCGTGTTGTTCCCCCTTCTTGTTTTGATGCGTAGGCGACATAGAGATTTTGACGGATTCCAAGATTTCGCTCTAAAAAAGTGCTACTTTGAGGCCTATGACAAGTGATTCTTAGAAAAACTCTCTAATGGTCCACTTCTTCAAATTTAGGTTCTCTAGGGTGAGGCATTTGATTCTACAACCGTGAAAAAATCTAGCTCGATCCTATAGCCTGATAGGAAGCTTCCCTTTGTTTTGAGTTCACTACAAATCAGCGCCCGCCGATCCCCTAATGTCACATCTAGAAACATATATTAACGGTTGGGGAACGCAATGTAATTGATCCTACCATCATCTAACCCATCCACCCTAACTTCCTATGTACCTTTCGTGTTGTTCCCCTTCTTGTTTCAGTACGTAGGTCGACATAGAGATTTTTGACGGAATTCCAAGATTTCACTCTAAACAAGTGCTACTTTGAGGCCTATGACAAGTGATTCTTAGAAAAACTCTCTAATGGTCCACTTCTTCAAATTTAGGTTCTCTAGGGTGAGGCATTTGATTCCACAACCGTGAAAAAGTCTAGCTCGATCCTATAGCCGGATAGGAAACTTCCCTTTGTTTTGAGTTCGCGCTGAAATCAGCGCCAGCAGTCCCTAATGTCACATCTAGAAACATATATTAACGGTTGGGGAACGCAATGTAATTGATCCTACCATCATCTAACCCATCCACCCTAACTTCCTATGTACCTTTCGTGTTGTTCCCCTTCTTGTTTCGTTACGTAGGTCGACATAGAGATTTTTGACGGAATTCAAAGATTTCACTCTAAACAAGTGCTACTTTGAGGCCTATGACAAGTGATTCTTAGAAAAACTCTCTAATGGTCCACTTCTTCAAATTTAGGTTCTCTAGGGTGAGGCATTTGATTCCACAACCGTGAAAAGTCTAGCTCGATCCTATAGCCGGATTGGAAACTTCTCTTTGTTTTGAGTTCGCTGAAATCAAATAAAGGCCGTCCCTAATGTCACATCTAGAAACATATATTAACGGTTGGGGAACGCAATGTAATTGATCCTACCATCATCTAACCCATCCACCCAAACTTCCTATGTACCTTTTCGTGTTGTTCCCTTCTTGTTTCGTATGTAGGTCGACATAGAGATTTTTGACGGAATTCCAAGATTTCACTCTAAACAAGTGCTACTTTGAGGCCTATGACAAGTGATTCTTGGAAAAACTCTCTAATGGTCCACTTGTTCAAATTTAGGTTCTCTAGGGTGAGGCATTTGATTCCACAACCGTGAAAAAGTCTAGCTCGATCCTATAGCCGGATTGGAAACTTCTCTTTGTTTTGAGTTCGCTGAAATCAGCGCCCAAGCCCCTAATGTCACATCTAGAAACATATATTAACGGTTGGGGAAGGCAATGTAATTGATCCTACCATCATCTAACCCATCCACCCTAACTTCCTATGTTCCTTTCGTGTTGTTCCCCTTCTTGTTTCTAAGACGTATGTCCACACGTAGAGATTTTCGACGGAATTCAAAGATTTCACTCTAAACAAGTGTTATCCTATGACAAGTGATTCTTGGAAAAACTCTCTAATGGTCCACTTGTTCAAAATTTAGGTTCTCTAGGGTGAACCATTTAATTCCACAACCGCGAAAAAAGTCTAGCTCGATTCTATTGCGGATTGGAAACTTCTCTTTGTTTTGAGTTCGCTGAAATCAATCAGCGCCGCAGTCCCTAATGTCACATCTAGAAACATATATTAACGGTTGGGGAACACAATGTAATTGATCCTACCATCATCTAACCAATCCACCCTAAACTTCCTATGTACCTTTCGTGTTGTTCCCCTTCTTGTTTCAAAGACGTAGGTCGACATAGAGATTTTTGACGGAATTCCAAGATTTCACTCTAAAAAAAGTGCTACTTTGAGGCCTATGACAAGTGATTCTTAGAAAAACTCTCTAATGGTCCACTTCTTCAAATTTAGGTTCTCTAGGGTGAGGCATTTGATTCTACAACCGTGAAAAAAACATCTAGCTCGATCCTATAGCCGGATAGGAAGCTTCCCTTTGTTTTGAGTTCACGCTGAAATCAGCGCCCAGCAGATCCCTAATGTCACATCTAGAAACATATATTAACGGTTGGGGAACGCAATGTAATTGATCCTACTATCATCTAACCCATCCACCCAAACTTCCTATGTACCTTTCGTGTTGTTCCCCTTCTTGTTTTCGTTTCGTGTAGGTCGACATAGAGATTTTTGACGGAATTCCAAGATTTCACTCTAAACAAGTGCTACTTTGAGGCCTATGACAAGTGATTCTTAGAAAAACTCTCTAATGGTCCACTTCTTCAAATTTAGGTTCTCTAGGCTGAGGCATTTGATTCCACAACCGTGAAAAAGTCTAGCTCGATCCTATAGCCGGATTGGAAACTTCTCTTTGTTTTGAGTTCGCGCTGAAATCAGCGCCCGGCCGAGTCCCTAATGTCACATCTAGAAACATATATTAACGGTTGGGGAAGGCAACGTAATTGATCCTACCATCATCTAACCCATCCACCCTAACTTCCTATGTTCCTCTCGTGTTGTTCCCCTTCTTGTTTTAGATGTACGTATGTCGACACAGAGATTTCGATGGAATTCAAAGATTTCACTCTAAACAAGTGTTATCCTATGACAAGTGATTCTTGGAAAAACTCTCTAATGGTCCACTTGTTCAAAATTAGGTTCTCTAGGGTGAACCATTTAATTCCACAACCGCGAAAAAGTCTAGCTTGATTCTATTGCCGGATTGGAAACTTCTCTTTGTTTTGAGTTCAAGGGCTGAAATCAGCGCCAAAGAGTCCCTAATGTCACATCTAGAAACATATATTAACGGTTGGGGAACACAATGTAATTGATCCTACCATCATCTAACCAATCCACCCTAACTTCCTATGTACCTTTCGTGTTGTTCCCTTCTTGTTTCAGTACGTAGGTCGAAATAGAGATTTTCGACGGAATTCCAAGATTTCGCTCTAAAAAAGTGCTACTTTGAGGCCTATGACAAGTGATTCTTAGAAAAACTCTCTAATGGTCCACTTCTTCAAATTTAGGTTCTCTAGGGTGAGGCATTTGATTCTACAACCGTGAAAACATCTAGCTCGATCCTATAGCCGGATAGGAAGCTTCCCTTTGTTTTGAGTTCGCGCTGAAATCAGCGCCAGCAGTCCCTAATGTCACATCTAGAAACATATATTAACGGTTGGGGAACACAATGTAATTGATCCTACTATCATCTAACCCATCCACCCAAACTTCCTATGTACCTTTCGTGTTGTTCCCTTCTTGTTTCATTACGTAGGTCGACATAGAGATTTTTGACTAATTCCAAGATTTCACTCTAAACAAGTGCTACTTTGAGGCCTATGACAAGTGATTCTTAGAAAAACTCTCTAATGGTCCACTTCTTCAAATTTAGGTTTTCTAGGGTGAGGCATTTGATTCTACAACCGTGAAAAAGTCTAGCTCGATCCTATAGCCGGATAGGAAGCTTCCCTTTGTTTTGAGTTCGCGCTGAAATCAGCGCCAGCAGTCCCTAATGTCACATCTAGAAACATATATTAACGGTTGGGGAACGCAATGTAATTGATCCTACTATCATCTAACCCATCCACCCTAACTTCCTATGTACCTTTTTCGTTGTTCCCCTTCTTGTTTCAGTTTAGGTCGACATAGAGATTTTTGACGGAATTCAAAGATTTCACTCTAAACAAGTGCTACTTTGAGGCCTATGACAAGTGATTCTTAGAAAAACTCTCTAATGGTCCACTTCTTCAAATTTAGGTTCTCTAGGCTGAGGCATTTGATTCCACAACCGTGAAAAAGTCTAGCTCGATCCTATAGCCGGATTGGAAACTTCTCTTTGTTTTGAGTTCGCGCTGAAATCAGCGCCATGTCACATCTAGAAACATATATTAACGGTTGGGGAAGGCAACGTAATTGATCCTACCATCATCTAACCCATCCACCCTAACTTCCTATGTTCCTCTTGTGTTGTTCCTCTTCTTGTTTTTTCGATGCGTATGTCGACCTACGAGATTTCGATGGAATTCAAAGATTTCACTCTAAACAAGTGTTATCCTATGACAAGTGATTCTTGGAAAAACTCTCTAATGGTCCACTTGTTCAAAATTAGGTTCTCTAGGGTGAACCATTTAATTCCACAACCGCGAAAAAGTCTAGCTTCGATTCTATTGCGGATTGGAAATTTCTCTTTGTTTTGAGTTCGCGCTGAAATCAGCGCCAGCAGAGCCCTAATGTCACATCTAGAAACATATATTAACGGTTGGGGAACACAATGTAATTGATCCTACCATCATCTAACCAATCCACCCTAACTTCCTATGTACCTTTCGTGTTGTTCCCCTTCTTGTTTCAGTACGTAGGTCGACATAGAGATTTTCGACGGAATTCCAAGATTTTGCTCTAAAAAAGTGCTACTTTGAGGCCTATGACAAGTGATTCTTAGAAAAACTCTCTAATGGTCCACTTCTTCAAATTTAGGTTCTCTAGGGTGAGGCATTTGATTCTACAACCGTGAAAAACTCTAGCTCGATCCTATAGCCGGATAGGAAGCTTCCCTTTGTTTTGAGTTCGCGCTGAAATCAGCGCCAGCAGTCCCTAATGTCACATCTAGAAACATATATTAACGGTTGGGGAACGCAATGTAATTGATCCTACTATCATCTAACCCATCCACCCTAACTTCCTATGTACCTTTCGTGTTGTTCCCCTTCTTGTTTCGTTACGTAGGTCGACATAGAGATTTTTGACGGAATTCCAAGATTTCACTCTAAACAAGTGCTACTTTGAGGCCTATGACAAGTGATTCTTAGAAAAACTCTCTAATGGTCCACTTCTTCAAATTTAGGTTCTCTAGGCTGAGGCATTTGATTCCACAACCGTGAAAAAGTCTAGCTCGATCCTATAGCCGGATTGGAAACTTCTCTTTGTTTTGAGTTCGCGCTGAAATCAGCGCCAGCAGTCCCTAATGTCACATCTAGAAACATATATTAACGGTTGGGGAAGGCAACGTAATTGATCCTACCATCATCTAACCCATCCACCCTAACTTCCTATGTTCCTCTCGTGTTGTTCCCCTTCTTGTTTCGGTACGTATGTCGACACAGAGATTTCGACGGAATTCAAAGATTTCACTCTAAACAAGTGTTATCCTATGACAAGTGATTCTTGGAAAAACTCTCTAATGGTCCACTTGTTCAAAATTAGGTTCTCTAGGGTGAACCATTTAATTCCACAACCGCGAAAAAGTCTAGCTCGATTCTATTGCCGGATTGGAAACTTCTCTTTGTTTTGAGTTCGCGCTGAAATCAGCGCCAGCAGTTCCTAATGTCACATCTAGAAACATATATTAACGGTTGGGGAACACAATGTAATTGATCCTACCATCATCTAACCAATCCACCCTAACTTCCTATGTACCTTTCGTGTTGTTCCCCTTCTTGTTTCAGTACGTAGGTCGACATAGAGATTTTTGACGGAATTCCAAGATTTCGCTCTAAAAAAGTGCTACTTTGAGGCCTATGACAAGTGATTCTTAGAAAAACTCTCTAATGGTCCACTTCTTCAAATTTAGGTTCTCTAGGGTGAGGCATTTGATTCTACAACCGTGAAAACATCTAGCTCGATCCTATAGCCGGATAGGAAGCTTCCCTTTGTTTTGAGTTCGCGCTGAAATCAGCGCCAGCAGTCCCTAATGTCACATCTAGAAACATATATTAACGGTTGGGGAACGCAATGTAATTGATCCTACTATCATCTAACCCATCCACCCAAACTTCCTATGTACCATTCGTGTTGTTCCCCTTCTTGTTTCGTTACGTAGGTCGACATAGAGATTTTTGACGGAATTCCAAGATTTCACTCTAAACAAGTGCTACTTTGAGGCCTATGACAAGTGATTCTTAGAAAAACTCTCTAATGGTCCACTTCTTCAAATTTAGGTTCTCTAGGCTGAGGCATTTGATTCCACAACCGTGAAAAAGTCTAGCTCGATCCTATAGCCGGATAGGAAGCTTCCCTTTGTTTTGAGTTCGCGCTGAAATCAGCGCCAGCAGTCCCTAATGTCACATCTAGAAACATATATTAACGGTTGGGGAAGGCAACGTAATTGATCCTACCATCATCTAACCCATCCACCCTAACTTCCTATGTTCCTTTTGTGTTGTTCCCCTTCTTGTTTGATTCGTGCACGTATGTCGACATAGAGATTTCGATTTAATTCAAAGATTTCACTCTAAACAAGTGCTTATCCTATGACAAGTGATTCTTGGAAAAACTCTCTAATGGTCCACTTGTTCAAAATTAGGTTCTCTAGGGTGAACCATTTAATTCCACAACCGCGAAAAAGTCTAGCTCGATTCTATTGCCGGATTGGAAACTTTTCTTTGTTTTGAGTTCGCGGAAATCAGCGCCAGCAGTCCCTAATGTCACATCTAGAAACATATATTAACGGTTGGGGAACACAATGTAATTGATCCTACCATCATCTAACCAATCCACCCTAACTTCCTATGTACCTTTCGTGTTGTTCCCCTTCTTGTTTCAAAGACGTAGGTCGACATAGAGAGATTTTCGACGGAATTCCAAGATTTCGCTCTAAAAAAAGTGCTACTTTGAGGCCTATGACAAGTGATTCTTAGAAAAACTCTCTAATGGTCCACTTCTTCAAATTTAGGTTCTCTAGGGTGAGGCATTTGATTCTACAACCGTGAAAAAGTCTAGCTCGATCCTATAGCCGGATAGGAAGCTTCCCTTTGTTTTGAGTTCGCTGAAATCAGCGCCAGCCCCCCTAATGTCACATCTAGAAACATATATTAACGGTTTGGGAACGCAATGTAATTGATCCTACTATCATCTAACCCATCCACCCTAACTTCCTATGTACCTTTCGTGTTGTTCCCCTTCTTGTTTCTCATTCGTAGGTCGACATAGAGATTTTTGACGGAATTCCAAGATTTCACTCTAAACAAGTGCTACTTTGAGGCCTATGACAAGTGATTCTTAGAAAAACTCTCTAATGGTCCACTTCTTCAAATTTAGGTTCTCTAGGCTGAGGCATTTGATTCCACAACCGTGAAAAAGTCTAGCTCGATCCTATAGCCGGATTGGAAATTTCTCTTTGTTTTGAGTTCGCGCTGAAATCAGCGCCAGCCGTCCCTAATGTCACATCTAGAAACATATATTAACGGTTGGGGAAGGCAACGTAATTGATCCTACCATCATCTAACCCATCCACCCTAACTTCCTATGTTCCTCTCGTGTTGTTCCCCTTCTTGTTTTAGGATGCGTGCTGTCGACATAGAGATTTTTCGCGAATTCAAAGATTTCACTCTAAACAAGTGTTATCCTATGACAAGTGATTCTTGGAAAAACTCTCTAATGGTCCACTTGTTCAAAATTAGGTTCTCTAGGGTGAACCATTTAATTCCACAACCGCGAAAAAGTCTAGCTCGATTCTAGTGCCGGATTGGAAACTTCTCTTTGTTTTGAGTTCACGCTGAAATCAGCGCCAGCAGTCCCTAATGTCAAATCTAGAAACATATATTAACGGTTGGGGAACACAATGTAATTGATCCTACCATCATCTAACCAATCCACCCTAACTTCCTATGTACCTTTCGTGTTGTTCCCCTTCTTGTTTTGATGCATTTAGGTCGACATAGAGATTTTTGACGGATTCCAAGATTTCGCTCTAAAAAAGTGCTACTTTGAGGCCTATGACAAGTGATTCTTAGAAAAACTCTCTAATGGTCCACTTCTTCAAATTTAGGTTCTCTAGGGTGAGGCATTTGATTCTACAACCGTGAAAAAACATCTAGCTCGATCCTATAGCCGGATAGGAAGCTTCCCTTTGTTTTGAGTTCGCTACTGAAATCAGCGCCAGCCGATCCCTAATGTCACATCTAGAAACATATATTAACGGTTGGGGAACGCAATGTAATTGATCCTACTATCATCTAACCCATCCACCCAAACTTCCTATGTACCTTTCGTGTTGTTCCCTTCTTGTTTCATTCACGTAGGTCGACATAGAGATTTTTGACGGAATTCCAAGATTTCACTCTAAACAAGTGCTACTTTGAGGCCTATGACAAGTGATTCTTAGAAAAACTCTCTAATGGTCCACTTCTTCAAATTTAGGTTCTCTAGGCTGAGGCATTTGATTCCACAACCGTGAAAAAGTCTAGCTCGATCCTATAGCCGGATTGGAAACTTCTCTTTGTTTTGAGTTCGCTACTGAAATCAGCGCCCGCCAGTCCCTAATGTCACATCTAGAAACATATATTAACGGTTGGGGAAGGCAACGTAATTGATCCTACCATCATCTAACCCATCCACCCTAACTTCCTATGTTCCTCTCGTGTTGTTCCCCTTCTTGTTTCTGATACGTATGTCGAAACGTAGATTTCGACGAATTCAAAGATTTCACTCTAAACAAGTGTTATCCTATGACAAGTGATTCTTGGAAAAACTCTCTAATGGTCCACTTGTTCAAAATTAGGTTCTCTAGGGTGAACCATTTAATTCCACAACCGCGAAAAAGTCTAGCTCGATTCTATTGCCGGATTGGAAACTTCTCTTTGTTTTGAGTTCGCTACTGAAATCAGCGCCAACCCGATCCCTAATGTCACATCTAGAAACATATATTAACGGTTGGGGAACACAATGTAATTGATCCTACCATCATCTAACCAATCCACCCTAACTTCCTATGTACCTTTCGTGTTGTTCCCCTTCTTGTTTCAGTACGTAGGTCGACATAGAGATTTTCGACGGAATTCCAAGATTTCACTCTAAAAAAGTGCTACTTTGAGGCCTATGACAAGTGATTCTTAGAAAAACTCTCTAATGGTCCACTTCTTCAAATTTAGGTTCTCTAGGGTGAGGCATTTGATTCTACAACCGTGAAAACAGTCTAGCTCGATCCTATAGCCGGATAGGAAGCTTCCCTTTGTTTTGAGTTCAAGGCAAATCAGCGCCCGGCGATCCCTAATGTCACATCTAGAAACATATATTAACGGTTGGGGAACGCAATGTAATTGATCCTACTATCATCTAACCCATCCACCCAAACTTCCTATGTACCTTTCGTGTTGTTCCCCTTCTTGTTTCAATTACGTAGGTCGACATAGAGATTTTTGACGAATTCCAAGATTTCACTCTAAACAAGTGCTACTTTGAGGCCTATGACAAGTGATTCTTAGAAAAACTCTCTAATGGTCCACTTCTTCAAATTTAGGTTCTCTAGGCTGAGGCATTTGATTCTACAACCGTGAAAATGTCTAGCTCGATCCTATAGCCGGATAGGAAGCTTCCCTTTGTTTTGAGTTTGCGCTGAAATCAGCGCCAGCAGTCCCTAATGTCACATCTAGAAACATATATTAACGGTTGGGGAACGCAATGTAATTGATCCTACTATCATCTAACCCATCCACCCTAACTTCCTATGTACCTTTCGTGTTGTTCCCCTTCTTGTTTTAGATGCTACGTAGGTCGACATAGAGATTTTTGACGGAATTCAAAGATTTCACTCTAAACAAGTGCTACTTTGAGGCCTATGACAAGTGATTCTTAGAAAAACTCTCTAATGGTCCACTTCTTCAAATTTAGGTTCTCTAGGGTGAGGCATTTGATTCCACAACCGTGAAAAAGTCTAGCTCGATCCTATAGCCGGATTGGAAACTTCTCTTTGTTTTGAGTTCGCGCTGAAATCAGCGCCAAATTTGATCCCCTAATGTCACATCTAGAAACATATATTAACGGTTGGGGAAGGCAATGTAATTGATCCTACCATCATCTAACCCATCCACCCTAACTTCCTATGTTCCTTTCGTGTTGTTCCCCTTCTTGTTTCGATATGTATGTCGACATAGAGATTTTTGACGGAATTCAAAGATTTCACTCTAAAAAGTGCTACTTATCCTATGACAAGTGATTCTTGGAAAAACTCTCTAATGGTCCACTTGTTCAAAATTAGGTTCTCTAGGGTGAACCATTTGATTCTACAACCGTGAAAAAAAGTCTAGCTCGATTCTATTGCCGGATTGGAAACTTCCCTTTGTTTTGAGTTCGCGCTGAAATCAGCGCCAGCAGATCCCCTAATGTCACATCTAGAAACATATATTAACGGTTGGGGAACACAATGTAATTGATCCTACCATCATCTAACCAATCCACCCTAACTTCCTATGTACCTTTCGTGTTGTGTCCCCTTCTTGTTTTGAAGACGTAGGTCGACATAGAGATTTTTTGACGGAATTCCAAGATTTCACTCTAAAAAAGTGCTACTTTGAGGCCTATGACAAGTGATTCTTAGAAAAACTCTCTAATGGTCCACTTCTTCAAATTTAGGTTCTCTAGGGTGAGGCATTTGATTCTACAACCGTGAAAAACATCTAGCTCGATCCTATAGCCGGATAGGAAGCTTCCCTTTGTTTTGAGTTTGCGCTTGAAATCAGCGCCCGCCAGATCCCCTAATGTCACATCTAGAAACATATATTAACGGTTGGGGAACGCAATGTAATTGATCCTACTATCATCTAACCCATCCACCCAAACTTCCTATGTACCTTTGTGTTGTTCCCCTTCTTGTTTCGATTCGTATGGCTCGACATAGAGATTTTTGACTTTAATTCAAAGATTTCACTCTAAACAAGTGCTACTTTGAGGCCTATGACAAGTGATTCTTAGAAAAACTCTCTAATGGTCCACTTCTTCAAATTTAGGTTTTCTAGGGTGAGGCATTTGATTCTACAACCGTGAAAAAGTCTAGCTCGATCCTATAGCCGGATAGGAAGCTTCCCTTTGTTTTGAGTTCGCGCTGAAATCAGCCAAGAAATTCCTAATGTCACATCTAGAAACATATATTAACGGTTGGGGAACGCAATGTAATTGATCCTACTATCATCTAACCCATCCACCCTAACTTCCTATGTACCTTTCGTGTTGTTCCCCTTCTTGTTTCGTTACGTAGGTCGACATAGAGATTTTTGACGGAATTCAAAGATTTCACTCTAAACAAGTGCTACTTTGAGGCCTATGACAAGTGATTCTTAGAAAAACTCTCTAATGGTCCACTTCTTCAAATTTAGGTTCTCTAGGCTGAGGCATTTGATTCCACAACCGTGAAAAAGTCTAGCTCGATCCTATAGCCGGATTGGAAACTTCTCTTTGTTTTTTGAGTTCGCGCTGAAATCAGCGCCAAATTCCCTAATGTCACATCTAGAAACATATATTAACGGTTGGGGAAGGCAACGTAATTGATCCTACCATCATCTAACCCATCCACCCTAACTTCCTATGTTCCTCTCGTGTTGTTCCTCTTCTTGTTTCGGTATGTATGTCGACACAGAGATTTCGATGGAATTCAAAGATTTCACTCTAAACAAGTGTTATCCTATGACAAGTGATTCTTGGAAAAACTCTCTAATGGTCCACTTGTTCAAATTTCGGTTCTCTAGGGTGAACCATTTAATTCCACAACCGCGAAAAAGTCTAGCTTGATTCTATTGCCGGATTGGAAACTTCTCTTTGTTTTGAGTTCGCGCTGAAATCAGCGCCAGCAGTCCCTAATGTCACATCTAGAAACATATATTAACGGTTGCACAATGTAATTTGATCCTACCATCATCTAACCAATCCACCCTAACTTCCTATGTACCTTTCGTGTTGTTCCCTTCTTGTTTTTAGATGACGTAGGTCGACATAGAGATTTTCGACGGAATTCCAAGATTTCGCTCTAAAAGTGCTACTTTGAGGCCTATGACAAGTGATTCTTAGAAAAACTCTCTAATGGTCCACTTCTTCAAATTTAGGTTCTCTAGGGTGAGGCATTTGATTCTACAACCGTGAAAACATCTAGCTCGATCCTATAGCCGGATAGGAAGCTTCCCTTTGTTTTGAGTTCGCGCTGAAATCAGCGCCAGCAGTCCCTAATGTCACATCTAGAAACATATATTAACGGTTGGGGAACGCAATGTAATTGATCCTACTATCATCTAACCCATCCACCCAAACTTCCTATGTACCTTTCGTGTTGTTCCCTTCTTGTTTCATTACGTAGGGTCGACATAGAGATTTTTGACTAATTCCAAGATTTCACTCTAAACAAGTGCTACTTTGAGGCCTATGACAAGTGATTCTTAGAAAAACTCTCTAATGGTCCACTTCTTCAAATTTAGGTTCTCTAGGGTGAGGCATTTGATTCCACAACCGTGAAAAAGTCTAGCTCGATCCTATAGCCGGATTGGAAACTTCTCTTTGTTTTGAGTTCGCGCTGAAATCAGCGCCAGCAGTCCCTAATGTCACATCTAGAAACATATATTAACGGTTGGGGAAGGCAACGTAATTGATCCTACCATCATCTAACCCATCCACCCTAACTTCCTATGTTCCTCTCGTGTTGTTCCCCTTCTTGTTTCGGTACGTATGTCGACACAGAGATTTCGACGGAATTCAAAGATTTCACTCTAAACAAGTGTTATCCTATGACAAGTGATTCTTGGAAAAACTCTCTAATGGTCCACTTGTTCAAAATTAGGTTCTCTAGGGTGAACCATTTAATTCCACAACCGCGAAAAAGTCTAGCTTGATTCTATTGCCGGATTGGAAACTTCTCTTTGTTTTGAGTTCGCGCTGAAATCAGCGCCAGCAGTCCCTAATGTCACATCTAGAAACATATATTAACGGTTGGGGAACACAATGTAATTGATCCTACCATCATCTAACCAATCCACCCTAACTTCCTATGTACCTTTCGTGTTGTTCCCCTTTCTTGTTTCAAAGACGTAGGTCGACATAGAGATTTTCGACGAATTCCAAGATTTCGCTCTAAAAAGTGCTACTTTGAGGCCTATGACAAGTGATTCTTAGAAAAACTCTCTAATGGTCCACTTCTTCAAATTTAGGTTCTCTAGGGTGAGGCATTTGATTCTACAAACGTGAAAAAAGTCTAGCTCGATCCTATAGCCGGATAGGAAGCTTCCCTTTGTTTTGAGTTCGCTTGCTGAAATCAGCGCCGGCCGATCCCTAATGTCACATCTAGAAACATATATTAACGGTTGGGGAACGCAATGTAATTGATCCTACTATCATCTAACCCATCCACCCTAACTTCCTATGTACCTTTCGTGTTGTTCCCTTCTTGTTTCGATTCACGTAGGTCGACATAGAGATTTTTGACGGAATTCCAAGATTTCACTCTAAACAAGTGCTACTTTGAGGCCTATGACAAGTGATTCTTAGAAAAACTCTCTAATGGTCCACTTCTTCAAATTTAGGTTCTCTAGGGTGAGGCATTTGATTCCACAACCGTGAAAAAGTCTAGCTCGATCCTATAGCCTGGATTGGAAGCTTCTCTTTGTTTTGAGTTCGCTGAAATCAGCGCCAGCAGATCCCTAATGTCACATCTAGAAACATATATTAACGGTTGGGGAAGGCAACGTAATTGATCCTACCATCATCTAACCCATCCACCCTAACTTCCTATGTACCTTTGTGTTGTTCCCCTTCTTGTTTTAAACAAGACGTATGTCGACATTAGAGATTTTGATTCGATGGAATTCAAAGATTTCACTCTAAACAAGTGCTACTATTAGGCCTATGACAAGTGATTCTTGGAAAAACTCTCTAATGGTCCACTTGTTCAAATTTAGGTTCTCTAGGGTGAACCATTTAATTCCACAACCGCGAAAAAGTCTAGCTCGATTCTATTGCCGGATTGGAAACTTCTCTTTGTTTTGAGTTCGCGCTGAAATCAGCGCCAGCAGTCCCTAATGTCACATCTAGAAACATATATTAACGGTTGGGGAACACAATGTAATTGATCCTACCATCATCTACCCCATCCACCCTAACTTCCTATGTACCTTTCGTGTTGTTCCCCTTCTTGTTTCGGCTGATTTAGGTCGACATAGAGATTTTTGACGGAATTCCAAGATTTCACTCTAAAAAAGTGCTACTTTGAGGCCTATGACAAGTGATTCTTAGAAAAACTCTCTAATGGTCCACTTCTTCAAATTTAGGTTCTCTAGGGTGAGGCATTTGATTCTACAACCGTGAAAACGTCTAGCTCGATCCTATAGCTGGATAGGAAGCTTCCCTTTGTTTTGAGTTCGCGCTGAAATCAGCGCCAGCAGTCCCTAATGTCACATCTAGAAACATATATTAACGGTTGGGGAACGCAATGTAATTGATCCTACTATCATCTAACCCATCCACCCAAACTTCCTATGTACCTTTCGTGTTGTTCCCCTTCTTGTTTCGTTACGTAGGTCGACATAGAGATTTTTGACGGAATTCCAAGATTTCACTCTAAACAAGTGCTACTTTGAGGCCTATGACAAGTGATTCTTAGAAAAACTCTCTAATGGTCCACTTCTTCAAATTTAGGTTCTCTAGGGTGAGGCATTTGATTCCACAACCGTGAAAAAGTCTAGCTCGATCCTATAGCCGGATTGGAAACTTCTCTTTGTTTTGAGTTCGCGCTGAAATCAGCGCCAGCAGTCCCTAATGTCACATCTAGAAACATATATTAACGGTTGGGGAAGGCAACGTAATTGATCCTACCATCATCTAACCCATCCACCCTAACTTCCTATGTTCCTCTCGTGTTGTTCCCTTCTTGTTTCTCGCACGTATGTCTACATTACGAGATTTCGACGGAATTCAAAGATTTCACTCTAAACAAGTGTTATCCTATGACAAGTGATTCTTGGAAAAACTCTCTAATGGTCCACTTGTTCAAAATTAGGTTCTCTAGGGTGAACCATTTAATTCCACAACCGCGAAAAAGTCTAGCTCGATTCTATTGCCGGATTGGAAACTTCTCTTTGTTTTGAGTTCGCGCTGAAATCAGCGCCAGCAGTCCCTAATGTCACATCTAGAAACATATATTAACGGTTGGGGAACACAATGTAATTGATCCTACCATCATCTAACCAATCCACCCTAACTTCCTATGTACCTTTCGTGTTGTTCCCCTTCTTGTTTCAGTACGTAGGTCGACATAGAGATTTTCGACGGAATTCCAAGATTTCGCTCTAAAAAAGTGCTACTTTGAGGCCTATGACAAGTGATTCTTAGAAAAACTCTCTAATGGTCCACTTCTTCAAATTTAGGTTCTCTAGGGTGAGGCATTTGATTCTACAACCGTGAAAACGTCTAGCTCGATCCTATAGCCGGATAGGAAGCTTCCCTTTGTTTGAGTTCGCTGAAATCAGCGCCTAGCAGTCCCTAATGTCACATCTAGAAACATATATTAACGGTTGGGGAACGCAATGTAATTGATCCTACTATCATCTAACCCATCCACCCAAACTTCCTATGTACCTTTCGTGTTGTTCCCCTTCTTGTTTCGTTACGTAGGTCGACATAGAGATTTTTGACGGAATTCCAAGATTTCACTCTAAACAAGTGCTACCTTCAGGCCTATGACAAGTGATTCTTAGAAAAACTCTCTAATGGTCCACTTCTTCAAATTTAGGTTCTCTAGGCTGAGGCATTTGATTCCACAACCGTGAAAAAGTCTAGCTTCGATCCTATAGCCTGATTGGAAACTTCTCTTTGTTTTGAGTTCATAATGAAATCAGCGCCAAAGAATCCCTAATGTCACATCTAGAAACATATATTAACGGTTGGGGAAGGCAACGTAATTGATCCTACCATCATCTAACCCATCCACCCTAACTTCCTATGTTCCTCTCGTGTTGTTCCCCTTCTTGTTTCTTTTATGTCGACATACGAGAGATTTTGATGGAATTCAAAGATTTCACTCTAAACAAGTGTTATCCTATGACAAGTGATTCTTGGAAAAACTCTAATGGTCCACTTGTTCAAAATTAGGTTCTCTAGGGTGAACCATTTAATTCCACAACCGCGAAAAAGTCGAAAAGTCTAGCTCGATTCTATTGCCGGATTGGAAACTTCTCTTTGTTTTGAGTTCACGCTGAAATCAGCGCCAGCAGTCCCTAATGTCACATCTAGAAACATATATTAACGGTTGGGGAACACAATGTAATTGATCCTACCATCATCTAACCAATCCACCCTAACTTCCTATGTACCTTTCGTGTTGTTCCCCTTCTTGTTTCAGTACGTAGGTCGACATAGAGATTTTCGACGGAATTCCAAGATTTCGCTCTAAAAAAGTGCTACTTTGAGGCCTATGACAAGTGATTCTTAGAAAAACTCTCTAATGGTCCACTTCTTCAAATTTAGGTTCTCTAGGGTGAGGCATTTGATTCTACAACCGTGAAAAAGTCTAGCTCGATCCTATAGCCGGATAGGAAGCTTCCCTTTGTTTTGAGTTCGCGCTGAAATCAGCGCCAGCAGTCCCTAATGTCACATCTAGAAACATATATTAACGGTTGGGGAACGCAATGTAATTGATCCTACTATCATCTAACCCATCCACCCTAACTTCCTATGTACCTTTCGTGTTGTTCCCCTTCTTGTTTCTAAGACGTAGGTCGACATATAGAGATTTTTTGACTAATTCCAAGATTTCACTCTAAACAAGTGCTACTTTGAGGCCTATGACAAGTGATTCTTAGAAAAACTCTCTAATGGTCCACTTCTTCAAATTTAGGTTCTCTAGGGTGAGGCATTTGATTCCACAACCGTGAAAAGTCTAGCTCGATCCTATAGCCGGATTGGAAACTTCTCTTTGTTTTGAGTTCAAGGCTGAATCAGCGCCGGCAGTCCCCTAATGTCACATCTAGAAACATATATTAACGGTTGGGGAAGGCAACGTAATTGATCCTACCATCATCTAACCCATCCACCCTAACTTCCTATGTACCTTTTGTGTTGTTCCCTTCTTGTTTCGAGTGTATGTCGACATAGAGATTTTGATGGAATTCAAAGATTTCACTCTAAACAAGTGTTATCCTATGACAAGTGATTCTTGGAAAAACTCTCTAATGGTCCACTTGTTCAAATTTAGGTTCTCTAGGGTGAACCATTTAATTCCACAACCGTGAAAAAAGTCTAGCTCGATTCTATTGCCGGATTGGAAACTTCTCTTTGTTTTGAGTTCGCGCTGAAATCAGCGCCCTATCCCTAATGTCACATCTAGAAACATATATTAACGGTTGGGGAACACAATGTAATTGATCCTACCATCATCTAACCCATCCACCCTAACTTCCTATGTACCTTTCGTGTTGTTCCCTTCTTGTTTCGATACGTAGGTCGACATAGAGATTTTCGGAAATTCCAAGATTTCACTCTAAACAAGTGCTACTTTGAGGCCTATGACAAGTGATTCTTAGAAAAACTCTCTAATGGTCCACTTCTTCAAATTTAGGTTCTCTAGGGTGAGGCATTTGATTCCACAACCGCGAAAAAGTCTAGCTCGATCCTATAGCCGGATTGGAAGCTTCTTTTGTTTTGAGTTCGCTGAAATCAGCGCCGCCGGTGGCCTAATGTCACATCTAGAAACATATACTAACGGTTGGGGAGAGCAACGTAATTGATCCTACCATCATCTAACCTATCCACCCTAACTTCCTATGTACCTTTCGTGTTGTTCCCCTTCTTGTTTCGGCACGTATGTCGACATAGAGATTTTGATGGAATTCAAAGATTTCACTCTAAACAAGTGCTACTATTAGGCCTATGACAAGTGATTCTTGAAAAACTCTCTAATGGTCCACTTGTTCAAATTTAGGTTCTCTAGGGTGAACCATTTGATTCCACAACCGTGAAAAGTCTAGCTCGATCCTATTGCCGGATTGAAACTTCTCTTTGTTTTGAGTTCGAGCTGAAATCAGCGCCCGCGAGTCCCTAATGTCACATCTAGAAACATATATTAACGGTTGGGGAAGGCAAATGTAATTGATCCTACCATCATCTAACCCATCCACCCTAACTTCCTATGTACCTTTCGTGTTGTTCCCCTTCTTGTTTCGCAAGACGTGGGGTCACACGTAGAGATTTTCGACGGAATTCCAAGATTTCACTCTAAACAAGTGCTACTCCTATGACAAGTGATTCTTGGAAAAACTCTAATGGTCCACATGTTCAAAAAATTAGGTTCTCTAGGGTGAACCATTTAATTCCACAACCGTGAAAAAGTCTAGCTCGATCCTATTGCCGGATTGGAAACTTCTCTTTGTTTTGAGTTCGCGCTGAAATCAGCGCCAGCAGTTCCTAATGTCACATCTAGAAACATATATTAACGGTTGGGGAACACAATGTAATTGATCCTACCATCATCTAACCAATCCACCCTAACTTCCTATGTACCTTTCGTGTTGTTCCCCTTCTTGTTTCGGTACGTAGGTCGACATAGAGATTTTTGACGGAATTCCAAGATTTTACTCTAAACAAGCGCTACTTTGAGGCCTATGACAAGTGATTCTTAGAAAAACTCTCTAATGGTCCACTTCTTCAAATTTAGGTTCTCTAGGCTGAGGCATTTGATTCCACAACCGTGAAAAAATCTAGCTCGATCCTATAGCCGGATTGGAAACTTCTCTCTTTTTTTGAGTTCGCGCTGAAATCAGCGCCAGCAGATCCCAATGTCACAAACTAGAAACATATACTAACGGTTGGGGAGCGCAACGTAATTGATCCTACCATCATCTAACCTATCCACCCTAACTTCCTATGTACCTTTTGTGTCGTTCCCCTTCTTGTTACGGTATGTATGTCGACACAGAGATTTCGATGGAATTCAAAGATTTCACTCTAAACAAGTGCTACTATTAGGCCTATGACAAGTGATTCTTGGAAAAACTCTCTAATGGTCCACTTGTTCAAATTTAGGTTCTCTAGGGTGAACCATTTAATTCCACAACCGCGAAAAAAGTCTAGCTCGATTCTATTGCCGGATTGGAAACTTCTCTTTGTTTTTGAGTTCACGCTGAAATCAGCGCCAGTAGCCCTAATGTCACATGTAGAAACATATATTAACGGTTTGGGGAACACAATGTAATTGATCCTACCATCATCTAACCCATCCACCCTAACTTCCTATGTACCTTTCGTGTTGTTCCCCTTCTTGTTTCAAGACGTAGGTCGACATAGAGATTTTTGACTAATTCCAAGATTTCACTCTAAACAAAAGTGCTACTTTGAGGCCTATGACAAGTGATTCTTAGAAAAACTCTCTAATGGTCCACTTCTTCAAATATAGGTTCTCTAGGCTGAGGCATTTCATTCCACAACCGCGAAAAAGTCTAGCTCGATCCTATAGCCGGATTGGAAGCTTCTTTTCTTTTTTGTTTTGAGTTCGCGCAAATCAGCGCCAACAGTCCCTAATGTCACATCTAGAAACATATATTAACGGTGGGGAACACAATGTAATTGATCCTACCGTCATCTAACCAATCCACCCAAACTTCCTATGTACCTTTCGTGTTGTTCCCTTCTTGTTTCTGACGTAGGTAGGCTCCATTATAGAGATTTTTGACGGAATTCCAAGATTTCACTCTAAACAAGTGCTACTTTGAGGCCTATGACAAGTGATTCTTAGAAAAACTCTCTAATGGTACACTTCTTCAAATTTAGGTTCTCTAGGGTGAGGCATTTCATTGCACAACCGTGAAAAAAATCTAGCTCGATCCTATAGCCGGATTGGAAACTTCTCTTTGTTTTGAGTTCGCTAACCCAAATCAGCGCCAAAGAAGCGTTAATGTCACAAACTAAAAACATATACTAACGGTTGGGGAGCGCAACGTAATTGATCCTACCATCATCTAACCTATCCACCCTAACTTCCTATGTACCTTTTGTGTCGTTCCCTTTCTTGTTTCTTGCACGTATGTCGATTACCTTTACGTAGATTTCGATTGAATTCAAAGATTTCACTCTAAACAAGTGCTACTATTAGGCCTATGACAAGTGATTCTTGAAAAAACTCTCTAATGGTCCACTTGTTCAAATTTAGGTTCTTTAGGGTGAACCTTTTAATTCCACAACCGCGAAAAGTCTAGCTCGATTCTATTGCCTGATTGGAAACTTCTCTTTGTTTTGAGTTCACGCTGAAATCAGCGCCAATAGCAGTCCCTAATGTCACATCTAGAAACATATATTAACGGTTGGGGAACACAATGTAATTGATCCTAACATCATCTAACCAATCCACCCTAACTTCCTATGTACCTTTCGTGTTGTTCCCCTTCTTATTTCAGTACGTAGGTCGACATAGAGATTTTTGATGGAATTCCAAGATTTCGCTCTAAACAAGTGCTACATTGAGGCCAATGACAAGTGATTCTTAGAAAAACTCTCTAATGGTCCACTTCTTCAAATTTAGGTTCTCTAGGGTGAGGCATTTCATTCCACAACCGCGAAAAAGTCTACCTCGATCCTATAGCCGGATTGGAAACTTCTCTTTGTTTTTGAGTTCAAATTTCAGCGCCAGTTCCTCTGTCACATCTAGAAACATATACTAACGGTTGGGGAACGAACATAATTGATCCTACCATCATCTAACCTATCCACCCTAACTTCCTATGTACCTTTTATGTCGTTCCCTTCTTGTTTTGATACGTATGTCGACATAGAGATTTTGATGGAATTCAAAGATTTCACTCTTAACAAGTGCTACTATTAGGCCTATGACAAGTGATTCTTGGAAAAACTCTCTAATGGTCCACTTGTTCAAATTTAGGTTCTCTAGGGTGAACCATTTAATTCCACAACCGCTAAAAAGTCTAGCTCGATTCTATTGCCTGATTGGAAACTTCTCTTTGTTTTGAGTTCAAAAATGAAATCAGCGCCAATCCCCCTAATGTCACATCTAGAAACATATATTAACGGTTGGGGAACACAATGTAATTGATCCTACCATCATCTACCCCATCCACCCTAACTTGCTATGTACCTTTCATGTTGTTCCCCTTCTTGTTTCTGCACGTAGGTCGACATAGAGATTTTTGACGGAATTCCAAGATTTCACTCTAAACAAGTGCTACTTTGAGGCCTATGACAAGTGATTCTTATAAAAACTCTCTAATGGTCCACTTCTTCAAATTTAGGTTCTCTAGGCTGAGGCATTTCATTCCACAACCGCGAAAAAGTCTAGCTCGATCCTATAGCCAAATTGGAAGCTTCTCTTTGTTTTGAGTTCACGCTGAAATCAGCGCCCCCAGGCCTAATGTCACAACGAGAAACATCTACTAACGGTTGGGGAACAACGTAATTGATCCTACCATCATCTAACCTATCCACCCTAACTTCCTATGTACCTTTTGTGTCGTTCCCCTTCTTGTTTCGGTACGTATGTCGACACAGAGATTTCGATTGAATTCAAAGATTTCACTCTAAACAAGTGCTACTATTAGGCCTATGACAAGTGATTCTTGGAAAAACTCTCTAATGGCCCACTTGTTCAAATTTAGGTTCTCTAGGGTGAACCATTTAATTCCACAACCACGAAAAAGTCTAGCTCGATTCTATTGCCGGATTGGAAACTTCTCTTTGTTTGAGTTAAGCTCGAAATCAGCGCCGCCAGCCCCTAATGTCACATCTAGAAACATATATTAACGGTTGGGGAACACAATGTAATTGATCCTACCATCATCTACCCCATCCTCCCTAACTTCCTATGTACCTTTCGTTTGTTCCCCTTCTTGTTTTGATGACGTAGGTCGACATAGAGATTTTTGACGGAATTCCAAGATTTCACTCTAAACAAGTGCTACTTTGAGGCCTATGACAAGTGATTTTTAGAAAAACTCTCTAATGGTCCAATTCTTCAAATTTAGGTTCTCTAGGCTGAGGCATTTGAATCCACAACAGTGAAAAAGTCTAGCTCGATCCTATAGCCGGATTGGAAACTTCTCTTTGTTTTGAGTTCAAAATCTGAAATCAGCGCCGCCAGCCCCCCTAATGTCACATCTAGAAACATATATTAACGGTTGGGGAAGGCAATGTAATTGATCCTACCATCATCTAACCCATCCACCCTAACTTCCTATGTTCCTTTTCTGTGTTGTTGTTCCCTTCTTGGTTGGTACATAGGTCGAATACGTAGATTTTTGACTGATTCCAAGATTTCACTATAAACAAGGGCTACTTTGAGGCCTATAACAAGTGATTCTTGGAAAAACTCTCTAATGGTGCACTTGTTCAAAATTAGATCTCTAGGGTGATCCATTTGATTCCACAACCGCAAAAAATTCTAGCCCGATTCTATTGCCTGATTGGAAACTTCTCTTTGTTTTGAGTTCGCACCTAAATCAGCGCCGCAGCCCCTAATTTCACATGTAGAAACATATATTAACGGTTGGGGAACACAATGTAATTGATCCTACCATCATCTAACCCATCCACCCTAACTTCCTATGTACCTTTCGTGTTGTTCCCCTTCTTGTTTCGCACGTAGGCTCCACATAGAGAGGTTTTTGACGGAATTCCAAGATTTCACTCTAAACAAAGGTGCTACTTTGAGGCCTATGACAAGTGATTCTTAGAAAACTCTCTAATAGTCCACTTCTTCAAATTTAGGTTCTCTAGGCTGAGGCATTTCATTCCAAAACCGCGAAAAAGTCTAGCTCGATCCTATAGCCGGATTGGAAACTTCTCTTTTGTTTTGAGTTCAAGGCTGAAATCAGCGCCAGCAGTCCCTAATGTCACAAATCTAAACATATACTAACGGTTGGGGAGCGCAACGTAATTGATCCTACCATCATCTAACCTATCCACCCTAACTTCCTATGTACCTTTTGTGTCGTTCCCCTTCTTGTTTCTTCTACATATGTCCATTACGTAGATTTTGATGGAATTCAAAGATTTCACTCTAAACAAGTGCTACTATTAGGCCTATGACAAGTGATTCTTGGAAAAACTCTCTAATGGTCCACTTGTTCAAATTTAGGTTCTCTAGGGTGAACCATTTAATTCCACAACCGCGAAAAAGTCTAGCTCGATTCTATTGCCGGATTGGAAACTTCTCTTTGTTTTGAGTTCACACAAATCAGCGCCCGAAAGCCCCTAATGTCACATCTAGAAACATATATTAACGGTTGGGGAAGGCAATGTAATTGATCCTACCATCATCTAACCCATCCACCCTAACTTCCTATGTACCTTTAATGTTGTTCCCTTTCTTGTTTCTGCAATGTAGGTCGACATATAGAGATTTTCGACCGAATTTCAAGATTTCGCTCTAAAAAAGTGCAACTTTGAGGCCTATGACAAGTGATTCTTAGAAAAACTCTCTAATGGTCCACTTCTTCACATTTAGGTTCTCTAGGGTGAGGCATTTGATTCTACAACCGTGAAAAACTCTAGCTCGATCCTATAGCCGGATAGGAAGCTTCCCTTTGTTTTGAGTTCGCGCTAAATCAGCGCCAAATATCCCCTAATGTCACATCTAGAAACATATATTAACGGTTGGGGGAACGCAATGTAATTGATACTACTATCATCTAACCTATCCACCCTAACTTCCTATGTACCTTTCGTGTTGTTCCCTTCTTGTTTCGCATACGTAGGCTCTATTATAGAGATTTTTGACGGAATTCCAAGATTTCACTCCAAACAAGTGCTACTTTGAGGCCTATGACAAGTGATTCTTAGAAAAACTCTCTAATGGTCCACTTCTTCAAATTTAGGTTCTCTATGGTGAGGCATTTCATTCCACAACCGTGAAAAAGTCTAGCCTCGATCCTATAGCCGGATTGGAAGCTTCTCTTTGTTTTGAGTTCGCGATGAAATCAATAAAAAGATACCTAATGTCACAACCGAAACATATACTAACGGTTGGGGAGCGCAAACGTAATTGATCCTACCATCATCTAACCTATCCACCCTAATTTCCTATGTACCTTTTTGTGTTGTTCCCTTCTTGTTACTTTACGATGCGTATGTCGACATAGAGATTTCGATGGAATTCAAAGATTTCACTCTAAACAAGTGCTACTATTAGGCCTATGACAAGTGTGATTCTTGGAAAAACTCTCTAATGGTCCACTTGTTCAAATTTAGGTTCTCTAGGGTGAACCATTTAATTTCACAACCGTGAAAAAGTCTAGCCTTCGATTCTATTGTGGATTGGAAACTTCTCTTTTGTTTTGAGTTCGCTGAAATCAGCGCCAAAGATCCCTAATGTCACATCTTGAAACTTATATTAACGGTTGAGGAACACAATGTAATTGATTCTACCATCATCTACCCCATCCACCCTAACTTCCTATGTACCTTCGTGTTGTTCCTTCTTGTTTTGCACTTTAACACCTAAATTTTGCATGATTTTAAAAGAGTAAAATGCACTCGATTTACCTAAACTAGTGCTACGTAGGTAAGGATAGGTACTCAGACTAAAAAAACGTAACAGTTAGGTACTCAAACTATCTAGACGTAACAACTAGGTACTCAAACTATATCACAAACATGAAAACTCAAACTATCTTTATCCATGATGTGGTAATTTTTGCTTTTGAAACTATAATATGCATGGATATAGATGACTTCAAGATTTTCTCTTTAGTTTAACACGATATGGTTCAATCTTATCTTTTTTCTAAGAAAAGGTTGTGATACTTCTTTCAATCCATCCATATTATAGTTTCCTCGCAAAAAGCGGGGTACCACACCATGGGACATAAATAGTTTGAGTACCCGGTCGTTACATATATAGTTTGAGTACCTATGCCACGTATAAATAGTTTGAGTACTTGTCTTCAAATTTTTTGAGTTTGAGTACCCATCTGTTACCCACATCATAGTTTAAGTACCATAACCGGATGTATTTTTACTTTTTTAAAATAGCTAAATTGATTATTTATGCAATTTTGTGATGCATTGCATTGAATATAGGTAAAAATAAATTTTTATGAATTAAAAACCAATATAAGGTCTAGATACATGATGTTGCATTCATGCTTGGTGCATAAATTTTATTGTGATGTTCTGTTTTTGGTTTGATTTGAAAAGGCATTCAAATTCTCTTGAAAAGCTCAATTGAAATTTTATTCAAATAAAGGAAAAAAGATTTTATTCTTTTGGACTTTTCTTCTTCCGAATCTAGCCCGATGGCATTTTCTTTTCCTTCTCGATCTGGCTCGATCATGGCTATTGGCCATTATTTTCTCCTTGGCCGAGTGGGCTTTTCAGCGCCGCGTTTTGGCCCAACCGTCGTCTATGGGCCAAAGGTTGGGGAACCAACGCAAGCAAACAACGCATCGCGCTGCTCCACGTGCCTAGTTTTCCGTCGTTCCCGTTTCAAACGCACCGGAGATGGCGTCGGTTTCCATCTTCACCGCCCCTCCTTGAATTCGCGAAAAACATGTGCGCACCTTCTTAAGCCGAAACAGCGATTCTCCGTGTCTCCCTTTTCCCTCTTCAAATTTAGGTTCATCGCAGTGAACTAATGGCGAACCCTAAGCGAACATTTGGCGATCCTATAGCCGTCGATTTCGCCGTTCCACCGCGTTGACCCCCCTTCGCCAGACCCATCACCGAAGCTTCGGTTGTCCTCGCGAACTCGTCGGTGTGGGGAACCTAATTTTCCTGCATCATGTCGCTCCGCGGCAAATGGCCGCGGACGCTTTTCGCGTTGTTCCCGTCCGCCCGCCGTGCCGCACGCCGATCGATTCATCCCGGACCTCCCCGTTGTTCTAGGTGAGATCCCCATCACCTCCTTCTTTCATTTGGTTCAAGTCTCATCTTCAAATTTAGGTCCGTAGAGCCCAGGCATTTTCGCCGGCGACTCCCTCGCCGCCCGGCCATGGCGCCGCCTATAGCCGGATTGGAAACTTCTTCTCCGACGAGCTCTTCTGTTGACATCGGCGCCGACCTGATCTCAAACATCCATTCTCGATCCGACGTCTGAAATCGCGAGATACCCTTCGCGGGTAATCTTGTTAAAGAGACCCTATGGTCTATGCATAATTCTGTCCAGGCCCTTGATCCGGATTTAAAAGGAATTTTATTTATTTTAATCCCGAAATCAACTTCAGTCTATTTACAGAATTGCCATTGTATTCAAATGCTCATATCTTTCTCATTTTAAATCCGATTTGACCCATTCAAATTGCGTTAGATTCATAATTCAGTAATTTAGATGATCATGCCACTGTTTTCTAGGTTTTCAACTTTTAAATTTCATGGTCATAATTAGTTTATTATTTTATTCATGTAAATCTTGTAAATTGCATATCTTCGCCGTTTTAAGTCCGATTTGGATCCCTACGTCGATGTGATTGTAGAGACGCATAGATTTGTTTTCTAAACCTTTTATATTGTTTTTTTGCTGTTGTTGTACTGTTCTAACTGTAGCCCCTTGTTTGCTTATGTATGATTGCTCGGATGATTGTGTGTTGATGCTTGATGATTCGAGAATAGATTTCACGGTGAGCCGTTCGCCAGGTGATCGAGGAGTGCTTCTACGAGCAAGACCATCAAGATTATCAAGACTTTGAGGAACAAGGCAAGTATAGCTTGGGAATTTCTTACTTTATAACATGATCATATGACTTAATGAATGTTTATGCCAAAAACATTAAGATGATTGTTAGTAACATGGGGATTTGTGCGCAACGAATAATCCGTATTACCAGCATAACTATGGGGGTTATATGGCTCTGACTTTAGTTCCTTAAAGATCATTCCTCTAGCAAGTTGGCAACACAGCGATTTTCGATTGATATAGTATGCCCCCTATCCCGTAATATGTGAGTATAGGCTTGCGGTTATGTGCCACATAGGAAGGGTGGGTCCTATGTCGGCTTAATTAGCGCCTAGCTTGTTAGAAGAACCTTTGAGGGCTTCATAGTGGTTCTTGGTGTTTGGGTTTGATCCGCCCTTGCATTTGGGAAACCGCGACTCATAGTGAAAGTGTACACCTCTGCCTATGAGTTTGATAAACTAGTATACTAGCCTTGCCCAAGGTCACGGGCGCCCCTAGAACCATGGCATTAAGGATGATGACTTGTGTTTATTAATCATTCATGTTAATAGTTTTATGCTTTACATTAATTATGTTATGATGATCATGGTTCATGGGTATGTAAGTGCCTTGCTATTCTTGCTAAGTATTCGTTTGTACTTACCCTTGCTATATCACATCAATAGATCAAGGCTGGAATGATGACTACATTGAGGACTATCGTAAAGAGTATTAGGCTTGGAGTCAACCCGTCAACCAGTCCCTGTGGTGGAGCTTCTACGCGAGAGCCGTCATTAGTTGCTTTTATCTTGTTTAAGACTTTGTAATAACTAATTATTCTCTATGTAATAAGCACAGTGATGGTACTTTATTCATTTGTTAGCTTATGTGTGTGACATTCCTGGGCGCACATAAGATATTTATACATCCACTTTTGTTCTTAAAAATGGGTGTGACAGGTACGTAGGTCGACATAGAGATTTTCGTCGGAATTCCAAGATTTCACTCTAAACAAGTGCTATTCTGACGCCTATGACAAGTGATTCTTGGAAAAACTCTCTAATGGTGCACTTGTTCAAATTTAGGTTCTCTAGGGTGATCCATTTGATTCCACAACCGTGAAAAGTCTAGCTCGATCCTATAGTCGGATTGGAAACTTCTCTTTGTTTTGAGTTCGCGCTGAAATCAGCGCCAGCCAGCCCCTAATGTCACATCTAGAAACATATATTAATGGTTGGGGAACGCAATGTAATTGATCCTACCATCATCTAACCCATCCACCCTAACTTCCTATGTACCTTTCGTGTTGTTCCCCTTCTTGTTTCAGTACGTAGGTCGACATAGAGATTTTCGTCGGAATTCCAAGATTTCGCTCTAAAAAAGTGCAACTTTGAGGCCTATGACAAGTGATTCTTAGAAAAACTCTCTAATGGTCCACTTCTTCAAATTTAGGTTCTCTAGGGTGAGGCATTTGATTCTACAACAATGAAAAAGTCTAGCTCGATCCTGTAGCCGGATTGGAAACATCTCTTTGTTTTGAGTTCGCGTTGAAATCAGCGCCAGCAGTGCCTAATGTCACAACCAGAAAACATATACTAACGGTTGGGGAACGCAACGTAATTGATCCTACCACCATCTAACCTATCCACCCTAACTTCCTATGTACCTTTCGTGTCGTTCCCCTTCTTGTTTCGGTACGTATGTCGACATAGAGATTTCGATGGAATTCAAAGATTTCACTCTAAACAAGTGCTACTATGAGGCCTATGACAAGTGACTCTTGGAAAAACTCTCTAATGGTCCACTTGTTCAAATTTAGGTTCTCTCGGATGAACCACTTGATTCCACAACCGCCGAAAAAGTCTAGCTCGATTCTATTGCCGGATTGAAAACTTCTCTTTATTTTGAGTTCGCGCTGAAATCAGCGCCAGCAGACCCTAATTTCACATCTAGAAACATATATTAACGGTTGGGGAACGCAATGTAATTGATCCTACCATCGTCTAACCTATCCACCCTAACTTGCTATGTACCTTTCGTGTTGTTCCCCTTCTTGTTTCGGTACGTAGGTCGACATAGAGATTTTTGACGGAATTCCAAGATTTCACTCTAAACAAGTGCTACTTTGACGTATATGACAAGTAATTCTTAGAAAAAATCACTAATGGTCCACTTCATATTTAGGTTCTCTAGGGTGAGGCATTTGATTCCACAACCGTGAAAAAGTCTACCTCGATCCTATAGCCGGATTGGAAACTTCTCTTTGTTTCGAGTTCGCGCTGAAATTAGCGCTAGCAGTCCCTAATGTCACAACCAGAAATATATACTAACGGTTGGGGAACGCAACATAATTGATCCTACCATCGTCTAACCTATCCACCCTAACTTCCTATGTACCTTTCGTGTCGTTCCCCTTCTTGTTTCGGTATATAGGTCGTCACAGAGATTTTCGAGGGAATTCAAAGATTTCACTCTAAAGAAGTGCTACTCTGAGGCCTATGACAAGTGATTCTTGGAAAAACTCTCTAATGGTGCACTTGTTCAAATTTTGGTTCTCTAGAGTGATCCATTTGATTCCACAACCGCGAAAAATTCTAGCCCGATTCTATTGCCGGATTGGAAACTTCTCTTTGTTTTGAGTTCGCACTGAAATCTGCACCAGCAGTCCCTAATGTCACATCTAGAAACATATATTAACAGTTGGGGAATGCAATGTAATTGATCCTACCTTCATCTAACCCATCCACCCTAACTTCCTATGTTCCTTTCGTGTTATTCCCCTTCTTGTTTCGGTACGTAGGTCGACATAGAGATTTTTTACGGAATTCCAAGATTTCACTCTAAACAAGTGCTACTCTGACGCCTATGACAAGTGATTCTTGGAAAAACTCTAATGGTGCACTTGTTCAAATTTAGGTTCTCTAGGGTGATCCATTTGATTCCACAATCGTGAAAAATTCTAGCCCGATTCTATTGCCGGATTGGAAACTTCTCTTTGTTTTGAGTTCGCACTAAAATCAGCGCCAGCAGTCCCTAATGTCACATCTAGAAACATATATTAACGGTTGGGGAATGCAATGTAATTGATCCTACCATCATCTAACCCATCCACCCTAACTTCCTATGTACCTTTCGTGTTGTTCCCCTTCTTGTTTGGGTACGTAGGTCGACATAGAGATTTTTGACGGAATTCCAAGATTTCACTCTAAACAAGTGCTACTTTGAGGCCTATGACAAGTGATTCTTAGAAAAACTCTCTAATGATCCACTTGTTCAAATTTATGTTCTCTAGGGTGAGGCATTTGATTCCACAACCGTGAAAAGGTCCAGCTCGATCCTATTGCCGGATTGGAAACTTCTCTTTGTTTTAAGTTCGCGGTGAAATCAGCGCCAGCAGTCCCTAATGTGTAACACCCCAGAAGAAAACTCAACAATCCTCTGGAGGATTACCACACTACATAACTACGGAGTATGCGGAAGCAAAAACTCGACATCTAGATTGAGCATAAAAATAAGTCTTCTACGATTACATACGAAGGATCCTCCAACCTAACCGACAAACCTCAGCTATTTACTACAAGATACAATCTGATTCTACAACCGACTATCATGTTACATAAAAATATGATTGTTCGAGGTGTACAACATATGTGCATGCTACTCCCATCCCGCCAAGCATCCTCGAAGCTCAAGTACCTGAGATGGGGGGAAACAAGCGTATGAGGTTTATGGAAAACCTCAGCAAGCAAACTACTTCAACCAAGTTATTTAAATCACAGTCTGATTAAGCATCAGATTTAAATAGCATTGTAATAGAAACATCCAGTGCCTTATATAGATATCAATCAATATACTTCCAAGTGTAATGCAAATAACTTCGTAGAAATATAAATATGCTTACAAGTGCAATGCAAATGATGCAATGCAATGCATGACTTCACTTCTACCCACACAACCCAACAAGAGGGAGTGGAGGTTGCAACCACAATGCTCATCTATGTGCGTTGCTGTACCGTACTTACCGCACTACGGTTTCTTCCAATGCATACCAACGGAAAGAGTGCAAATGCAAATTGTTGCAATGTATGCACTTCTCATACTTCATATACATCTCACAATTCATAATTTAGAAAGTAATACCACAAGATATGAAGAATGCCATACTTCAAAGTAAATCAATAACTTCAATTTTAGATTATCTGGCTAGTGTGAGAAACTGAAATTTAGTGGAGGCAATTCAAACAACAAAGCTAAAGCATGTGGACCACGGCGCCACGTTTACTTGCCTTCAACGAAGATCAAAAAGTGAGAGCTAAGCACGATCCCGAGGTGCACCACCTGACCAAAAGCATATCTCAATACCAATTCCATCATACAAACAATTCAAGAAATCAAGATACACAATAAAGCGTCCCAAACCCGCTATTTAGACATCTATCGTCTCTTTACCGATCGTAACAACAGCGCTGATCCTTATCTTTTTCATAGACAAATAACCATACCATAATAAATTATCAAAATTGACCATATCATAACTCACATTCATTTATCTACAACTTCCGTATTATAAAATTTGGCATAAGAAGTCTAGAAAATAACATAAACATCTTGGCATCTTAACTGAATTTTCTGCCAGTCAAAACAGGACAGCAATCTTGTAAAATTTAAAACTGGAGATATATACATTGAAAAATTGTGTACTCTACCAATATGGAAAGCTTAAGAAAGTCTCTACAATTCGTATTCAGATCACAAGTTCAAATTCCTCTGTTACGGGGGCCAAGACTGGGTAAATCTAGAATCTGTCCAGAATTTCGTCACTGCAAAACAGCCGACTAAGAATGGCTGTAACTCCAAAAATACAGAGGCTATGAGGGTGATATTGGTGTCAAAAGAAAGGTATTGAAGTCATCTACAAATTCTTCCACTTCGTCAAAATTTATTGAGGCCACTAAGATACCCTAAAACGGCGACGAACAGAAACTACACAATCTGACGGGATTCCAGACGATGGACGAGATCCAGTTTAGGAATTTCGAGAATTACTCCATCCAAACCCATTCCAATTAGATGATTTGATCCACAAAACATGAACCAAAGAAGGGGATTATGATCTGATATCTCACCTAGGTTAAGCCCAACAAGAATGACGGGCGAAGTCACCGGCTATCCACGTCGTTGCGATGGGATCATCTCCGCCATGGAAATTTTGGAGAAGAACGGCACGGCGGCGGCGGCGTATCAAACCCTAGCTAGCTCTCCTGTCCTTCCCCTTCCCCTTCTATTTCTTTTCTTATGTGTGTGGAGACAAGGGGTGGCGGCCTGAAACTCACGGTGGGGAGAGAAGGAAAACAAAAGGAAACACATGCACCATCCATGCAAAGGGCCGGCTAATATTGGGTGGTCGTTGTGGTTGGGAGTAAGAAAAAACGCGGCGTAACAAAACCAATGAACACTATTTCAGGCCACACACGCCACTTCCATATTTATTTTCTTATTTGTTTTTCTTAAATCTAGCATTTTCCTAACTTATCATTCAAGGTCCGATTAAAACGAATCAATAGTCCATTTGCAAGTATTCGATGAGCTCTACGCGCGTCAGTGCTCTTCATTCGTCCATCCGAGCAACGGATCAAAAGTCAAATTTTTGGGTCTCTCCTTAAGTGTAGTAATTATCTATTGCTAAAAAGACACTTGATCCATCTAAAAAATTTATATCACTGGCATGCATTTTGGGGTATTACATTCTCCCCTCCTTTAGGGAATTCGTCCCCGAATTTTTTCTAAGCACAGTTGTTTAACAAACAACAATTGAACCACATGTACCTAGAGAAATCACTTATCTCGACTCGAAGAGCTTTGCCTACCTCCTTGATAGTCCATTTGGGCATCTCACACTCTGAGAACTCTAATAGTTGCACTAGGCAATATTCAAAAGTCAAGTCTTGTTTTATGGTTACTAGCTCATCTTCCATCATCTTCCCTAGGCCTTTCAAGTATTTTCCTCAACCATGTGCCATGAAACATTGGGTGTACTACTTCAATGGACTCCACCAACAACAACCGATTGACAATGTGCCAACATGAGCGATAAACACATAAGGTCCACTATACCTCAGGTTAAGCTTCCCTTAGGTAACTAAACCAACAGTGTCTTTCATTAGTGATGTCTTCAAGAACCTCTCATCTCACACGCCTTGAACTCCAAAGCCCTCTATCTAACACCTTCGTAGTGCTTCTTCCGACTTCAAGCAATCAATGTCGTTTTTGCTGAATTTCACATACACATCATGAGTCTATCGTTCCCAAAATACCCACTATGGAGACCTCACCAATCCATATCCTCACAAAGCAAAGAAATACCTCTACGCCCACAATGATTTGTATGGAGCCATCCAAAACTAGCATAAGCACATAAAAGCACACAAACCACATACTTAACAATATCAACTTTCATCCACTTCCACCAAAAATATTGCTTCAAATCTTGATACATAATAGTCTCACTTAGACATGCCATATATTGGTGCAAAGAGCTTCCTTCAAAATATCTAGATTCACATAGCTTTTACGTGGACAACGTAGGCGACCTCTAAAATAAATAGTGCCATCAACCTCTATACTAAACTCACGGGGGTTTACCAACCTCAATGCATTTGTGAGTGCCGTAGAGTAATAAGTTCTTACAACTAAGCCATTTGACGTTCTCATGCCATGGTGGCTGAATAAAAATTGGGTCTCCTCACGTGCAAACTCCAACATAGCAAAGAGAAATACTCTATGGTCATCAATCAATACCATGAACGCTTTAGGAACATAGGTACTACAAAGGGTAGGGGTAAGAATGGGATGGATTTTTCCTAATATCCGCTTGTCTCAAAAGGTCAAAACCTTGCATGTATTGTCACTATCTAAATAAACATTTAGTATCGGATAGTATCTGAATCCGAATATTCAACATTAGATTTCTAATATGTATCTAAGGTAGATATCAGCATCGAGTGATCCAAATGTGGGTGTAAGATCGGAGATAAAATATGGGACAAAATATGAGGACATAACTCAAGATCACTAGTATTCATCTAAATCTGATATGGTTTCATTCCTAAATAAGAGCATCTACAATAACATTTGTGTTCATTGGATTATACTAAATATTCAAATCCTAATCCTTAATAAACTCAAGCTCTCAAGTTTAGATCCTACTAAGTAAATATATACTTGATCCTCTAATGGTCTATAAGGATATCGAAAAACTTGCCACAAGGATAATGCGTCCAAAACTTCAATGCAAATACCACTATTTCCAACTCAAAGCATCATGTGTAGATAAATAACCTAATATGTTTCCTCAACTACCTAGTTGCATAAGAGATCCTCCTACCTTCTTACATGAGCACATACTCTGTACTAATACACGAGTCTTCTGTCTATATTGTAAACAAAACTTTCCATTCTCTGCAAACCCAAAATAGGATTACTCACCAATTTGTAATTCAAAGTTCAAAAGCTTGCCTCAAACTCAGTAATTTATATCTCACATAAAGCAAAACTGCACTAGCTATTTCCCTTACCATGCAAAGTATCCACATCAATCAACATCCACTAGCACATGTCATTATATCTTCATTCAAACTATATACATTAATAAACCACATCATTTACTAACATATATTTAGTTGTCTACATTAGAATCCTTAAAATCATCCACTAACATATATTACATTACCAACACCATACCTATACATCTCCTAATTCTTATTAGTTAACATTCTAAGCTACTTATATTTCTTCTCCATACCCTAGCAATAATGCGGGCAACCCACCTTACCAAACAAACCCTTCAGTAGTTAACTTTGTGATATGTTTTCAAAGACTGGATTAGTTCTAAACAAACTAATGATGGTATTCAGCAAGTCCAAGAAATCTTCCAACTTCCATGGCAATAGTTAGTCTCGCCACTCTACCAAACAAACATCATTCTTGGGATCGACAATGTTTCCATCCCAACTAATAACTTGTCAAAAAAAAAAAATCAACCATGAAAATCTAGAAGGCACACTTGTTAGGTTTGCCACAAAATATATTCTATCCTTCCGTAACATCTCCAACCTAGAGAGGAATGGACAATCTTCAAACCCTGGTAACAAAGGTCAACCTTCACTATAGGACAAAATTACACAATAACCACTCATTCATGCCAGCATGACCTAGAGAATAACTCTTACTACTAAAACTAAGCTTAGTCTCTGCCACTCATTCTCTTTATTTTGAGTTCGCGCTGAAATCAGCGCCAGCAATCCCTAATGTCACATCTAGAAACATATATTAACGGTTGGGGAACGCAATGTAATTGATCCTACCATCATCTAACCTATCCACCCTAACTTCCTATGTACCTTTCGTGTCGCTCCCCTTCTTGTTTCGCACGCAGGCAGTCGACATAGATATTTTCGACGAATTCAAAGATTTCACTCTAAACAAGTGCTACTCCGAGGCCTATGACATGTGATTCTTAGAAAAACTCTCTAATGGTCCACTTCTTCAAATTTAGGTTCTCTAGGGTGAGGCATTTGATTCCACAACCGTGAAAAAGTCTAGCTCGATCCTATAGCCGATTGGAAACTTCTCTTTGTTTTGAGTTTGCGCTGAAATCGTTACCCGCCAGCGCCTAATGTCACAACCAGAAACTTATACTAACGGTTGGGGAACGCAACGTAATTGATCCTACCATCATCTAACCTATCCACCCTAACTTCCTATTTACCTTTCGTGTCGTTCCCCTTCTTGTTTCGGTAATTATGTCGACACAGAGATTTCGATGGAATTCAAAGATTGTACTCTAAACAAGTGCTACTCTGAGGCCTATGACAAGTGATTCTTGGGAAAACTCTATAATGGTCCACTTGTTCAAATTTAGGTTCTCTAGGGTGATCCATTTGATTCCACAACCGCGAAAAAGTCTAGCTCGATTCTATTGCGGGATTGGAAACTTCTCTTTGTTTTGAGTTCGCGCTGAAATCAGCGCCAGCAGTCCCTAATGTCACATCTAGAAACATAGATTAACGGTTGGGGAATGCAATGTAATTGATCCTACCATCATCTAACCCATCCACCCTAACTTCCTATGTACCTTTCATGTTGTACCCCTTCTTGTTTCGGTACGTAGGTCGACATAGAGATTTTCGACGGAATTTCAAGATTTCACTCTAAACAAGTGCTACTTTGAGGCCTATGATAAGTGATTCTTAGAAAAACTCTCTAATTGTCCACTTCTTCATATTTAGGTTCTCTAGGGTGAGGCATTTGATTCCACAACCGTGAAAAAGTCTAGCTCGATCCTATAGCCGGATTGGAAACTTCTCTTTGTTTTAAGTTCGTGGTGAAATCAGCGCCAGCAGTCCCTAATGTCACATCTATATTAACGGTTGGGGAATGCAATGTAATTGATCCTACCATCATCTAACCCATCCACCCTAACTTCCTATGTACCTTTCGTGTTGTTTCCCTTCTTGTTTCAAAATGTAGGCGACATAGAGATTTTTGACGGAATTCCAAGATTTCACACAAAACAAGTGCTACTTTGAGGCCTATGACAAGTGATTCTTAGAAAAACTCTCTAATGGTCCACTTCTTCAAATTTAGGTTCTCTAGGGTGAGGCATTTGATTCCACAACCGCGAAAAAAGTCTAGCTCGACCCTATAGCCGGATTGGAAACTTCTCTTTGTTTTGAGTTCGCGCTGAAATCAGCGCCCAGCCGAGGCCTAATGTCACAACTAGAAACTTATACTAACGGTTGGGGAATGCAACGTAATTGATCCTACCATCATCTAACGTATCCACCCTAACTTCCTATGTACCTTTCGTGTTGTTCCCCTTCTTGTTTCATGCGTATGTCGACACAGAGATTTTGATGGAATTCAAAGATTTCACTCTAAACAAGTGCTACTTTGAGGCCTATGACAAGTGATTCTTAGAAAAACTCTCTAATGGTCCGCTTGTTCAAATTTATGTTCTCTAGGGTGAGGCATTTGATTCCACAACCGTGAAAAGGTCCAGCTCGATCCTATAGCCGGATTGGAAACTTCTCTTTGTTTTAAGTTCGCGGTGAAATCAGCGCCAGCAGATCCCCTAATGTCACATCTAGAAACATATATTAACGGTTGGGGAACGCAATGTAATTGATCCTACTATCATCTAACCCATCCACCCTAACTTCCTATGTACCTTTCGTGTTGTTCCCTTCTTGTTTCAATATGTAGGTCGACATAGAGATTTTCGATGGAATTCTAAGATTTCACTCTAAACAAGTGCTACTTTGAGGCCTATGACATGTGATTCTTAGAAAAACTTTCTAGTGGTCCACTTCTTCAAATTTAGGTTCTCTAGGGTGAGGCATTTGATTCCACAACCGTGAAAAAGTCTAGCTCGATCCTATAGCCGGATTGGAAACTTCTCTTTGTTTTAAGTTCGCGGTGAAATCAGCGCCAGCAATGCCCCTAATGTCACAACTAGAAACTTATACTAACGGTTGGGAACACAATGTAATTGATCCTACCATCATCTAACCCATCCACCCTAACTTCCTATGTACCTTTCGTGTTGTTCCCCTTCTTGTTTCAATGCATGCGTATGTCGACATAGAGAGATTTCGATGGAATTTAAAGATTTCACTCTAAACAAGTGCTACTTTGAGGCCTATGACAAGTGATTCTTAGAAAAACTCTCTAATGGTCCACTTGTTCAAATTTAGGTTCTCTAGGGTGATCCATTTGATTCCACAACCGCGAAAAAAGTCTAGCTCGATTCTATTGCCGGATTGGAAACTTCTCTTTGTTTTGAGTTCGCGCTGAAATCAGCGCCAGCAGTCCCTAATGTCACATCTAGAAACATATATTAACGGTTGGGGAATGCAATGTAATTGATCCTACTATCATCTAACCCATCCACCCTAACTTCCTATGTACCTTTCGTGTTGTTCCCCTTCTTGTTTCAGTATGTAGGTCGACATAGAGATTTTCGATGGAATTCTAAGATTTCGCTCTAAACATGTGCTACTTTGAGGCCTATGACATGTGATTCTTAGAAAAACTTTCTAATGGTCCACTTCTTGAAATTTAGGTTCTCTAGGGTGAGGCATTTGATTCCACAACCGCGAAAAAGTCTAGCTCGATCCTATAGCCGGATTGGAAACTTCTCTTTGTTTTGAGTTTGCGCTGAAATCAGCGCCAGCAGTGCCTAATGTCACAACCAGAAACTTATACTAACGTTTGGGGAACTCAACGTAATTGATCCTACCATCATCTAACCTATCCACCCTAACTTCCAATTTACCTTTCGTGTCGTTCCCCTTCTTGTTTCGGTAATTATGTCGACATAGAGATTTCGATGGAATTCAAAGATTTCACTCTAAACAAGTGCTACTCTGAGGCCTATGACAAGTGATTCTGGGGAAAACTCTATAATGGTCCACTTGTTCAAATTTAGGTTCTCTAGGGTGATCCATTTGATTCCACAACCGCGAAAAAGTCTAGCTCGATTCTATTGCCGGATTGGAAACTTCTCTTTGTTTTGAGTTCGCTGAAATCAGCGCCCGCCAGATCCCTAATGTCACATCTAGAAACATATATTAACGGTTGGGGAACACAATGTAATTGATCCTACCATCATCTAACCCATCCACCCTAACTTCCTATGTACCTTTCATGTTGTTCCCCTTCTTGTTTCGGTACGTAGGTCGACATAGAGATTTTCGACGGAATTCCAAGATTTCACTCTAAACAAGTGCTACTTTGAGGCCTATGATAAGTGATTCTTAGAAAAACTCTCTAATGGTCCACTTCTTCATATTTAGGTTCTCTAGGGTGAGGCATTTGATTCCACAACCGTGAAAAAGGGTCCAGCTTCGATCCTATAGCCGTATTGGAAACTTCTCTTTGTTTTAAGTTCGGTGAAATGAAATCAATGTCACATCTAGAAACATATATTAACGGTTGGGGAACGCAACGTAATTGATCCTACCGTCATCTAACCTATCCACCCTAACTTCCTATTTACCTTTGGTGTCGTTCCCCTTCTTGTTTCGGTACGTATGTCGACACAGAGATTTCGATGGAATTCAAAGATTTCACTCTAAACAAGTGCTACTCTGAGGCCTATGACAAGTGATTCTTGGGAAAACTCTGTAATGGTCCACTTGTTCAAATTTAGGTTCTCTAGGGTGATCCATTTGATTCCACAACCGCGAAAAAGTCTAGCTCGATCCTATAGCCGGATTGGAAACTTCTTTTTGTTTTGGATTCGCACTGAAATCAGCGCCAGCGCGATCCCTAATGTCACAACTAGAAACTTATACTAACGGTTGGGGAATGCAATGTAATTGATCCTACCATCATCTAACCTATCCACCCTAACTTCCTATTTACCTTTCATGTTGTTCCCCTTCTTGTTTCAATACGTATGTCGACATAGAGATTTTGATGGAATTCAAAGATTTCACTCTAAACAAGTGCTACTTTGAGGCCTATGACAAGTGATTCTTAGAAAAACTCTCTAATGGTCCACTTGTTCAAATTTATGTTCTCTAGGGTGAGGCATTTGATTCCACAACCGTGAAAAGGTCTAGCTCGATCCTATAGCCGGATTGGAAACTTCTCTTTGTTTTAAGTTCATGGTGAAATCAGCGCCAGCAGTCCCTAATGTCACATCTAGAAACATATATTAACGGTTCGGGAATGCAATGTAATTGATCCTACAATCATCTAACCCATCCACCCTAACTTCCTATGTACCTTTCATGTTGTTCCCCTTCTTGTTTCAAAGTATGTAGGTCGACATAGAGATTTTTGACGAATTCCAAGATTTCACTCTAAACAAGTGCTACTTTGAGGCCTATGACAAGTGATTCTTAGAAAAACTCTCTAATGGTCCACTTCTTCAAATTTAGGTTCTCTAGGGTGAGGCATTTGATTTCACAACCGTGAAAAAGTCTAGCTCGATCCTATAGCCGGATTGGAAACTTCTCTTTGTTTTAAGTTCGCGCTGAAATCAGCGCAAAGCCGAGCCCTAATGTCACATCTAGAAACATATATTAACGGTTGGGGAATGCAATGTAATTGATCCTACCATCATCTAACCCATCCACCCTAACTTCCTATGTACCTTTCGTGTTGTTCCCCTTCTTGTTTCAATATGTAGGTCGACATAGAGATTTTTGACGGAATTCCAAGATTTCACTCTAAACAAGTGCTACTTTGAGGCCTATGACAAGTGATTCTTAGAAAAACTCTCTAATGGTCCACTTGTTCAAATTTATGTTCTCTAGGGTGAGGCATTTGATTCCACAACCGTGAAAAAAAAGTCTAGCTCGATCCTATAGCCGGATTGGAAACTTCTCTTTGTTTTAAGTTCGCATTGAAATCAGCACCAGAAAGTCCCTAATGTCACATCTAGAAACATATATTAACGGTTGGGGAACGCAATGTAATTGATCCTACCATCATCTAACCCATCCACCCTAACTTCCTATGTACCTTTCGTGTTGTTCCCTTTCTTGTTTCAATATGTAGGTCGACATAGAGATTTTCGACGGAATTCCAAGATTTCACTCTAAACAAGTGCTACTTTGAGGCCTATGACAAGTGATTCTTAGAAAAACTCTCTAATGGTCCACTTGTTCAAATTTAGGTTCTCTAGGGTGAGGCATTTGATTCCACAACCGTGAAAAGGTCTAGCTCGATCCTATAGCCGGATTGGAAACTTCTCTTTGTTTTAAGTTCATGGTGAAATCAGCGCCGCAGCAATCCCTAATGTCACATCTAGAAACATATATTAACGGTTGGGGAATGCAATGTAATTGATCCTACCATCATCTAACCCATCCACCCTAACTTCCTATGTACCTTTTGTGTTGTTCCCCTTCTTGTTTCAATACGTAGGTCGACATAGAGATTTTTGACGGAATTCCAAGATTTCACTCTAAACAAGTGCTACTTTGTGGCTTATGACAAGTGATTATTGGAAAAACACTCTAATGGTCCACTTCTTCAAATTTAGGTTCTCTAGGGTGAGGCATTTGATTCCACAACCGTGAAAAAGTCTAGCTCGATCCTATAGCCGGATTGGAAACTTCTCTTTGTTTTAAGTTCGCGGTGAAATCAGCGCCAGCCAGCCGATCCCTAATGTCACATCTAGAAACATATATTAACGGTTGGGGAATGCAATGTAATTGATCCTACCATCATCTAACCCATCCACCCTAACTTCCTATGTACCTTTGGTGTTGTTCCCTTCTTGTTTCTAATGACGTAGGTTGACATACAGAGATTTTCGATGGAATTCAAAGATTTCACTCTAAACAAGTGCTACTTTGAGGCCTATGACAAGTGATTCTTAGAAAAACTCTCTAATGGTCCACTTGTTCAAATTTAGGTTCTCTAGGGTGATCCATTTGATTCCACAACCGTGAAAAAGTCTAGCTCGATCCTATAGCCGGATTGGAAACTTCTCTTTGTTTTGAGTTCGCGGTGAAATCAGCGCCAACAGTCCCCTAATGTCACATCTAGAAACATATACTAACGGTTGGGGAACGCAATGTAATTGATCCTACCATCATCTAACCTATCCACCCTAACTTCCTATTTACCTTTCGTGTTGTTCCCCTTCTTGTTTCGGTACGTATGTCGACACAGAGATTTTCGATGGAATTCAAAGATTTCACCCTAAACAAGTGCTACTATGAGGCCTATGACAAGTGATTCTTGGAAAAACTCTGTAATGGTCCACTTGTTCAAATTTAGGTTCTCTAGGGTGATCCATTTGATTCCACAACCGTGAAAAAGTCTAGCTCGATCCTATTGCCGGATTGGAAACTTCTTTTTGTTTTGAGTTCGCGGTGAAAATCAGCGCCAGCAGATCCCTAATGTCACATCTAGAAACATATATTAACGGTTGGGGAACACAATGTAATTGATCCTACCATCATCTAACCCATCCACCCTAACTTCCTATGTACCTTTCATGTTGTTCCCCTTCTTGTTTCAATACGTAGGTCGACATAGAGATTTTCGACGGAATTCCAAGATTTCACTCTAAACAAGTGCTACTTTGAGGCCTATGATAAGTGATTCTTAGAAAAACTCTCTAATGGTCCACTTCTTCAAATTTAGGTTCTCTAGGGTGAGGCATTTGATTCCACAACCGTGAAAAAGTCTAGCTCGATCCTATAGCCGGATTGGAAACTTCTCTTTGTTTTAAGTTCGCGGTGAAATCAATCAGCCGCCCCTAATGTCACATCTAGAAACATATATTAACGGTTGGGGAACGCAACGTAATTGATCCTACCGTCATCTAACCTATCCACCCTAACTTCCTATTTACCTTTGGTGTTGTTCCCCTTCTTGTTTCGGTACGTATGTCGACACAGAGATTTCGATGGAATTCAAAGATTTCACTCTAAACAAGTGCTACTCTGAGGCCTATGACAAGTGATTCTTGGGAAAAACTCTCTAATGGTCCACTTGTTCAAATTTAGGTTCTCTAGGGTGATCCATTTGATTCCACAACCGCGAAAAGTCTAGCTCGATCCTATAGCCGGATTGGAAACTTCTTTTGTTTTAAGTTCGCGGTGAAATCAGCGCCAGCAGTGCCCTAATGTCACATCTAGAAACATATATTAACGGTTGGGGAACGCAATGTAATTGATCCTACCATCATCTAACCCATCCACCCTAACTTCCTATTTACCTTTCATGTTGTTCCCTTCTTGTTTCTGCAGACGTATGTCGACATAGAGAGATTTTCGATGGAATTCAAAGATTTCACTCTAAACAAGTGCTACTTTGAGGCCTATGACAAGTGATTCTTGGGAAAACTCTGTAATGGTCCACTTGTTCAAATTTAGGTTCTCTAGGGTGATCCATTTGATTCCACAACCGCGAAAAAGTCTAGCTCGATCCTATAGCCGGATTGGAAACTTCTCTTTGTTTTGAGTTCGCGCTGAAATCAGCGCCAGCAGTCCCTAATGTCACATCTAGAAACATATATAAACGGTTGGGGAATGCAATGTAATTGATCCTACCATCATCTAACCCATCCACCCTAACTTCCTATGTACCTTTCATGTTGTTCCCCTTCTTGTTTCAGTACGTAGGTCGACATAGAGATTTTCGACGGAATTCCAAGATTTCACTCTAAACAAGTGCTACTTTGAGGCCTATGATAAGTGATTCTTAGAAAAACTCTCTAATGGTCCACTTCTTCATATTTAGGTTCTCTAGGGTGAGGCATTTGATTTCACAACCGTGAAAAAGTCTAGCTCGATCCTATAGCCGGATTGGAAACTTCTCTTTGTTTTAAGTTCGCGGTGAAATCAGCGCCAGCAGTCCCTAATGTCACATCTAGAAACATATATTAACGGTTGGGGAATGCAATGTAATTGATCCTACCATCATCTAACCCATCCACCCTAACTTCCTATGTACCTTTCGTGTTGTTCCCCTTCTTGTTTCAATGACGTAGGTCGACATAGAGATTTTCGACGGAATTCCAAGATTTCACTCTAAACAAGTGCTACTTTGAGGCCTATGACAAGTGATTCTTAGAAAAACTCTCTAATGGTCCACTTGTTCAAATTTAGGTTCTCTAGGGTGAGGCATTTGATTCCACAACCGTGAAAAAGTCTAGCTCGATCCTATAGCCGGATTGGAAACTTCTTTTTGTTTTAAGTTCGCGGTGAAATCAGCGCCAGAATCCCTAATGTCACATCTAGAAACATATATTAACGGTTGGGGAATGCAATGTAATTGATCCTACCATCATCTAACCCATCCACCCTAACTTCCTATTTACCTTTGGTGTTGTTCCCCTTCTTGTTTCTTCACGTAGGTCGACATAGAGATTTTTTGATGGAATTCAAAGATTTCACTCTAAACAAGTGCTACTTTGAGGCCTATGACAAGTGATTCTTGGGAAAAACTCTCTAATGGTCCACTTGTTCAAATTTAGGTTCTCTAGGGTGATCCATTTGATTCCACAACCGCGAAAAAGTCTAGCTCGATCCTATAGCCGGATTGGAAACTTCTCTTTGTTTTGAGTTCGCGCTGAAATCAGCGCCAGCAGTCCCTAATGTCACATCTAGAAACATATATTAACGGTTGGGGAATGCAATGTAATTGATCCTACCATCATCTAACCCATCCACCCTAACTTCCTATGTACCTTTCATGTTGTTCCCCTTCTTGTTTCGGTACGTAGGTCGACATAGAGATTTTCGACGGAATTCCAAGATTTCACTCTAAACAAGTGCTACTTTGAGGCCTATGACAAGTGATTCTTAGAAAAACTCTCTAATGGTCCACTTCTTCATATTTAGGTTCTCTAGGGTGAGGCATTTGATTCCACAACCGTGAAAAAGTCTAGCTCAATCCTATAGCCGGATTGGAAACTTCTCTTTGTTTTAAGTTCATGGTGAAATCAGCGCCAACAATCCCCTAATGTCACATCTAGAAACATATATTAACGGTTCGGGAATGCAATGTAATTGATCCTACCATCATCTAACCCATCCACCCTAACTTCCTATGTACCTTTCGTGTTGTTCCCCTTCTTGTTTCAATACGTAGGTCGACATAGAGATTTTCGACGGAATTCCAAGATTTCACTCTAAACAAGTGCTACTTTGAGGCCTATGACAAGTGATTCTTAGAAAAACTCTCTAATGGTCCACTTGTTCAAATTTAGGTTCTCTAGGGTGAGGCATTTGATTCCACAACCGTGAAAAAGTCTAGCTCGATCCTATAGCCGGATTGGAAACTTCTCTTTGTTTTAAGTTCGCGGTGAAATCAGCGCCCGCCAGTCCCTAATGTCACATCTAGAAACATATACTAACGGTTGGGGAACACAATGTAATTGATCCTACCATCATCTAACCTATCCACCCTAACTTCCTATTTACCTTTCATGTTGTTCCCCTTCTTGTTTCGCACGTATGTTGACATAGAGAGATTTTCGATGGAATTCAAAGATTTCACTCTAAACAAGTGGTACTTTGAGGCCTATGACAAGTGATTCTTGAGAAAAACTCTCTAATGGTCCACTTGTTCAAATTTAGGTTCTCTAGGGTGATCCATTTGATTCCACAACCGTGAAAAAGTCTAGCTCGATCCTATAGCCGGATTGGAAACTTCTTTTGTTTTGGATTCGCGATGAAATCAGCGCCAGCAGTCCCTAATGTCACATCTAGAAACATATACTAACGGTTGGGGAATGCAATGTAATTGATCCTACCATCATCTAACCCATCCACCCTAACTTCCTATGTACCTTTCATGTTGTTCCCCTTCTTGTTTCAATACGTAGGTCGACATAGAGATTTTCGATGGAATTCAAAGATTTCACTCTAAACAAGTGCTACTTTGAGGCCTATGACAAGTGATTCTTGGAAAAACTCTCTAATGGTCCACTTGTTCAAATTTAGGTTCTCTAGGGTGAGGCATTTGATTCCACAACCGTGAAAAAGTCTAGCTCGATCCTATAGCCGGATTGGAAACTTCTCTTTGTTTTAAGTTCGCGGTGAAATCAGCGCCAGATCCCTAATGTCACATCTAGAAACATATATTAACGGTTGGGGAATGCAATGTAATTGATCCTATCATCATCTAACCCATCCACCCTAACTTCCTATGTACCTTTCATGTTGTTCCCCCTTCTTGTTTCAATACGTAGGTCGACATAGAGATTTTCGACGGAATTCCAAGATTTCACTCTAAACAAGTGCTACTTTGAGGCCTATGACAAGTGATTCTTAGAAAAACTCTCTAATGGTCCACTTGTTCAAATTTAGGTTCTCTAGGGTGAGGCATTTGATTCCACAACCGTGAAAAAAAGTCTAGCTCGATCCTATAGCCGGATTGGAAACTTCTCTTTGTTTTAAGTTCACGGTGAAATCAGCGCCAAGCAGTCCCTAATGTCACATCTAGAAACATATATTAACGGTTTGGGAATGCAATGTAATTGATCCTACCATCATCTAACCCATCCACCCTAACTTCCTATGTACCTTTCGTGTTGTTCCCCTTCTTGTTTCGGTACGTAGGTGGACATAGAGATTTTTGACGGAATTCCAAGATTTCACTCTAAACAAGTGCTACTTTGAGGCATATGACAAGTGATTCTTAGAAAAACTCTCTAATGGTCCACTTGTTCAAATTTAGGTTCTCTAGGGTGAGGCATTTGATTCCACAACCGTGAAAAAGTCTAGCTCGATCCTATAGCCGGATTGGAAACTTCTCTTTGTTTTAAGTTCGCGGTGAAATCAGCGCCAACAGTCCCTAATGTCACATCTAGAAACATATATTAACGGTTGGGGAATGCAATGTAATTGATCCTATCATCATCTAACCCATCCACCCTAACTTCCTATGTACCTTTCATGTTGTTCCCCTTCTTGTTTCGGTACGTAGGTCGACATAGAGATTTTCGACGGAATTCCAAGATTTCACTCTAAACAAGTGCTACTTTGAGGCCTATGACAAGTGATTCTTAGAAAAACTCTCAAATGGTCCACTTCTTCAAATTTAGGTTCTCTAGGGTGAGGCATTTGATTCCACAACCGTGAAAAAGTCTAGCTCGATCCTATAGCCGGATTGGAAACTTCTCTTTGTTTTAAGTTCATGGTGAAATCAGCGCCAGCCCCCTAATGTCACATCTAGAAACATATACTAACGGTTGGGGAACACAATGTAATTGATCCTACCATCATCTAACCTATCCACCCTAACTTCCTATTTACCTTTCATGTTGTTCCCCTTCTTGTTTCTGCACGTATGTTGACACAGAGATTTTCGATGGAATTCAAAGATTTCACTCTAAACAAGTGGTACTCTGAGGCCTATGACAAGTGATTCTTGGGAAAACTCTGTAATGGTCCACTTGTTCAAATTTAGGTTCTCTAGGGTGATCCATTTGATTCCACAACCGCGAAAAAGTCTAGCTCGATCCTATAGCCGGATTGGAAACTTCTGTTTGTTTTGGATACGCGATGAAATCAGCGCCAGCAGCTGCCCTAATGTCACAACTAGAAACTTATACTAACGGTTGGGGAATGCAATGTAATTGATCCTACCATCATCTAACCCATCCACCCTAACTTCCTATTTACCTTTCGTGTTGTTCCCCTTCTTGTTTCAATGCGTATGTCGACACAGAGATTTCGATGGAATTCAAAGATTTCACTCTAAACAAGTGCTACTTTGAGGCCTATGACAAGTGATTCTTGGGAAAACTCTCTAATGGTCCACTTGTTCAAATTTAAGTTCTCTAGGGTGATCCATTTGATTCCACAACCGTGAAAAAAGTCTAGCTCGATCCTATTGCCGGATTGGAAACTTCTCTTTGTTTTGAGTTCGCGGTGAAATCAGCGCCAGTCCCTAATGTCACATCTAGAAACATATATTAACGGTTGGGGAATGCAATGTAATTGATCCTATCATCATCTAACCCATCCACCCTAACTTCCTATGTACCTTTCATGTTGTTCCCCTTCTTGTTTCAATACGTAGGTCGACATAGAGATTTTCGACGGAATTCCAAGATTTCACTCCAAACAAGTGCTACTTTGAGGCCTATGACAAGTGATTCTTAGAAAAACTCTCTAATGGTCCACTTGTTCAAATTTAGGTTCTCTAGGGTGAGGCATTTGATTCCACAACCGTGAAAAAGTCAAGCTCGATCCTATAGCCGGATTGGAAACTTCTCTTTGTTTTAAGTTCACGGTGAAATCAGCGCCAGCCAGTCCCTAATGTCACATCTAGAAACATATATTAACGGTTGGGGAACACAATGTAATTGATCCTACCATCATCTAACCCATCCACCCTAACTTCCTATGTACCTTTCGTGTTGTTCCCCTTCTTGTTTCAATACGTAGGTGGACATAGAGATTTTCGACGGAATTCCAAGATTTCACTCTAAACAAGTGCTACTTTGAGGCCTATGACAAGTGATTCTTAGAAAAACTCTCTAATGGTCCACTTGTTCAAATTTAGGTTCTCTAGGGTGAGGCATTTGATTCCACAACCGTGAAAAAGTCTAGCTCGATCCTATAGCCGGATTGGAAACTTCTCTTTGTTTTAAGTTCGCGGTGAAATCAGCGCCAAATAGTCCCTAATGTCACATCTAGAAACATATATTAACGGTTGGGGAATGCAATGTAATTGATCCTACCATCATCTAACCCATCCACCCTAACTTCCTATGTACCTTTCATGTTGTTCCCCATCTTGTTTCAATGCGTAGGTCGACATAGAGATTTTCGACGGAATTCCAAGATTTCACTCTAAACAAGTGCTACTTTGAGGCCTATGACAAGTGATTCTTAGAAAAACTCTCTAATGGTCCACTTGTTCAAATTTAGGTTCTCTAGGGTGAGGCATTTGATTCCACAACCGTGAAAAAGTCTAGCTCGATCCTATAGCCGGATTGGAAACTTCTCTTTGTTTTAAGTTCGCGGTGAAATCAGCGCCAAAGAGTCCCTAATGTCACATCTAGAAACATATATTAACGGTTGGGGAATGCAATGTAATTGATCCTACCATCATCTAACCCATCCACCCTAACTTCCTATTTACCTTTGGTGTTGTTCCCCTTCTTGTTTCAATACGTAGGTCGACATAGAGATTTTCGATGGAATTCAAAGATTTCACTCTAAACAAGTGCTACTTTGAGGCCTATGACAAGTGATTCTTAGGAAAAACTCTGTAATGGTCCACTTGTTCAAATTTAGGTTCTCTATGGTGAGGCATTTGATTCCACAACCGTGAAAAAGTCTAGCTCGATCCTATAGCCGGATTGGAAACTTCTCTTTGTTTTAAGTTCGCGGTGAAATCAGCGCCAAAGATCCCTAATGTCACATCTAGAAACATATATTAACGGTTGGGGAATGCAATGTAATTGATCCTACCATCATCTAACCCATCCACCCTAACTTCCTATGTACCTTTCATGTTGTTCCCCTTCTTGTTTCGGTACGTAGGTCGACATAGAGATTTTCGATGGAATTCAAAGATTTCACTCTAAACAAGTGCTACTTTGAGGCCTATGACAAGTGATTCTTGGGAAAACTCTGTAATGGTCCACTTGTTCAAATTTAGGTTCTCTAGGGTGAGGCATTTGATTCCACAACCGTGAAAAAGTCTAGCTCGATCCTATAGCCGGATTGGAAACTTCTCTTTGTTTTAAGTTCGCGGTGAAATCAGCGCCAGGCAGATCCCTAATGTCACATCTAGAAACATATATTAACGGTTCGGGAATGCAATGTAATTGATCCTACCATCATCTAACCCATCCACCCTAACTTCCTATGTACCTTTCGTGTTGTTCCCCTTCTTGTTTCAATACGTAGGTCGACATAGAGATTTTCGACGGAATTCCAAGATTTCACTCTAAACAAGTGCTACTTTGAGGCCTATGACAAGTGATTCTTAGAAAAACTCTCTAATGGTCCACTTGTTCAAATTTAGGTTCTCTAGGGTGAGGCATTTGATTCCACAACCGTGAAAAAGTCTAGCTCGATCCTATAGCCGGATTGGAAACTTCTCTTTGTTTTAAGTTCACGGTGAAATCAGCGCCAGCAGTCCCTAATGTCACATCTAGAAACATATATTAACGGTTGGGGAACACAATGTAATTGATCCTACCATCATCTAACCCATCCACCCTAACTTCCTATGTACCTTTCATGTTGTTCCCCTTCTTGTTTCGGTACGTAGGTCGACATAGAGATTTTTGACGGAATTCCAAGATTTCACTCTAAACAAGTGCTACTTTGAGGCCTATGACAAGTGATTCTTAGAAAAACTCTCTAATGGTCCACTTCTTCAAATTTAGGTTCTCTAGGGTGAGGCATTTGATTCCACAACCGTGAAAAAAGTCTAGCTCGATCCTATAGCCGGATTGGAAACTTCTCTTTGTTTTAAGTTCGCGGTGAAATCAGCGCCAACAGTCCCCTAATGTCACATCTAGAAACATATATTAACGGTTGGGGAATGCAATGTAATTGATCCTATCATCATCTAACCCATCCACCCTAACTTCCTATGTACCTTTCGTGTTGTTCCCCTTCTTGTTTCAATACGTAGGTCGACATAGAGATTTTCAACGGAATTCCAAGATTTCACTCTAAACAAGTGCTACTTTGAGGCCTATGACAAGTGATTCTTAGAAAAACTCTCTAATAGTCCACTTCTTCAAATTTAGGTTCTCTAGGGTGAGGCATTTGATTCCACAACCGTGAAAAAGTCTAGCTCGATCCTATAGCCGGATTGGAAACTTCTCTTTGTTTTAAGTTCGCGGTGAAATCAGCGCCAGCAGTCCCTAATGTCACATCTAGAAACATATATTAACGGTTCGGGAATGCAATGTAATTGATCCTACCATCATCTAACCCATCCACCCTAACTTCCTATGTACCTTTCATGTTGTTCCCCTTCTTGTTTCAATACGTAGGTCGACATAGAGATTTTCGACGGAATTCCAAGATTTCACTCTAAACAAGTGCTACTTTGAGGCCTATGACAAGTGATTCTTAGAAAAACTCTCTAATGGTCCACTTCTTCAAATTTAGGATCTCTAGGGTGAGGCATTTGATTCCACAACCGTGAAAAAGTCTAGCTCGATCCTATAGCCGGATTGGAAACTTCTCTTTGTTTTAAGTTCGCGGTGAAATCAGCGCCAAGCAGTCCCTAATGTCACATCTAGAAACATATATTAACGGTTGGGGAATGCAATGTAATTGATCTTATCATCATCTAACCCATCCACCCTAACTTCCTATGTACCTTTCATGTTGTTCCCCTTCTTGTTTCGGTACGTAGGTCGACATAGAGATTTTCGACGGAATTCCAAGATTTCACTCTAAACAAGTGCTACTTTGAGGCCTATGACAAGTGATTCTTAGAAAAACTCTCTAATGGTCCACTTCTTCAAATTTAGGTTCTCTAGGGTGAGGCATTTGATTTAACAACCGTGAAAAGTCTAGCTCGATCCTATAGCCGGATTGGAAACTTCTCTTTGTTTTAAGTTCGCGGTGAAATCAGCGCCAGCAGTCCCTAATGTCACATCTAGAAACATATATTAACGGTTGGGGAATGCAATGTAATTGATCCTATCATCATCTAACCCAACCACCCTAACTTCCTATGTACCTTTCATGTTGTTCCCTTCTTGTTTCAATATGTAGGTCGACATAGAGATTTTCGACGGAATTCCAAGATTTCACTCTAAACAAGTGCTACTTTGAGGCCTATGATAAGTGATTCTTAGAAAAACTCTCTAATGGTCCACTTCTTCATATTTAGGTTCTCTAGGGTGAGGCATTTGATTTCACAACCGTGAAAAAGTCTAGCTCGATCCTATAGCCGGATTGGAAACTTCTCTTTGTTTTAAGTTCGCGGTGAAATCAGCGCCAAAGAAATCCCTAATGTCACATCTAGAAACATATATTAACGGTTCGGGAATGCAATGTAATTGATCCTACCATCATCTAACCCATCCACCCTAACTTCCTATGTACCTTTCATGTTGTTCCCCTTCTTGTTTCAATACGTAGGTCGACATAGAGATTTTCGACGGAATTCCAAGATTTCACTCTAAACAAGTGCTACTTTGAGGCCTATGACAAGTGATTCTTAGAAAAACTCTCTAATGGTCCACTTCTTCAAATTTAGGATCTCTAGGGTGAGGCATTTGATTCCACAACCGTGAAAAAGTCTAGCTCGATCCTATAGCCGGATTGGAAACTTCTCTTTGTTTTAAGTTCGCGGTGAAATCAGCGCCAGCAGTCCCTAATGTCACATCTAGAAACATATATTAACGGTTGGGGAATGCAATGTAATTGATCCTACCATCATCTAACCCATCCACCCTAACTTCCTATGTACCTTTCATGTTGTTCCCCTTCTTGTTTCAATACGTAGGTCGACATAGAGATTTTCGACGGAATTCCAAGATTTCACTCTAAACAAGTGCTACTTTGAGGCCTATGACAAGTGATTCTTAGAAAAACTCTCTAATGGTCCACTTGTTCAAATTTAGGTTCTCTAGGGTGAGGCATTTGATTCCACAACCGTGAAAAAGTCTAGCTCGATCCTATAGCCGGATTGGAAACTTCTCTTTGTTTTAAGTTCACGGTGAAATCAGCGCCCGGCCAGGATCCCTAATGTCACATCTAGAAACATATATTAACGGTTGGGGAATGCAATGTAATTGATCCTACCATCATCTAACCCATCCACCCTAACTTCCTATGTACCTTTCATGTTGTTCCCCTTCTTGTTTCAATACGTAGGTCGACATAGAGATTTTTCGACGGAATTCCAAGATTTCACTCTAAACAAGTGCTACTTTGAGGCCTATGACAAGTGATTCTTAGAAAAACTCTCTAATGGTCCACTTCTTCAAATTTAGGATCTCTAGGGTGAGGCATTTGATTCCACAACCGTGAAAAAGTCTAGCTCGATCCTATAGCCGGATTGGAAACTTCTCTTTGTTTTAAGTTCGCGGTGAAATCAGCGCCAGAGTCCCTAATGTCACATCTAGAAACATATATTAACGGTTGGGGAATGCAATGTAATTGATCCTATCATCATCTAACCCATCCACCCTAACTTCCTATGTACCTTTCATGTTGTTCCCCTTCTTGTTTCAATACGTAGGTCGACATAGAGATTTTCGACGGAATTCCAAGATTTCACTCTAAACAAGTGCTACTTTGAGGCCTATGACAAGTGATTCTTAGAAAAACTCTCTAATGGTCCACTTCTTCAAATTTAGGTTCTCTAGGGTGAGGCATTTGATTCCACAACCGTGAAAAAGTCTAGCTCGATCCTATAGCCGGATTGGAAACTTCTCTTTGTTTTAAGTTCGCGGTGAAATCAGCGCCAGCAAGCCCCTAATGTCACATCTAGAAACATATATTAACGGTTGGGGAATGCAATGTAATTGATCCTACCATCATCTAACCCATCCACCCTAACTTCCTATGTACCTTTCATGTTGTTCCCCTTCTTGTTTCAATACGTAGGTCGACATAGAGATTTTCAATGGAATTCCAAGATTTCACTATAAACAAGTGCTACTTTGAGGCCTATGACAAGTGATTCTTAGAAAAACTCTCTAATGGTCCACTTCTTCAAATTTAGGATCTCTAGGGTGAGGCATTTGATTCCACAACCGTGAAAAAGTCTAGCTCGATCCTATAGCCGGATTGGAAACTTCTCTTTGTTTTAAGTTCGCGGTGAAATCAGCGCCGCCAGCAGTCCCTAATGTCACATCTAGAAACATATATTAACGGTTGGGGAATGCAATGTAATTGATCTTATCATCATCTAACCCATCCACCCTAACTTCCTATGTACCTTTCATGTTGTTCCCCTTCTTGTTTCAATACGTAGGTCGACATAGAGATTTTCGATGGAATTCCAAGATTTCACTCTAAACAAGTGCTACTTTGAGGCCTATGATAAGTGATTCTTAGAAAAACTCTCAAATGGTCCACTTCTTCAAATTTAGGTTCTCTAGGGTGAGGCATTTGATTCCACAACCGTGAAAAAGTCTAGCTCGATCCTATAGCCGGATTGGAAACTTCTCTTTGTTTTAAGTTCGCGGTGAAATCAAGCCAGCAGTCCCTAATGTCACATCTAGAAACATATATTAACGGTTCGGGAATGCAATGTAATTGATCCTACCATCATCTAACCCATCCACCCTAACTTCCTATGTACCTTTCGTGTTGTTCCCCTTCTTGTTTCAATACGTAGGTCGACATAGAGATTTTCGACGGAATTCCAAGATTTCACTCTAAACAAGTGCTACTTTGAGGCCTATGACAAGTGATTCTTAGAAAAACTCTCTAATGGTCCACTTCTTCAAATTTAGGATCTCTAGGGTGAGGCATTTGATTCCACAACCGTGAAAAAGTCTAGCTCGATCCTATAGCCGGATTGGAAACTTCTCTTTGTTTTAAGTTCGCGGTGAAATCTGCGCCAGAGTCCCCTAATGTCACATCTAGAAACATATATTAATGGTTGGGGAATGCAATGTAATTGATCCTATCATCATATAACGCATCCACCCTAACTTCCTATGTACCTTTCATGTTGTTCCGCTTCTTGTTTCAGTACGTAGGTCGACATAGAGATTTTCGACGGAATTCCAAGATTTCACTCTAAACAAGTGCTACTTTGAGGCCTATGACAGGTGATTCTTAGAAAAACTCTCTAATGGTCCACTTCTTCATATTTAGGTTCTCTAGGGTGAGGCATTGGATTTCACAACCGTGAAAAAGTCTAGCTCGATCCTATAGCCGGATTGGAAACTTCTCTTTGTTTTAAGTTCATGGTGAAATCAGCGCCGCCAGATCCCTAATGTCACATCTAGAAACATATATTAACGGTTCGGGAATGCAATGTAATTGATCCTACCATCATCTAACCCATCCACCCTAACTTCCTATGTACCTTTCGTGTTGTTCCCCTTCTTGTTTCAATACGTAGGTCGACATAGAGATTTTCAACGGAATTCCAAGATTTCACTCTAAACAAGTGCTACTTTGAGGCCTATGACAAGTGATTCTTAGAAAAACTCTCTAATGGTCCACTTCTTCAAATTTAGGATCTCTAGGGTGAGGCATTTGATTCCACAACCGTGAAAAAGTCTAGCTCGATCCTATAGCCGGATTGGAAACTTCTCTTTGTTTTAAGTTCGCGGTGAAATCAGCGCCAGCCCCCCTAATGTCACATCTAGAAACATATATTAACGGTTGGGGAATGCAATGTAATTGATCTTATCATCATATAACCCATCCACCCTAACTTCCTATGTACCTTTCATGTTGTTCCCCTTCTTGTTTCGGTACGTAGGTCGACATAGAGATTTTCGACGAAATTCCAAGATTTCACTCTAAACAAGTGCTACTTTGAGGCCTATGATAAGTGATTCTTAGAAAAACTCTCTAATGGTCCACTTCTTCAAATTTAGGTTCTCTAGGGTGAGGCATTTGATTCCACAACCGTGAAAAAGTCTAGCTCGATCCTATAGCCGGATTGGAAACTTCTCTTTGTTTTAAGTTCGCGGTGAAATCTGCGCCAGCAGTCCCTAATGTCACATCTAGAAACATATATTAACGGTTTGGGAATGCAATGTAATTGATCCTACCATCATCTAACCCATCCACCCTAACTTCCTATGTACCTTTCATGTTGTTCCCCTTCTTGTTTCAATACGTAGGTCGACATAGAGATTTTCATGGAATTCCAAGATTTCACTCTAAACAAGTGCTACTTTGAGGCCTATGACAAGTGATTCTTAGAAAAACTCTCTAATGGTCCACTTGTTCAAATTTAGGTTCTCTAGGGTGAAGCATTTGATTCCACAACCGTGAAAAAGTCTAGCTCGATCCTATAGCCGGATTGGAAACTTCTCTTTGTTTTAAGTTCGCGGTGAAATCAGCGCCCGGCAGTCCCTAATGTCACATCTAGAAACATATATTAACGGTTCGGGAATGCAATGTAATTGATCCTACCATCATCTAACCCATCCACCCTAACTTCCTATGTACCTTTCGTGTTGTTCCCCTTCTTGTTTCAATGCGTAGGTCGACATCGAGATTTTCGACGGAATTCCAAGATTTCACTCTAAACAAGTGCTACTTTGAGGCCTATGACAAGTGATTCTTAGAAAAACTCTCTAATGGTCCACTTGTTCAAATTTAGGTTCTCTAGGGTGAGGCATTTGATTCCACAACCGTGAAAAAGTCTAGCTCGATCCTATAGCCGGATTGGAAACTTCTCTTTGTTTTAAGTTCGCGGTGAAATCAGCGCCAAGAGTCCCTAATGTCACATCTAGAAACATATATTAACGGTTGGGGAAGGCAATGTAATTGATCTTATCATCATCTAACCCATCCACCCTAACTTCCTATGTACCTTTCATGTTGTTCCCCTTCTTGTTTCGGTACGTAGGTCGACATAGAGATTTTCGACGGAATTCCAAGATTTCACTCTAAACAAGTGCTACTTTGAGGCCTATGACAAGTGATTCTTAGAAAAACTCTCTAATGGTCCACTTCTTCAAATTTAGGTTCTCTAGGGTGAGGCATTTGATTCCACAACCGTGAAAAAGTCTAGCTCGATCCTATAGCCGGATTGGAAACTTCTCTTTGTTTTAAGTTCGCGGTGAAATCAGCGCCGCCAGTCCCTAATGTCACATCTAGAAACATATATTAACGGTTTGGGAATGCAATGTAATTGATCCTACCATCATCTAACCCATCCACCCTAACTTCCTATGTACCTTTCGTGTTGTTCCCCTTCTTGTTTCAATACGTAGGTCGACATAGAGATTTTCGACGGAATTCCAAGATTTCACTCTAAACAAGTGCTACTTTGAGGCCTATGACAAGTGATTCTTAGAAAAACTCTCTAATGGTCCACTTCTTCAAATTTAGGATCTCTAGGGTGAGGCATTTGATTCCACAACCGTGAAAAAGTCTAGCTCGATCCTATAGCCGGATTGGAAACTTCTCTTTGTTTTAAGTTCGCGGTGAAATCAACGCCAGCAGTCCCTAATGTCACATCTAGAAACATATATTAACGGTTGGGGAATGCAATGTAATTGATCTTATCATCATATAACCCATCCACCCTAACTTCCTATGTACCTTTCATGTTGTTCCCCTTCTTGTTTCGGTACGTAGGTCGACATAGAGATTTTCGACGGAATTCCAAGATTTCACTCTAAACAAGTGCTACTTTGAGGCCTATGATAAGTGATTCTTAGAAAAACTCTCTAATGGTCCACTTCTTCATATTTAGGTTCTCTAGGGTGAGGCATTTGATTCCACAACCGTGAAAAAGTCTAGCTCGATCCTATAGCCGGATTGGAAACTTCTCTTTGTTTTAAGTTCGCGGTGAAATCTGCGCCAGCAGTCCCTAATGTCACATCTAGAAACATATATTAACGGTTGGGGAATGCAATGTAATTGATCCTATCATCATCTAACCCAACCACCCTAACTTCCTATGTACCTTTCATGTTGTTCCCCTTCTTGTTTCGGTACGTAGGTCGACATAGAGATTTTCGACGGAATTCCAAGATTTCACTCTAAACAAGTGCTACTTTGAGGCCTATGACAAGTGATTCTTAGAAAAACTCTCTAATGGTCCACTTCTTCAAATTTAGGTTCTCTAGGGTGAGGCATTTGATTTCACAACCGTGAAAAAGTCTAGCTCGATCCTATAGCCGGATTGGAAACTTCTCTTTGTTTTAAGTTCGCGGTGAAATCAGCGCCAGCAGTCCCTAATGTCACATCTAGAAACATATATTAACGGTTCGGGAATGCAATGTAATTGATCCTACCATCATCTAACCCATCCACCCTAACTTCCTATGTACCTTTCGTGTTGTTCCCCTTCTTGTTTCAATACGTAGGTCGACATAGAGATTTTCGACGGAATTCCAAGATTTCACTCTAAACAAGTGCTACTTTGAGGCCTATGACAAGTGATTCTTAGAAAAACTCTCTAATGGTCCACTTCTTCAAATTTAGGTTCTCTAGGGTGAGGCATTTGATTCCACAACCGTGAAAAAGTCTAGCTCGATCCTATAGCCGGATTGGAAACTTCTCTTTGTTTTAAGTTCGCGGTGAAATCAGCGCCAGCAATCCTAATGTCACATCTAGAAACATATATTAACGGTTGGGGAATGCAATGTAATTGATCCTACCATCATCTAACCCATCCACCCTAACTTCCTATGTACCTTTCATGTTGTTCCCTTCTTGTTTCAATACGTAGGTCGACATAGAGATTTTCAATGGAATTCCAAGATTTCACTATAAACAAGTGCTACTTTGAGGCCTATGACAAGTGATTCTTAGAAAAACTCTCTAATGGTCCACTTCTTCAAATTTAGGATCTCTAGGGTGAGGCATTTGATTCCACAACCGTGAAAAAGTCTAGCTCGATCCTATAGCCGGATTGGAAACTTCTCTTTGTTTTAAGTTCGCGGTGAAATCAGCGCCAAGAAGTCCCTAATGTCACATCTAGAAACATATATTAACGGTTGGGGAATGCAATGTAATTGATCCTATCATCATCTAACCCATCCACCCTAACTTCCTATGTACCTTTCATGTTGTTCCCCTTCTTGTTTCTTTCAAAACGTAGGTCGACATAGAGATTTTCGACGGAATTCCAAGATTTCACTCTAAACAAGTGCTACTTTGAGGCCTATGACAAGTGATTCTTAGAAAAACTCTCTAATGGTCCACTTCTTCAAATTTAGGTTCTCTAGGGTGAGGCATTTGATTCCACAACCGTGAAAAAGTCTAGCTCGATCCTATAGCCGGATTGGAAACTTCTCTTTGTTTTAAGTTCGCGGTGAAATCAGCGCCAGATCCCCCTAATGTCACATCTAGAAACATATATTAACGGTTGGGGAATGCAATGTAATTGATCCTACCATCATCTAACCCATCCACCCTAACTTCCTATTTACCTTTCATGTTGTTCCCCTTCTTGTTTTGATGACGTATGTCGACATAGAGATTTTCGATGGAATTCAAAGATTTCACTCTAAACAAGTGGTACTTTGAGGCCTATGACAAGTGATTCTTAGGAAAACTCTCTAATGGTCCACTTGTTCAAATTTAGGTTCTCTAGGGTGATCCATTTGATTCCACAACCGTGAAAAAGTCTAGCTCGATCCTATAGCCGGATTGGAAACTTCTCTTTGTTTTAAGTTCGCGATGAAATCAGCGCCAGCGATCCCTAATGTCACATCTAGAAACATATATTAACGGTTGGGGAATGCAATGTAATTGATCCTACCATCATCTAACCCATCCACCCTAACTTCCTATGTACCTTTCATGTTGTTCCCCTTCTTGTTTCAATACGTAGGTCGACATAGAGATTTTCGATGGAATTCAAAGATTTCACTCTAAACAAGTGCTACTTTGAGGCCTATGACAAGTGATTCTTGGAAAAACTCTCTAATGGTCCACTTGTTCAAATTTAGGTTCTCTAGGGTGAGGCATTTGATTCCACAACCGAGAAAAAGTCTAGCTCGATCCTATAGCCGGATTGGAAACTTCTCTTTGTTTTAAGTTCGCGGTGAAATCAGCGCCAGGCAGATCCCTAATGTCACATCTAGAAACATATATTAACGGTTGGGGAATGCAATGTAATTGATCCTATCATCATCTAACCCAACCACCCTAACTTCCTATGTACCTTTCATGTTGTTCCCCTTCTTGTTTCGGTACGTAGGTCGACATAGAGATTTTCGGCGGAATTCCAAGATTTCACTCTAAACAAGTGCTACTTTGAGGCCTATGACAAGTGATTCTTAGAAAAACTCTCTAATGGTCCACTTCTTCAAATTTAGGATCTCTAGGGTGAGGCATTTGATTCCACAACCGTGAAAAAGTCTAGCTCGATCCTATAGCCGGATTGGAAACTTCTCTTTGTTTTAAGTTCGCGGTGAAATCAGCGCCCGCAGTCCCTAATGTCACATCTAGAAACATATATTAACGGTTCGGGAATGCAATGTAATTGATCCTACCATCATCTAACCCATCCACCCTAACTTCCTATGTACCTTTCGTGTTGTTCCCCTTCTTGTTTCAATACGTAGGTCGACATAGAGATTTTCAACGGAATTCCAAGATTTCACTCTAAACAAGTGCTACTTTGAGGCCTATGACAAGTGATTCTTAGAAAAACTCTCTAATGGTCCACTTCTTCAAATTTAGGATCTCTAGGGTGAGGCATTTGATTCCACAACCGTGAAAAAGTCTAGCTCGATCCTATAGCCGGATTGGAAACTTCTCTTTGTTTTAAGTTCGCGGTGAAATCTGCGCCAGCAGTCCCTAATGTCACATCTAGAAACATATATTAACGGTTGGGGAATGCAATGTAATTGATCCTATCATCATCTAACCCATCCACCCTAACTTCCTATGTACCTTTCATGTTGTTCCCCTTCTTGTTTCGGTACGTAGGTCGACATAGAGATTTTCGACGGAATTCCAAGATTTCACTCTAAACAAGTGCTACTTTGAGGCCTATGACAAGTGATTCTTAGAAAAACTCTCTAATGGTCCACTTCTTCAAATTTAGGTTCTCTAGGGTGAGGCATTTGATTCCACAACCGTGAAAAAGTCTAGCTCGATCCTATAGCCGGATTGGAAACTTCTCTTTGTTTTAAGTTCGCGGTGAAATCAGCGCCAGCAGTCCCTAATGTCACATCTAGAAACATATATTAACGGTTGGGGAATGCAATGTAATTGATCCAACCATCATCTAACCCATCCACCCTAACTTCCTATGTACCTTTCATGTTGTTCCCCTTCTTGTTTCAATACGTAGGTCGACATAGAGATTTTGATGGAATTCAAAGATTTCACTCTAAACAAGTGCTACTTTGAGGCCTATGACAAGTGATTCTTAGAAAAACTCTCTAATGGTCCACTTGTTCAAATTTAGGTTCTCTAGGGTGATCCATTTGATTCCACAACCGTGAAAAAGTCTAGCTCGATCCTATAGCCAGATTGGAAACTTCTCTTTGTTTTGGAGTTCGCGGTGAAATCAGCGCCCGGCGATCCCTAATGTCACATCTAGAAACATATACTAACGGTTGGGGAATGCAAACGTAATTGATCCTACCATCATCTAACCCATCCACCCTAACTTCCTATTTACCTTTCGTGTTGTTCCCCTTCTTGTTTCGATGCGTATGTCGACATAGAGATTTTCGATGGAATTCAAAGATTTCACTCTAAACAAGTGCTACTTTGAGGCCTATGACAAGTGATTCTTGGGAAAACTCTCTAATGGTCCACTTGTTCAAATTTAGGTTCTCTAGGGTGATCCATTTGATTCCACAACCGTGAAAAAGTCTAGCTCGATCCTATAGCCGGATTGGAAACTTCTCTTTGTTTTGAGTTCGCGGTGAAATCAGCGCCAGCCGGTCCCCTAATGTCACATCTAGAAACATATATTAACGGTTGGGGAATGCAATGTAATTGATCCTATCATCATCTAACCCAACCACCCTAACTTCCTATGTACCTTTCATGTTGTTCCCCTTCTTGTTTCGGTACGTAGGTCGACATAGAGATTTTCGACGGAATTCCAAGATTTCACTCTAAACAAGTGCTACTTTGAGGCCTATGATAAGTGATTCTTAGAAAAACTCTCTAATGGTCCACTTCTTCAAATTTAGGTTCTCTAGGGTGAGGCATTTGATTTCCACAACCGTGAAAAAGTCTAGCTCGATCCTATAGCCGGATTGGAAACTTCTCTTTGTTTTAAGTTCGCGGTGAAATCAGCGCCAGGCAGTCCCTAATGTCACATCTAGAAACATATATTAACGGTTGGGGAATGCAATGTAATTGATCCTACCATCATCTAACCCATCCACCCTAACTTCCTATGTACCTTTCGTGTTGTTCCCCTTCTTGTTTCAATATGTAGGTCGACATAGAGATTTTCAACGAATTCCAAGATTTCACTCTAAACAAGTGCTACTTTGAGGCCTATGACAAGTGATTCTTAGAAAAACTCTCAAATGGTCCACTTCTTCAAATTTAGGATCTCTAGGCTGAGGCATTTGATTCCACAACCGTGAAAAAGTCTAGCTCGATCCTATTGCCGGATTGGAAACTTCTCTTTGTTTTATGTTCGCGGTGAAATCTGCGCCAGCAGTCCCTAATGTCACATCTAGAAACATATATTAACGGTTGGGGAACGCAATGTTATTAATCCTACCATCATCTAACCTATCCACCCTAACTTCCTATGTACCTTTCATGTTGTTCCCCTTCTTGTTTCAATGCGTAGGTCGACATAGAGAGATTTTCGACGGAATTCCAAGATTTCACTCTAAACAAGTGCTACTTTGAGGCCTATGATAAGTGATTCTTAGAAAAACTCTCTAATGGTCCACTTCTTCATATTTAGGTTCTCTAGGGTGAGGCATTTGATTTCACAACCGTGAAAAAGTCTAGCTCGATCCTATAGCCGGATTGGAAACTTCTCTTTGTTTTAAGTTCGCGGTGAAATCAGCGCGGCAGATCCCTAATGTCACATCTAGAAACATATATTAACGGTTGGGGAATGCAATGTAATTGATCCTACCATCATCTAACCCATCCACCCTAACTTCCTATGTACCTTTCATGTTGTTCCCCTTCTTGTTTCGGTACGTAGGTCGACATAGAGATTTTCGACGGAATTCCAAGATTTCACTCTAAACAAGTGCTACTTTGAGGCCTATGACAAGTGATTCTTAGAAAAACTTTCTAATGGTCCACTTCTTCAAATTTAGGTTCTCTAGGGTGAGGCATTTGATTCCACAACCGTGAAAAGTCTAGCTCGATCCTATAGCCGGATTGGAAACTTCTCTTTGTTTTAAGTTCGCGGTGAAATCAGCGCCCGGCCCGATCCCTAATGTCACATCTAGAAACATATATTAACGGTTGGGGAATGCAATGTAATTGATCCTACCATCATCTAACCCATCCACCCTAACTTCCTATGTACCTTTCGTGTTGTTCCCCTTCTTGTTTCAATATGTAGGTCGACATAGAGATTTTTTTTGACGGAATTCCAAGATTTCACTCTAAACAAGTGCTACTTTGAGGCCTATGACAAGTGATTCTTAGAAAAACTCTCTAATGGTCCACTTCTTCAAATTTAGGTTCTCTAGGGTGAGGCATTTGATTCCACAACCGTGAAAAAGTCTAGCTCGATCCTATAGCCGGATTGGAAACTTCTCTTTGTTTTAAGTTCGCAGTGAAATCAGCGCCAGCAGTCCCTAATGTCACATCTAGAAACATATATTAACGGTTGGGGAATGCAATGTAATTGATCCTACCATCATCTAACCCATCCACCCTAACTTCCTATGTACCTTTCGTGTTGTTCCCCTTCTTGTTTCAATATGTAGGTCGACATAGAGATTTTCGACGGAATTCCAAGATTTCACTCTAAACAAGTGCTACTTTGAGGCCTATGACAAGTGATTCTTAGAAAAACTCTCTAATGGTCCACTTGTTCAAATTTAGGTTCTCTAGGGTGAGGCATTTGATTCCACAACCGTGAAAAAGTCTAGCTCGATCCTATAGCCGGATTGGAAACTTCTCTTTGTTTTATGTTCGCGGTGAAATCAGCGCCAGCAGTCCCTAATGTCACATCTAGAAACATATATTAACGGTTGGGGAATGCAATGTAATTGATCCTACCATCATCTAACCCATCCACCCTAACTTCCTATGTACCTTTCATGTTGTTCCCCTTCTTGTTTCAATGAGATGTAGGTCGACATAGAGATTTTCGACGAATTCCAAGATTTCACTCTAAACAAGTGCTACTTTGAGGCCTATGACAAGTGATTCTTAGAAAAACTCTCTAATGGTCCACTTCTTCATATTTAGGTTCTCTAGGGTGAGGCATTTGATTCCACAACCGTGAAAAAGTCTAGCTCGATCCTATAGCCGGATTGGAAACTTCTCTTTGTTTTAAGTTCGCGGTGAAATCAGCGCCCGGCCGATTCCTAATGTCACATCTAGAAACATATATTAACGGTTGGGGAATGCAATGTAATTGATCCTACCATCATCTAACCCATCCACCCTAACTTCCTATGTACCTTTCGTGTTGTTCCCCTTCTTGTTTCAATGCGTAGGTCGACATAGAGATTTTTTGATGGAATTCAAAGATTTCACTCTAAACAAGTGCTACTTTGAGGCCTATGACAAGTGATTCTTAGAAAAACTCTCTAATGGTCCACTTCTTCAAATTTAGGTTCTCTAGGGTGATCCATTTGATTCCACAACCGTGAAAAAAGTCTAGCTCGATCCTATTGCCGGATTGGAAACTTCTCTTTGTTTTGAGTTCGCGGTGAAATCAGCGCCACAGAGTCCCTAATGTCACATCTAGAAACATATACTAACGGTTGGGGAACGCAATGTAATTGATCCTACCATCATCTAACCTATCCACCCTAACTTCCTATTTACCTTTCATGTTGTTCCCCTTCTTGTTTCGATGCGTATGTCGACCATAGAGATTTTCGATGGAATTCAAAGATTTCACTCTAAACAAGTGCTACTTTGAGGCCTATGACAAGTGATTCTTAGAAAAACTCTATAATGGTCCACTTGTTCAAATTTAGGTTCTCTAGGGTGATCCATTTGATTCCACAACCGTGAAAAAGTCTAGCTCGATTCTATTGCCGGATTGGAAACTTCTCTTTGTTGTGAGTTCGCGCTGAAATCAGCGCCTGCAGTCCCTAATGTCACATCTAGAAACATATTTTAACGGTTGGGGGACACAATGTAATTGATCCTACCATCATCTAACCCATCCACCCTAACTTCCTATGTACCTTTCATGTTGTTCCCCTTCTTGTTTCGATGCGTAGGTCGACATAGAGATTTTCGACGGGAATTCCAAGATTTCACTCTAAACAAGTGCTACTTTGAGGCCTATGATAAGTGATTCTTAGAAAAACTCTCTAATGGTCCACTTCTTCATATTTAGGTTCTCTAGGGTGAGGCATTTGATTCCACAACCGTGAAAAAGTCTAGCTCGATCCTATAGCCGGATTGGAAACTTCTCTTTGTTTTAAGTTCGCATTGAAATCAGCACCAGCCCGTCCCTAATGTCACATCTAGAAACATATATTAACGGTTGGGGAATGCAATGTAATTGATCCTACCATCATCTAACCCATCCACCCTAACTTCCTATGTACCTTTCATGTTGTTCCCCTTCTTGTTTTTCAATATGTAGGTCGACATAGAGATTTTTCGATGAATTCCAAGATTTCACTCTAAACAAGTGCTACTTTGAGGCCTATGACAAGTGATTCTTAGAAAAACTCTCTAATGGTCCACTTGTTCAAATTTAGGTTCTCTAGGGTGAGGCATTTGATTCTACAACCGTGAAAAGTCTAGCTCGATCCTATAGCCGGATTGGAAACTTCTCTTTGTTTTAAGTTCGCGGTGAAATCAGCGCCAGCAGATCCCTAATGTCACATCTAGAAACATATATTAACGGTTGGGGAATGCAATGTAATTGATCCTACTATCATCTAACCCATCCACCCTAACTTCCTATGTACCTTTCGTGTTGTTCCCCTTCTTGTTTCAATATGTAGGTCGACATAGAGATTTTTGACGGAATTCCAAGATTTCACTCTAAACAAGTGCTACTTTGAGGCCTATGACAAGTGATTCTTAGAAAAACTCTCTAATGGTCCACTTCTTCAAATTTAGGTTCTCTAGGGTGAGGCATTTGATTCCACAACCGTGAAAAGTCTAGCTCGATCCTATAGCCGGATTGGAAACTTCTCTTTGTTTTAAGTTCGCGGTGAAATCAGCGCCAGCCCCTAATGTCACATCTAGAAACATATATTAACGGTTGGGGAATGCAATGTAATTGATCCTACCATCATCTAACCTATCCACCCTAACTTCCTATGTTACCTTTCGTGTTGTTCCCCTTCTTGTTTCAATACGTAGGTCGACATAGAGATTTTCGATGGAATTCAAAGATTTCACTCTAAACAAGTGCTACTTTGAGGCCTATGACAAGTGATTCTTAGAAAAACTCTCTAATGGTCCACTTGTTCAAATTTAGGTTCTCTAGGGTGATCCATTTGATTCCACAACCGTGAAAAAGTCTAGCTCGATCCTATTGCCGGATTGGAAACTTCTTTTGTTTTAAGTTCGCGGTGAAATCAGCGCCAAAGCAGATCCTAATGTCACATCTAGAAACATATATTAACGGTTGGGGAATGCAATGTAATTGATCCTACCATCATCTAACCTATCCACCCTAACTTCCTATGTACCTTTCGTGTTGTTCCCCTTCTTGTTTCAATATGTAGGTCGACATAGAGATTTTCCACGGAATTCCAAGATTTCACTCTAAACAAGTGCTACTTTGAGGCCTATGACAAGTGATTCTTAGAAAAACTCTCTAATGGTCCACTTCTTCAAATTTTGGTTCTCTAGGGTGAGGCATTTGATTCCACAACCGTGAAAAAGTCTAGCTCGATCCAATAGCCGGATTGGAAACTTCTCTTTGTTTTAAGTTCGTGGTGAAATCAGCGCCAGCGTAGTGCCCTAATGTCACATCTAGAAACATATACTAACGGTTGGGGAATGCAATGTAATTGATCCTACCATCATCTAACCTATCCACCCTAACTTCCTATTTACCTTTCATGTTGTTCCCCTTCTTGTTTCAATACGTATGGTCGACATAGAGATTTTCGATGGAATTCAAAGATTTCACTCTAAACAAGTGCTACTTTGAGGCCTATGACAAGTGATTCTTAGAAAAACTCTCTAATGGTCCACTTGTTCAAATTTAGGTTCTCTAGGGTGAGGCATTTGATTCCACAACCGTGAAAAAGTCTAGCTCGATCCTATAGCCGGATTGGAAACTTCTCTTTGTTTTAAGTTCGCGGTGAAATCAGCGCCAGCAGTCCCTAATGTCACATCTAGAAACATATATTAACGGTTGGGGAATGCAATGTAATTGATCCTACCATCGTCTAACCCAACCACCCTAACTTCCTATGTACCTTTCATGTTGTTCCCCTTCTTGTTTTGATGCGTAGGTCGACATAGAGATTTTTTCGACGGAATTCCAAGATTTCACTCTAAACAAGTGCTACTTTGAGGCCTATGATAAGTGATTCTTAGAAAAACTCTCTAATGGTCCACTTCTTCATATTTAGGTTCTCTAGGGTGAGGCATTTGATTTCACAACCGTGAAAAAGTCTAGCTCGATCCTATAGCCGGATTGGAAACTTCTCTTTGTTTTAAGTTCGCGGTGAAATCAGCGCCGGCCAGTCCCTAATGTCACATCTAGAAACATATATTAACGGTTGGGGAATGCAATGTAATTGATCCTACCATCATCTAACCCATCCACCCTAACTTCCTATGTACCTTTCGTGTTGTTCCCCTTCTTGTTTCAATGCGTAGGTCGACATAGAGATTTTCGACGAATTCCAAGATTTCACTCTAAACAAGTGCTACTTTGAGGCCTATGACAAGTGATTCTTAGAAAAACTCTCTAATGGTCCACTTGTTCAAATTTAGGTTCTCTAGGGTGAGGCATTTGATTCCACAACCGTGAAAAAGTCTAGCTCGATCCTATAGCCGGATTGGAAACTTCTCTTTGTTTTAAGTTCGCGGTGAACTCAGCGCCCGGCGAGCCCCTAATGTCACATCTAGAAACATATACTAACGGTTGGGGAATGCAATGTAATTGATCCTACCATCATCTAACCTATCCACCCTAACTTCCTATTTACCTTTCATGTTGTTCCCCTTCTTGTTTCGGTACATATGTCGACATAGAGATTTTCGATGGAATTCAAAGATTTCACTCTAAACAAGTGCTACTTTGAGGCCTATGACAAGTGATTCTTAGGAAAACTCTCTAATGGTCCACTTGTTCAAATTTAGGTTCTCTAGGGTGATCCATTTGATTCCACAACCGTGAAAAGTCTAGCTCGATCCTATAGCCGGATTGGAAACTTCTCTTTGTTTTGGATCGCGATGAAATCAGCGCCAGCAGTGCCCTAATGTCACATCTAGAAACATATACTAACGGTTGGGGAATGCAATGTAATTGATCCTACCATCATCTAACCTATCCACCCTAACTTCCTATTTACCTTTAGGTGTCGTTCCCCTTCTTGTTTCAATACGTATGTCGACATAGAGATTTTCGATGGAATTCAAAGATTTCACTCTAAACAAGTGCTACTTTGAGGCCTATGACAAGTGATTCTTGGGAAAAACTCTAATGGTCCACTTGTTCAAATTTAGGTTCTCTAGGGTGATCCATTTGATTCCACAACCACGAAAAAAGTCTAGCTCAATCCTATTGCCGGATTGGAAACTTCTCTTTGTTTTGAGTTCGCGGTGAAATCAGCGCCAGCCGATCCCAAATGTCACATCTAGAAACATATATTAACGGTTGGGGAATGCAATGTAATTGATCCTATCATCATCTAACCCATCCACCCTAACTTCCTATGTACCTTTCATGTTGTTCCCCTTCTTGTTTCAATGCGTAGGTCGACATAGAGATTTTCGACGGAATTCCAAGATTTCACTCTAAACAAGTGCTACTTTGAGGCCTATGATAAGTGATTCTTAGAAAAACTCTCTAATGGTCCACTTCTTCATATTTAGGTCCTCTAGGGTGAGGCATTTGATTCCATAACCGTGAAAAAGTCTAGCTCAATCCTATAGCCGGATTGGAAACTTCTCTTTGTTTTAAGTTCGCGGTGAAATCAGCGCCTGTCCCTAATGTCATATCTAGAAAACATATATTAACGGTTGGGGAACACAATGTAATTGATCCTACCATCATCTAACCCATCCACCCTAACTTCCTATGTACCTTTCGTGTTGTTCCCCTTCTTGTTTCATGCGTAGGTTGACATAGAGATTTTTGACGGAATTCCAAGATTTCACTCTAAACAAGTGCTACTTTGAGGCCAATGACAAGTGATTCTTAGAAAAACTCTCTAATGGTCCACTTCTTCAAATTTAGGTTCTCTAGGGTGAGGCATTTGATTCCACAACCGTGAAAAAAGTCTACCTCGATCCTATAGCCGGATTGGAAACTTCTCTTTGTTTTGAGTTCGCGCTGAAATCAGCGCCGGCGGTGATCCCTAATGTCACAACTAGAAACTTATACTAACGGTTGGGGAACATAATGTAATTGAGCCTACCATCATCTAACCTATCCACCCTAACTTCCTATTTACCTTTCGTGTTGTTCCCCTTCTTGTTTCGATGCGTATGTCGACATAGAGATTTTTGATGGAATTCAAAGATTTCACTCTAAACAAGTGCTACTTTGAGGCCTATGACAAGTGATTGTTGGGAAAACTCGTAATGGTCCACTTGTTCAAATTTAGGTTCTCTAGGGTGATCCATTTGATTCCACAACCGTGAAAAAGTCTAGCTCGATTCTATTGCCGGATTGGAAACTTCTCTTTGTTTTGAGTTCGCGGGCTGAAATCAGCGCCCGCCAGATCCCTAATGTCACATCTAGAAACATATATTAACGGTTGTGGAATGCAATGTAATTGATCCTATCATCATATAACCCATCCACCCTAACTTCCTATGTACCTTTCATGTTGTTCCCCTTCTTGTTTCGATGACGTAGGTCGACATAGAGATTTTCGACGGAATTCCAAGATTTCACTCTAAACAAGTACTACTTTGAGGCCTATGATAAGTGATTCTTAGAAAAACTCTCTAATGGTCCACTTCTTCATATTTATGTTCTCTAGGGTGAGGCATTTAATTCCAAAACCATGAAAAAGTCTAGCTCGATCCTATAGCCGGATTGGAAACTTCTCTTTGTTTTAAGTTCGCGGTGAAATCAGCGCCAAAATTCCTAATGTCACATCTAGAAACATATATTAACGGTTTGGGAATGCAATGTAATTGATCCTACCATCATCTAACCCATCCACCCTAACTTCCTATGTACCTTTCGTGTTGTTCCCCTTCTTGTTTCAATACGTAGGTCGACATAGAGATTTTTCACGGAATTCCAAGATTTCACTCTAAACAAGTGCTACTTTGAGGCCTATGATAAGTGATTCTTAGAAAACTCTCAAATGGTCCACTTCTTCATATTTAGGTTCTCTAGGGTGAGGCATTTGATTTCACAACCGTGAAAAGTCTAGCTCGATCCTATAGCCGGAATGGAAACTTCTCTTTGTTTTAAGTTCGCGGTGAAATCAGCGCCCTGATCCCTAATGTCACATCTAGAAAACATATATTAACGATTGGGGGACACAATGTAATTGATCCTACCATCATCTAACCCATCCACCCTAACTTCCTATGTAGCTTTCATGTTGTTCCCCTTCTTGTTTCGGTACGTAGGTCGATATAGAGATTTTTGACGGAATTCCAAGATTTCGCTCTAAACAAGTGCTACTTTGAGGCCTATGACAAGTGATTCTTAGAAAAACTCTCTAATGGTCCAGTTCTTCAAATTTAGGTTCTCTAGGGTGAGGCATTTGATTCCACAACGGCGAAAAAGTCTAGCTCGATCCTATAGCGGATTGGAAACTTCTCTTTGTTTTGAGTTCGCTGAAATCAGCGCCAAAGAGAGCCTAATGTCACAACCTAGAAACTTATACTAACGTTTGGGGAACATAGCGTAATTGAGCCTACCATCATCTAACCTATCCACCCTAACTTCCTATTTACCTTTCATGTCGTTCCCCTTCTTGTTTCGATGCGTATGTCGACACACGAAATTTCGATGGAATTCAAAGATTTCACTCTAAAGAAGTGGTACTCACGAGGCCTATGACAAGTGATTCTTGGGAAAACTCTGTAATGATCCACTTGTTCAAATTTAGGTTCTCTAGGTTGATCCATTTGATTCCACAACCGCGAAAAAGTCTAGCTCGATTCTATTGCGGATTGGAAACTTCTCTTTGTGTTGAGTTCGCTGAAATCGGCGCTGTCGTCGGTTTATCGGCGATAGTCTAGCAGGGGTATGCCCGGCTAGTAGATTGAGCGGTAGAGGTGCGCTAGACGGCTAACGAGGCGTTAAGCGAGACGGCGAAAAAGGACAAAACACCGCGGGTTTTACCCGGGTTTCGGCCGCCTTGATGGCGTAAAACCTATGTCTGCTTGATTGTATTGATTGATTGAGAATCGTGTCCCTCGGGAGGGATCCTGCTCACCTTATATAGTCCCGGGAGCGGGGTTACGGGATTGGGATCCCGTCATCGAGCAAGATCTATCCCGATGGCGGTTACAATAGGAAAGTATGTAGTGATTACGATAGAGCTATACTAGGAAACTATCTTGGTGACCCCTTTTTAGGCCGTTATCTCCGATAATTGCGGTCTTCTAGCGCCAAGGGGCTTCCGATCCGCCATCACAGGCGGCCCCGAGAGGTCTAACCGAAGTGACCCGTGAGGGGATAGGGGTTTTATCCCCGCGGTTAGTCCCGAGCACGCCGTATCTTGCGGTGAAAGAGTCTTGATGCTCCGTCATCGGGAGGTGTTGTCGACCGATCTTCATGCGGTGTCGACCGGACTGGTCGCGCCGACTAGCACAGGGACAGCTCTCGACCCGGCCGCTGCATTCTGTAGCTTCTTTCCATTGCTTCCGACCGGTCTAGTCTTGACGAATCCGCTGCTTGGATCTTTGGGTGCTCAATGAAAAAAATCTTTTCTTTACGGCGGCGTGTGTGCCCATGTAGAGTGGAATTACACGAAATTACAGTTAAAATGAAAATGAGCACGATTCACGATAGGTGAAGTGGTCCCACTTAGTCCCCGAGCCTAGGGTAGGTGAATTATCACGTCTTTGCTAGGGTCATGAAAATAATCGAGCGATAGTCCCGGTAATAATCGGAAACCTAATCGGCGTAGAGAGCAAACTCGGGGATGGAGCCCATGCATGGAGTCCCGAGCACCGTTTGTCTACCCGGACGTGGGGTGCCAATGCACCATGCATGGGTTAAGGTGCGCCGCAGCACCAACTGGAGAATATCCAGGCCGTATCATAATGGCAATGGATCCCAAGAGCCCGGGTTTAAGGGAAAGTTGAGCGAGAAAAATCAGCTTCCCGGGATATGGACAAAGCTTCGTCGAGAAGATTTGGAGGCTCGTCCCAAAAATCGGAGAGGAAACGTATTCGGGTAATAAATCGCCCGGTCGTGTGAGGAACAAACCGGAGCGAAGATCAAGGAGATAGGACACGTGGCAACACTGCAACACGCCGCAATGATGGTAGCGACGCCGCCGCTGCCGCACGCACTCAACCCGGGAAATGGGGGAGGCGCGGGCCCGCGGCACGCCTCGCGTCATCGCGGAGCGCCCCATCGTCTTCTCGAGTCGCCTCTTTTCCCTTCTACTACAGGGGCGCCCGAGCTAGGGTTTGCAACCGTCGCGGCGCTACTGCCCCTCAATGCGCCGCCACCGAGCGCGAGAGGTGAGTAGTCCGTAGATCTGTTGATTTACCACCATTTGGCTCCCAATGCGGTCGATTTGGATCCGGATTCGATTTGTTTCGATGTCTTGCCGATCTTGTTCATTTTCTTGATTCGTAGAATCGTTAAAGGTGAGATGGATCGCCAAGGCACGGCGAGGTCGCTAGGGGCGCGGGCGGAGGTGCTGCTGCCGGAGGACATGGCGGAGCATGCCGCCGTCGCGGTGGAGCGGGCGATGCGGGCGCGATGGCGAACCGGTGCCACTCGCGACGGCGGACCCGTGATCTGGATAGATAAGGAGTGGCGGGCGTCCGCTATCCACGAGGGGACTGTCCGGGAGCTGGTGGATGCGGGCGTGCTGCCGGAGAAGGTTGTCACCGGATGGATGGTGCCGGAGGTGGGCCCGTACCCCATGCCTCGGACGGATGAGGTGGTGGTGTTCGAGCCCACCGGCGTGGCTTCGGGATGCCGGCGCACCCTTCTGCTGGAGCTTACGGCGTTCTACGGGCTCCGGCTCTATCACTGCCGCCCGAACGCCATCCTCGACATCGCCATCTTTATTACAGCGTGTGAGTGTTGCCTCGGCATTCTTCCCAACCTCGATGCGTGGAAGTATTTCTTCTATGTTGGGATGAAGGGAGATTCGAGGTCGCGGTGGCGGTGGCATGTTTGTGAAGCTCGGGGGCAACCGGGCGAGTCGATTCCCCTCAACGCCGCTACCATCGAATGTGGCTCGCTGGTACACGCGGTGGTTTTATTTGCCCCATCGGAGGTGCCAATTCCGGCCGATCCCACCCGTGTCCCGTGAGGCGAGCAAGCTGGAATGAAGAGCCCGCAGCCGTCGACATCTGCCGCGTGTGAGGGAGCTGCTGGCTATGATTGATGACCTTCATGTGGACAGCATCGACCTTGCTCCGCGTTAGTGGAGCGCGGATCCAACCACTCAAGCGGAGGGATCACCCCAGGTTTTGAGTACACACCGCTGAATGATCCCACCCGCGAGTCGGCGGAGTTTCGCCGTCGGTCGAAGTCCGGGGAGCCGAAGTAGCCAAGATATCACGACAGCCGGACGCCGCGACGATCGCGCGCGGTGCCCACATTCTCTTGTAGGAACCCGCCACCGCTGGTAAGTGTAGTCTGGATTGGATTGATACGCATTGCTATAGATTGCAACTATCTTTAATGTCGATGATACTTGCAGATCCATGGGATGACGCGCAGCCGGTACTTCAGCCAGTCACCGGAGGAAGCTACCGTCGTTCGTGCCCGCTCTTGAGCGCTGCCATCCCCGCACCCGCGGCATCGGAAGTGCCCGAAGGCAGGGCGCGCGGGTGTTCGGGCCAGCGGCAAGCGCCCTCTGGAGAGACCGTCGGAACCGGAGTTCATCCGGAAGAAGGTGACAGCCGGGCGGCCGCCCCGTCATAACCAAGCTGAAACACCCCCCGTATGACGACGATTTTCTTGCTGATGAAGAACGAGCTTTTGTAGAGTCAACCGCATTTGTAAGTATCCCTCGAATGTTATCCAGTCCCGAGTAAGGTTCGTCGATTGATCGTCACCTTGTTATATGCAAAGAATCGGAGAGAGAGAACACCAAGTGCACCCGGTCGATCCACCAAGGGCGCCCGGTAGAGCCACACCGTGACGTATCGGCGCCACGAGTGGAGGAGGCCGCAGCGGTGGCAGCTTGGGAGGTCGCCTCCGTGGTCCTGCAGCGCCAACGTGTAAAGTACACTTGCCGCCGATCGTAATCACTCACGTTGTAGGTGTGAGTATATGTGAATCATGCTATTGATGCGGGGGGCCCGATCCATCAGGCCTGTCTGCGGATGCCGATCGCCGCGGACACCCGGCGGAATAGGCGAGCCACCTACGCCGGCACAACCTCGAAAGCGCCGGGCGAAAGTGCCGGCCAAGACGGCTCCGGCCGCGGGTGGTGCCACAAGAGATAGCCGGCACCGAAAGTGCATCAAGAGCCGGGTCGGCGATGCTCCGGAACCAGCGGTGAGGCCGGAGGAGGCTCCCATGGTTAACCGCCGAGTCCCCTCCGGACTATATCCAAGTTGAGGGCGAGGACCGGGAGATGGAGGAAGTCGGCCGGGCGGTACAAGGCCGCGAGGGACCCGGTGCCCCGGGTAGAGCAAGAGTGGCTGGCGTCGGGAGGAGGACGAGCCGACGCCAGCGCATAGCCCGCCAAGTGGAGGAAGGAGCCGATCGCTGCGCTGCTTGCGTAAGTATTTGGCCACACCATCTTGCATTTTGACTTTGCCGCACACAACTTGTGATTGGATGCCACTATACGACATATCCGGAGCGAAGAAATCCGTCGTCTCTGCCGAGGAGGCGGAAGAATGCCACGGAGCCCATCTTGAGGCCAGACAAAGCGGGATGAGCTCTCCCATGAGTGCGACCACCTAGCGGCAGAAGCGGCGGTGCTCATGGCCGAGGGGGACCCCTATTGGCGGCAAATGCGGCCTTAGCACCACGCCTTCAGCGGGAGAGGGGCAGCGCCCAGGCTGGCGGCGAAGGTTACGGAGGTCGGCGGACTCGCGTAGAACGCGAGGCCACTCGGAGTTGCTAGGGAAGGCAATCGCCAGCGGCGGAGGCGGCGTCGCGCGGTGACGCCGGCATTAGCGGCGAGGGCGCGTCGAGCTCGCGGCTCGTGAGGGAGCCGGACACGCCTCGAGGCCCGAGCCATGTCTTTGGGTATGTGTGATGGATGCCCAAATAATCGATCCGAAGACATCTCATAAAAATGTTAGTAATAAGATGATTGATATGTTGGTTGTGTGATACCTTCGCAGTATGAAGCTTCCGTGAGACCTGCGGCGGCAACCGGTGATGGCCGAACCAGGTGACGGATGAGCTGCTTGTGAAGAGCCGAACACCACCGCCGACGCGATGGTATGTCCTTTTTGCTGCGAGAACAACAACAACACTCGCGAAAAAAATTATGTAAACGAAGTTTGCTGATCTTACCGTATATGTATTGTCGACCCTTGCGTGCGGCCTCCGCTTATCGGATTCGTGATCCGGAGGTCGAATGTGCTCGTGGAAGGGTCGTGCGCAAAGTCTCACGCAAGGCGTCGGGCCAATCCTCGACGCCATTCATGGCTATGTGCGGTTGGCGGGGCCAATCTCATAAAAATGGGAAGCGCCCGGCCGACGCACAAAAGCGTGGAAGCGGCCGAGCACGGCGGCTGGGCAAACTTTATGGAGTTCACCCGCCCGGGGCTACTGCGTGACACGGCTCGACACGCTTTGGCGGTGGTGCGCTCCCACTATCCGAGGTGCGGTTTCAGCGCGCGTCCGCCCTAGGCTACGCGCACTCGGGACGGCGGAGGCCGCCCGCGACAAAATTTGGACCTGCGCCAAGAAGCGAGTTCACCCTACCAGGCGGCGGCGGGAGACCGCTTCGCCGACGAGATGAACCCACTCCCGTGACCTGCGGTAAAGCCCACGGGTGAAGTTGCCCCGGGCATGATACTTTGCTTCTTTTGGCCGTAGCAAGAAACGCTGTTAGTGAAAAAAGCGGTTGAAAAACACTTATGGTTTAAGCGAGCCACGCCCGGATGTGGGTGGCGATTATTAGCTAATACTTTGTTTTTATTTCATAATCGTTTTAGCATGCATACGATTATGGTCGATGATGAAGTGTAGACCGTGTAGGCGAAAAAGGGGTCACCTATGGTGGGCGCCGATCCTAGCCTTAACACGTCGGTATAGCCAAGCGGCAAGGAGACGCGATGCTCGGGCAAGCTATTGGGCTGTTCGACTACGCTAAGGAGTCATCGCCGGTCGTCGATCTATCGCGGGGAGTACACCGGTCACACATCTTTGCGAAACGACCAGAAATGCGAGAGACGGCTCTAGGGGGTCCAGTGACATTAGAGTATGGTCGAGCATGGAAAGAAATTGTTACGTCGGCGAAAAAGATATAACCATGTCAACGTACTCAAATAAACTTTATTAAATTGTGCGACAACGTATAGCGAAAAATGATACAAGGCGGCTTACGAGTCCCCGAGTTCACGGGAAAAATGCGTCGCGAGGTGCTCGATGTTCCGGGGAGTTGGGGGCGTCGATATCCTCCATGGTCGTCAACCGTGCGCTCCCGGCGGGTAACCTCTTTAACTTTGAAGGGGCCTTCCCAATGAGATCCCAAATTGTGAACACTCTTACGCTTCCTTCGAAGGACCAGGTCGCCAACCGCCCAAAAGCTCTTCCACGTGCGTTGCGATTGTAATACCTTCGAACGCCCTCGAGGTATTTGGCGTTCAGCGTGCGGCATTGCAAGCGGGTTTCCTCGAGCGACGAGCTCATCTTCCCCGAAAGTGGCGTCCGAAGTTTCGTCGGTATAATTTTCCCACCGGGGAGAACGAAGGCTGATATCGGTCGGGACGGCGCCGAGCCAAACACCATGAAATGCGGAGATACACACGTCTTTGCGGCTAGGGTTGGGTGCGAGTCCCCGGGCGACGACGAAGGCCTCTTTGAGCCAGCGACGACCGGGGTATTTCCGATGCAGTCGGAAGAGTCGCTTCGCGGTCGTCCTAATATCATGCCGTTCGCTCGCTCGGCCTGCCCATTGGCCCGAGGGTGGGCGGCAGGACACATATTTCACCCACCGAATGCCCTTGTCTTCGCAATAATCCCAAAAGTGGCTGCCGGTGAATGTGCTTGCCGAGATCGTGATGATGGAGTTTGGGATGCCAAAGCGATGGACCACCTCATCTAACATCTCGAAGGCTTTGTGCTGATTGGCGTCGACCGGTGGGAGGTATTCGATCCACTTGGAGAACTTGTCGACCATGACGAAGATCCACTTAAAACCCACCGGGCGCTTTGAAAGGCCGATGGCGTCAAGTCCCTAGCACGAGAAAGGCCATGCTGCCGGTATAGTGCGGAGCTCTTGTCTGCTGGCACGTCGTGCGCCGCCAAAAGAATTGATGATTCGTGCAATGCCATACCAAGTGTTCTCAGATCGGCAACCGCCGTCGGCAATAAAATCACCGCACGGAAAGCCTTGCCGGCCGAGTGCGAGAGGCGACATGATTGCCACAAATCCCGCCATGGATTTCGTCGGCGACTTTATACCTTCTTCCTGGAGATGCACTTCTGCGGCACCCGGTCTCCTATACTCTTCCGCATAAGGAAACCGGAAACCGTCGACTAGGGCGTAATTCTTGCGCCGCTGACGAGACGCTCTTGCTGTCCTATCTTCGGTCACGAGAGCCTCCTGCGGATACTTGATTATCGGTACCCGCTAGTCTTCATCGACGGTATTGGATAGCGTGGCGACGATGTGCTCGCCGTCTCGGTGGAGGCCCGGCCTTGGATCACTAATTGTCGGTTTCCATAGATCTTGACGAAGGCGCCTACGGTATCTTTGCCTCGAGAAGAACCGAGCTTGGAAAGTTCATCGGCGGCTTGGTTGTAATCCCGAACCACATGATCAAAACTGAGCCCGTAGAACTTGCCCTCCAACTTCCTTATAGCTGCCACATACGCGTCCATCTTCTCGCTCTTGCAATCCCAATCTTTGTTGACTTGCTTGATTACCAATGCGAATCCCGAATACTGCGGTCGGCGAATCCCAAAGGCGGGACAGCAATACGGAGGCCGTGAAGGGCAGCCTCGTATTCAGCGGCATTGTTAGGCGCCCGGCAAGTGGATCCGGAGGACATCACCGAGCGCATCCCGGGGCGATATGATGTAGGCGCGCCGGCCCCGGCCCATCGATGTTGAGTGAGCCGTCGAAATACATCGTCCGGCGCTCTCCGGTGGTGTCTTCGAGGGAGTCTCGGATCCGTCCACTCGCATGACGAAATCCGTCAATGCTTGCGACTTGATGGTACTCCTATTCTTGTATTCAATGGTGAACAAGCTAAGCTCGATTGCCCACTTGCATATACGACCGTTGGCATCCTTATTTCGCAGGACGTCACCCAATGGGTAGTCCGACACCACGGTGATCGGGTGAAGGTCGAAATAGTGATGCGACTTTTGCGGGGCGTGATGAGAATCCCGTAGAGCAATTTCTGTATATGTAGGTACCTTTGTTTAGAGTCATTTAGTACCTCGCTAACGAAGTAGACCGGCCGCTGGATGGGGTACACATGCCCTTCCTCTGCGCGCTCAACAACCAAGGCGCATACTAACCACCCTGTTGGTCGCTGCGATGTAGAGCAGTATCGTCTCCGCGTCGTTCGGGGCTACCAACACTGGAGGTGTGGTGAGAAACTTCTTGAAGCCGTTGAAGGCCTCTTGCGCCTCGTTGGTCCACCTGAAAGCTTCTCTGCGAAGGAGTTTGAAGAACGGCAATCCCTTTTTGCCGAGCCGTGCGTGAAAGCGGCTAAGTGCCGCCATGCATCGATCAATTTCTGGACATCCTTGACGTTTTGGGGCGGTTTCATCCGCATGATGGCGCTGATTTTCTCCGGGTTTGGCTCAATGCCATGCACGCTAACAATGTTGCCGAGCAAGTTACGGAGGGGACGCCAAAAACACACTTTCCCGGGTTAAGTTTCCATTGGTACTCGTTTAACTTGGCGAACACCCTTGCAAGATCATCGACCGAGAAAGGGCGCCTGGGTCTTCACCACGGCGTCGTCGGCGTAAGCTGGCGGAGGTCGGGGATAAGGTTTCCCAAGCAACCCCGTATAGCCCGCCGGTATGTGGCTCCGGCGTTCTTGAGCCCGAACGACATGGTAGTGTAGCGGTGGCGCCAAACGGAGTGAAGAAAGAAGTCTTCTCCTGGTCTTCAACCGTGAGGGCAATCGATGATAGCCCGAGTAACAATCCGAGGAAGCTAAGTAGCTCGCAACCTGCGGTGGAGTCGACAACTGGCGATACTGCGGGGAGACCAAAGGGGTCTTTAGGGCAAGCCCTATTGAGATCGGTATAATCAACGCACATCCTCCATTCATTTTCTTCTTTTCTTACAAGGACCGGGTTAGCTACCCGGTCGGGATGATGATACACTTCGCGAATAAAGCCCGTTAGCTAACAATCTAGTTATACGCTTTAATTGCGGCTGACTTTTCTTTATTAAAGCGGCGTATTTTTCTCGAGCGCCGCGGCTTGGCCATTGGCTTGACACGTAGGCGGTGCTCGATCCGGCTCCAGAGGTACTCGGGCATATCGGCGGGTTTCCACGCGAAAATGCTCACGTTCTCCCTCAGGAACCGGACGAGCGCATCTTCCTATTTGGGGTCAAGGTTGGCGCCTATCTTGGTCATCTTGGATGCATCGCCCTCCACCACCGGATGTCTTTAGTGTCCGGCGGCTTGGTGGTCTTCTTCGTCCGCTCCTCCTCGGGTATCTCGAGGTCAGAGGGGTTCAGCTTCTTCGTGTTCTTGATGACCTCCTCCTGTCGTATCGACTGGAGGATGAACTCCTACTTGTCGAGGCCCTCCTTCTCGCAGACATAGGCCATGTGTACGTTGGGCCTGCATGTGAGGACCCCCTTGTCCGTGGGGATCTTGAGGATGAGGTAGCCGTAGTGCGGGACCGCCATGAGCCTGGTTAGTCCAGGTCGCCCGATAATGGCGTGGTACGATGAATCGTAGTCAGCGACGACGAAATTCATGTACTTGGATGCGATGATGCTTGGGTTGCCGAACCGCACGCGTAAGCGTAACCTGCCGAGGGAAACGATGACTCTCGGCGGGGATCCCCGAAACGGGTGGTCGTAAGGCTTGAGGTCGTCCGCCGTGATGTCGAGCTTTCATCGAGTTCGAACGGCATGTTCGAGGCGCTCCCTCCGTTGATGAGGACCTTCTCGAGCGCGGGCATCCGATCACCGGGTCTAGGATGAGTGGGAATCGCCCGGGTACGGGTTGTTGCACCACTGGTCGTCGCGGTCCATATCGGGTCATATCGGGTCCGTGACCCCTTCGCTGAAGTCTTTGACCAATCGGGGACATTACGGCGGAGATCTTGCGATCCCGCCCCACCTCGCAACCGTAGTGTCCGCCCATGATCATGTGAATGGCGCCGTCTTCGGGCGGTAGCGATGCACGGGATCGGCGTCCTCATCTGGGTCTTCTTCCCCGTTGTTGCGGGGCGACCTTGGGTGCCTCTTCCGGCTGCTGCGTCGGTGATCTTGAGCTTCTTGCGCTCGCTTTCATACTCGGCGTTAAAGTGCCGACATTACGCGCTGACTATGATTCAAGTCCGGGTGTCGGGGACACTTGCCGTGTAGGAGCTTCTTGATCGAGTCTTGCCGGTTGAGCGCTTTCTTCTTCCGCCAACCTTGACATTGTTGGCGCCACCTCCCGGCGGTTCCGATCCGCGGCGGCTCGCGATAGTTGCCACGACCCTCTTCCCCCCGCGACTCACGTCGCGGGAGTCGCCAGGGCAGCGGTTATCGTGGCCGCTCGTCGCGTCGCTTATCGTCGTGGGGAGCATCTCGGCGGGGGAATACTCGTCGGGTAGAGTAGCCGTAATCTTTATGGAAGACATACTCGGCCTCATCTTGCCCGGCGAACCGCTGCGCCACATCCGGCCGGTTTGGACATGGTTGTGATTTTGGACACGTGGAGCTTCTTCCCAGGTTCTTGGGCTCTTGGCGTTACCATTGGAGACAAGGCCTTTGGTGAACGCGCCCGGCGCGCTCCTCGTCGGTGATATCCAGGGATTGTCGGGCGCACCTCGGAGAAACGGCGGATGTACTCCGGAGCGGCTCGTTCGTTGCCCGAGACGCAACCTCTCCGTCGTACTTTGTGCCCGATTGCTTACGTGGACTTGTAGGTGCTGATGAAGATCTCCTTGACGTCTTGCCACGTGCGTAGTCTTCCTTCCGGGAGGGCCAGGGAGCCAGCGATTGGCCGCTGGTCGAGCTAATCGGGGAAGTAGTTTGCCATGACATCCTCCCCTCTTTTCGGCCCGATCGATTGCGATCTCGTAAATCATGACCCGAGGCCTCGGGATCTTAATTGGCCGGGATTGCCGAGAGGGCGTTAGTGCCTTTGAAGCCCGAGAGGCCATCGGACACGGCGGAGATCCGGGTAGTAGGGCCGGATCGTAGTGATCGTGAGGTTCCTGTTGGGTTCCGTCTGACATGTTGTATTCCTCACGTCGGCGGATCTCGGCGTCTTCGCGAGCCTGGCGCTAGCGGTAATCGCGATAGCGGGCATCTCGAGCCATGTCAATGGTGCTACTTCAGGAGGTCGGGGGGACGCCGGTTTCCATCCTGGCGGGGCGCCGGGGTGGTTGACCACCAGCGCCACCGGCCGGAGCACCGCTTTCCACCCAGCTCGGCGCCGACCTTCGCGCCTGCGTTTTGCCGGTGGTGGGCTAGGCCCAGGGACGGCGTTGTCGCGGCGCTGCGGCCCGATTCGCCCCCCTCACGGGCATGGAGGATGCTTCTTCCTCGCCTTGGTTGGCGGCTCCTCTCTGGCGGTGGCGCCGGCGGGATGACCGGCGAGGGCGCCACAAACCCGAGACAGGGGTTGAGTTGGGCGTGAGTGGCGTAGATGTACCCACGGACCTCATCAATAGTAGCGTTCTCCGCGGCGGGAGGGTTGCGGCCGGCGATGTTACCCTCCCCGTGTCTTGTGGGCCGGGATGCCAACCCTTGTCGGTCGAGCTTGTAGATTCCGGCGCTGGTGGGCGATCTGCGTGGCGATCCCCGCTGAGCACGAGCGGCCGCATCTTTGCTCCGCCCGTCGACGCGCTCGTCGGCGTTGCATTCTTCTCGGCGGGCTGTTCTTGATCTCCCCCATCAAGGGTCTTGAGTCGTTCTTGACGAACCCCTCCGCCACAGTCTCCCGGGGATCGGTACCCTAGTCGAACAGGGGAGTCGTAGCCGATGTCCAGCTCCATCGGGTCTGGAGAACGGTAGTAGTGGCGGCGGATGAAGACAAGGAGGCGGTGCGGCCGTCACGGAGCTCGGTGCCCTCCTCCTCCCCTCTGAATCGGAGAGAGCTTAGCCATGCAGATGTGGTGGTCGCGTTGTTGACGGGCGCCTTCACTTCGCATGCACGGGTGCGTCGAAGAAGTCGTAGGGTCGGGCCGGTCCTCCAGACCAATCCCGGGAGTCGGCGCGCTCGTCGGCCTGTGCGGACGGCGAGAAGCGGACAACCCGCCTTCGAGAGCGGTGGCTTGACGGACCTCGGCCAAGGGAAGAGTCCTCGACGGTCGTTTTCTCCTCGAAGGTGTGTCGGGCGGCCCATGTTGTGGTCGATGTTGTCCCCTTGTTGGCGAAAGCAATGTAGTCGAAGTCAACCAGGGAAGACTCACCCATACCCGATCTGGAGCTTGTCGAGTCGCCGAGTAGATTGTCGCCGCCGGTGGTCGAAGCGCCGAGGTGTATGGTACGAACGGGTGGGTGAGCCCGATCGAGAATCCGAGCGGCCCCGGCTCGGAGTTGAGTCGGTGCGGTCTTTGTAGCGCATGCCATCTTGGGCTTGATCTGGATCCGCGGTAGCGAGTTGTTGACGCCGAACGGCGCCGTTGTTCAGCACGAAGTCCCGAATCGGATGTCCTCCATCGGGTCGACCGATATGGATTCAGGGGAAGATCACCATCTTGTTAGCCATGGCGTCTTGAGCACAACCCCTACCTCGCGGCGCCAATCGTTTGTTTCGGTTTATCGGCGATAGTCTAGCGGTATGGACCGATGTCCTCCATCGGGTCGACCGCCATGGATTCGGGGAAGATCACCATCTTGTTAGCCATGGCGTCTTGAGCACACCCCTACCTCGGGCGCCGCCAAGCGCCGTCGGTTTATCGGCGATAGTCTAGCGGTATGCCCGGCTAGTAGATTGAGCGGTAGAGGTGCGTTAGGCGGCTAACGAGGCGTTAAGCGAAACGGCGAAAGGACAAAACACACGGGTTTTACCGGGTTTCGCCGCCTTGATGGCGTAAAACCTACGTCCTGCTTGATTGTATTGATTCATTGAGAATCTGATGTCCCTCGGGAGGGATCCCTGCTCACCTTATATAGTCCGGGAGCGGGGTTACGAGTCGGATCCGGACCGACAAGATCTATCCCGATCGGTTACAATAGGAAAGTATGTAGTGATTACGATAGAGCTATACTAGGAAACTATCTTGGCGACCAAGTTTAGGCCGTGATCTCCGATAATTGTGCTCTTCTAGCGCCAAGGGGCTTCAGTCCGCCATCCCGGGCGGCCCGAGAGGTATAACCGAAGTGACACATGAGGGGATAGGGGTTTATCCCCCCCCACAAGCGCCAGGCCGATCCCTAATGTCACATCTAGAAACATATATTAACGGTTGGGGAATGCAATGTAATTGATCCTATCATCATTTAACCCATCCACCTAACTTCCTATGTACCTTTCATGTTGTTCCCCTTCTTGTTTTTAGATGCGTAGGTCGACATAGAGATTTTCGACGAATTCCAAGATTTCACTCTAAACAAGTGCTCCTTTGAGGCCTCGATAAGTGATTCTTAGAAAAACTCTCTAACGGTCCACTTCTTCATATAGCCTAGGGATTGGAAACTTCTCTTTGATTTGAGTTCGGAAACGACATCGGCACAAAGCGATTACTAATGTCACAACTAGAAACTTATACTAACGGTTGGGGAATAGCGTAATTGATCCTACCATCATCTAACCTATCCACCCTAACTTCCTTTTTACCTTTAGTGTCGTTCCCCTTCTTGTTTCTGATGCGTTATGTCGACCGCGAGGGATTTCGATGGAATTCAAAGATTTCACTCTAAACAAGTGCTACTCACGAGGCCTATGACAAGTGATTCTTGGGAAAACTCTAAATGGTCCACTTGTTCAAATTTAGGTTCTCTAGGGTGATCCATTTGATTCCACAACCGGCGAAAAAGACTAGCTCGATTCTATTGCGGATTGGAAACTTCTCTTTGTTTTGAGTTCGCGCTGAAATCAGCGCCCAGTCCCTAATGTCACATCTAGAAACATATATTAACGGTTGGGGAATGCAATGTAATTGATCCTATCATCATCTAACCCATCCACCCTAACTTCCTATGTACCTTTCATGTTGTTCCCCTTCTTGTTTCAATGCGTAAGTCGACATAGAGATTTTCGACGAATTCCAAGATTTCACTCTAAACAAGTGCTACTTTGAGGCCTCTCGATAAGTGATTCTTAGAAAAACTCTCTAATGGTCCACTTCTTCATATTTAGGTTCTCTAGGGTGAGGCATTTGATTCCACAAGCGTGAAAAAGTCTAGCTCGATCCTATAGCCAGATTGGAAACTTCTCTTTGTTTTAAGTTCGCGGTGAAATCAGCGCCAGCAGTCCCAAATGTCACATCTAGAAACATATATTAACGGTTGGGGGACACAATGTAATTGATCCTACCATCATCTAACCCATCCACCCTAACTTCCTATGTACCTTTCGTGTTGTTCCCCTTCTTGTTTCGGTACGTAGGTCGACATAGAGATTTTTGACGGAATTCCAAGATTTCGCTCTAAACAAGTGCTACTTTGAGGCCTATGACAAGTGATTCTTAGAAAAACTCTCTAATGGTCCACTTCTTCAAATTTAGGTTCTCTAGGGTGAGGCATTTGATTCCACAACGGTGAAAAAGTCTAGCTCGATCCTATAGCCGGATTGGAAACTTCTCTTTGTTTTGAGTTCGCGCTGAAATCGGCGCCCGGCAGCGATGCCTAATGTCACAACCAGAAACTTATACTAACGGTTGGGGAACGCAAGCGTAATTGATCCTACCATCATCTAACCTATCCACCCTAACTTCCTATTTACCTTTAGGTGTGGTTCCCCTTCTTGTTTCGATACGTTATGTCGACAAAGAGATTTCGATGGAATTCAAAGATTTCACTCTAAACAAGTGCTACTCTGAGGCCTATGACAAGTGATTCTTGGGAAAACTCTGTAATGGTCCACTTGTTCAAATTTAGGTTCTCTAGGGTGATCCATTTGATTCCACAACCGCGAAAAAGTCTAGCTCGATTCTATTGCCGGATTGGAAACTTCTCTTTGTTTTGAGTTCGCGCTGAAATCAGCGCCAGCAGTCCCTAATGTCACATCTAGAAACATATATTAACGGTTGGGGAATGCAATGTAATTGATCCTATCATCATCTAACCCATCCACCCTAACTTCCTATGTACCTTTCATGTTGTTCCCCTTCTTGTTTTTGATACATAGGCCAACATAGAGATTTTTTCGATGGAATTCCAAGATTTCACTCTAAACAAGTGCTACTTTGAGGCCTATGATAAGTGATTCTTAGAAAAACTCTCTAATGGTCCACTTCTTCATATTTAGGTTCTCTAGGGTGAGGCATTTGATTCCACACCCATGAAAAAGTCTAGCTTCGATCCTATAGCCGGATTGGAAAACTTCTCTTTGTTTTAAGTTCGCGGTGAAATCAGCGCCCGCCAGGTCCCTAATGTCACATCTAGAAACATATATTAACGGTTGGGGGACACAATGTAATTGATCCTACCATCATCTAACCCATCCACCCTAACTTCCTATGTACCTTTCGTGTTGTTCCCCTTCTTGTTTCGGTACGTAGGTCGACATAGAGATTTTTGACGGAATTCCAAGATTTCACTCTAAACAAGTGCTACTTTGAGGCCTATGACAAGTGATTCTTAGAAAAACTCTCTAATGGTCCACTTCTTCAAATTTAGGTTCTCTAGGGTGAGGCATTTGATTCCACAACGGCGAAAAAGTCTAGCTCGATCCTATAGCCGGATTGGAAACTTCTCTTTGTTTTGAGTTCGCGCTGAAATCAGCGCCAGCAGTGCCTAATGTCACAACCAGAAACTTATACTAACGGTTGGGGAACGCAACGTAATTGATCCTACCATCATCTAACCTATCCACCCTAACTTCCTATTTACCTTTCGTGTCGTTCCCCTTCTTGTTTCGGTACGTAGGTCGACATAGAGATTTTTGACGGAATTCCAAGATTTCACTCTAAACAAGTGCTACTCTAAGGCCTATGACAAGTGATTCTTGGGAAAACTCTGTAATGGTCCACTTGTTCAAATTTAGGTTCTCTAGGGTGATCCATTTGATTCCACAACCGCGAAAATGTCTAGCTCGATTCTATTGCCGGATTGGAAACTTCACTTTGTTTTGAGTTCGTTGGAAATCAGCGCCAGGCCGATCCCTAATGTCACATCTAGAAACATATATTAACGGTTGGGGAATGCAATGTAATTGATCCTATCATCATCTATCCCATCCACCCTAACTTCCTATGTAACTTTCGTGTTGTTCCCCTTCTTGTTTCGGTACGTAGGTCGACATAGAGATTGTCGATGGAATTCCAAGATTTCGCTCCAAACAAGTGCTACTTTGAGGCCTCTGATAAGTGATTCTTAGAAAAACTCTCTAACGGTCCACTTCTTCATATGTAGGTTCTCTAGGGTGAGGCATTTGATTCCACAACCGTGAAAAAGTCTAGCTCGATCCCTATAGCCAGATTGGAAACTTCTCTTTGTTTTGTGTTCGCGGTGAAATCAGCGCCAGCAGTCCCTAATGTCACATTTAGAAACATATATTAACGGTTGGGGAATGCAATGTAATTGATCCTACCATCATCTAACCCATCCACCCTAACTTCCTATGTACCTTTCGTGATGTTCCCCTTCTTGTTTCAATACGTAGGTCGACATAGAGATTTTCGACGGAATTCCGAGATTTCACTCTAAAGAAGTGCTACTTTGAGGCCTATGACAAGTGATTCTTAGAAAAACTCTCTAATGGTCCACTTCTTCATATTTAGGTTCTCTAGGGTGAGGCATTTGATTCCACACCCGTGAAAAAGTCTAGCTCGATCCTATAGCCGGATTGGAAACTTCTCTTTGTTTAAGTTCTTGGTGAAATCAGCGCGTGCAGTCCCTAATGTCACATCTAGAAACATATATTAACGGTTGGGGGACACTATGTAATTGATCCTACCATCATCTAACCCATCCACCCTAACCTCCTATGTACCTTTCGTGTTGTTCCCCTCTTGTTTCAATACGTAGGTCGACATAGAGATTTTTGACCAATTCCAAGATTTCACTCTAAACAAGTGCTACTTTGAGGCCTATGACAAGTGATTCTTAGAAAAACTCTCTAATGGTCCACTTCTTCATATTTAGGTTCTCTAGGGTGAGGCATTTGATTCCACACCCATGAAAAAGTCTAGCTCGATCCTATAGCCGGATTGGAAACTTCTCTTTGTTTTAAGTTCGCGGTGAAATCAGCGCCTGCGCATCCCTAATGTCACATCTAGAAACATATATTAACGGTTGGGGGACACAATGTAATTGATCCTACCATCATCTAACCCATCCACCCTAACTTCCTATTTACCTTTCGTGTCGTTCCCCTTCTTGTTTCGGTACGTATGTCGACACAAAGATTTCGATGGAATTCAAAGATTTCACTCTAAACAAGTGCTACTCTGAGGCCTATGACAAGTGATTCTTGGGAAAACTCTGTAATGGTCCACTTGTTCAAATTTAGGTTCTCTAGGGTGATCCATTTGATTCCACAACCGCGAAAAAGTCTAGCTCGATTCTATTGCGGATTGGAAACTTCTCTTTGTTTTGAGTTCGGCTGAAATCAGCGCCAGCCAGATCCCTAATGTCACATCTAGAAACATATATTAATGGTTGGGGAATGCAATGTAATTCATCATATCATGATCTAACCCATCCACCCTAACTTCCTATGTACCTTTCATGTTGTTCCCCTTCTTGTTTTTGATGCGTAGGTCGACATAGAGATTTTCGATGGAATTCCAAGATTTCACTCTAAACAAGTGCTACTTTGAGGCCTCGATAAGTGATTCTTAGAAAAACTCTCTAATGGTCCACTTCTTCATATTTAGGTTCTCTAGGGTGAGGCATTTGATTCCACAACCGTGAAAAGTCTAGCTTCGATCCTATAGCGGATTGGAAACTTCTCTTTGTTTTAAGTTCGCGGTGAAATCAGCGCCTGCAGTCCCTAATGTCACATCTAGAAACATATATTAACGGTTGGGGGACACAATGTAATTGATCCTACCATCATCTAACCCATCCACCCTAACTTCCTATGTACCTTTCGTGTTGTTCCCCTTCTTGTTTCAATACGTGGGTCTAGTCGATAGAGATTTTGACGGAATTCCAAGATTTCATTCTAAACAAGTGCTACTTTGAGGCCTATGACAAGTGATTCTTAGAAAAACTCTCTAATGGTCCACTTCTTCATATTTAGGTTCTCTAGGGTGAGGCATTTGATTCCACAATAGCGAAAAAGTCTAGCTCGATCCTATAGCCGGATTGGAAACTTCTCTTTGATTTGAGTTCGCGCTGAAATCAGCGCCAGCCGATGCCTAATGTCACAACTAGAAACTTATACTAACGGTTGGGGAACGCAACGTAATTGATCCTACCATCATCTAACCTATCCACCCTAACTTCCTATTTACCTTTGATGTCGTTTCCCTTCTTGTTTCGGTACGTATGTCGACAAAGAGATTTCGATGGAATTCAAAGATTTCACTCTAAACAAGTGCTACTCTGAGGCCTATGACAAGTGATTCTTGGGAAAACTCTGTAATGGTCCACTTGTTCAAATTTAGGTTCTCTAGGGTGATCCATTTGATTCCACAACCGCGAAAAAGTCTAGCTCGATTCTATTGCCGGATTGGAAACTTCTCTTTGTTTTGAGTTCGCGCGGAAATCAATCAACCCAGCCGATCCCTAATGTCACATCTAGAAACATATATTAACGGTTGGGGAATGCAATGTAATTGATCCTATCATCATCTAACCCATCCAACCTAACTTCTTATGTACCTTTCATGTTGTTCCCCTTCTTGTTTCGGTACATAGGCCGACATAGAGATTTTCGACGGAATTCCAAGATTTCACTCTAAACAAGTTCTACTTTGACGCCTGTGATAAGTGATTCTTAGAAAAACTCTCTAATGGTCCACTTCTTCATACTTAGGTTCTCTAGGGTGAGGCATTTGATTCCACACCCATGAAAAAGTCTAGCTCGATCCTATAGCCGGATTGGAAACTTCTCTTTGTTTTAAGTTCGCGGTGAAATCAGCGCCTGCAGTCCCTAATGTCACATCTAGAAACATATATTAACGGTTGGGGGACACAATGTAATTGATCCTACCATCATCTAACCCATCCACCCTAACTTCCTATGTACCTTTCGTGTTGTTCCCCTTCTTGTTTCGGTACGTAGGTCGACATAGAGATTTTTGACGCAATTCCAAGATTTCGCTCTAAACAAGTCCTACTTTGAGGCCTATGACAAGTGATTCTTAGAAAAACTCTCTAATGGTCCACTTCTTTAAATTTAGGTTCTCTAGGGTGAGGCATTTGATTCCACAACGGCGAAAAAGTCCAGCTCGATCCTATAGCCGGATTGGAAACTTCTATTTGTTTTGAGTTCGCGCTGAAATCAGCGCCAGCAGTGCCTAATGTCACAACCAGAAACTTATACTAACGGTTGGGGAACGCAACGTAATTGATCCTACCACCATGTAACCTATCCACCCTAACTTCCTATTTACCTTTCGTGTGGTTCCCCTTCTTGTTTCGGTACTTATGTCGACACAGAGATTTCGATGGAATTCAAAGATTTCACTCTAAACAAGTGCTACTCTAAGGCCTATGACAAGTGATTCTTGGGAAAACTCTGTAATGGTCCACTTGTTCAAATTTAGGTTCTCTAGGGTGATCCATTTGATTCCACAACCGCGAAAATGTCTAGCTCGATTCTATTGCCACATTGGAAACTTCACTTTGTTTTGAATTCGCGCTGAAATCAGCGCCAGCAGTCCCTAATGTCACATCTAGAAACATATATTAACGGTTGGGGAATGCAATGTAATTGATCCTGTCATCATCTATCCCATCCACCCTAACTTCCTATGTAACTTTCGTGTTGTTCCCCTTCTTGTTTCGGTACGTAGGTAGACATAGAGATTGTCGATGGAATTCCAAGATTTCGCTCCAAACAAGTGCTACTTTGAGGCCTCTGATAAGTGATTCTTAGAAAAACTCTCTAACGGTCCACTTCTTCATATGTAGGTTCTCTATGGTGAGGCATTTGATTCCACAACCGTGAAAAAGTCTAGCTCGATCCCATAGCCAGATTGGAAACTTCTCTTTGTTTTTTGTGTTCGCGGTGAAATCAAATCACGCCCGCCATCCCTAATGTCACATTTAGAAACATATATTAACGGTTGGGGAATGCAATGTAATTGATCCTACCATCATCTAACCCATCCACCCTAACTTCCTATGTACCTTTCGTGATGTTCCCCTTCTTGTTTCAATACGTAGGTCGACATAGAGATTTTCGACGGAATTCCGAGATTTCACTCTAAAGAAGTGCTACTTTGAGGCCTATGACAAGTGATTTTTAGAAAAACTCTCTAATGGTCCACTTCTTCATATTTAGGTTCTCTAGGGTGAGGCATTTGATTCCACACCCGTGAAAAAGTCTAGCTCGATCCTATAGCCGGATTGGAAACTTCTCTTTGTTTAAGTTCGTGGTGAAATCAGCGCGTGCAGTCCCTAATGTCACATCTAGAAACATATATTAACGGTTGGGGGACACTATGTAATTGATCCTACCATCATCTAACCCATCCACCCTAACCTCCTATGTACCTTTCGTGTTGTTCCCTTCTTGTTTCAATACGTAGGTCGACATAGAGATTTTCGACGGAATTCCTAGATTTCACTCTAAACAAGTGCTACTTTGAGGCCTACGACAAGTGATTCTTAGAAAAACTCTCTAATGGTCCACTTCTTCATATTTAGGTTCTCTAGGGTGAGGCATTTGATTCCACACCCATGAAAAAGTCTAGCTCGATCCTATAGCCGGATTCGAAACTTCTCTTTGTTTTAAGTTCGCGGTGAAATCAGCGCCTGCAGTCCCTAATGTCACATCTAGAAACATATATTAACGGTTGGGGGACACAATGTAATTGATCCTATCATCATCTAACCCATCCACCCTAACTTCCTATTTACCTTTCGTGTTGTTCCCCTTCTTGTTTCGATGCGTATGTCGACACAGAGATTTTTTTGGGAATTCAAAGATTTCACTCTAAACAAGTGCTACTTTGAGGCCTATGACAAGTGATTCTTGGGAAAACTCTCTAATGGTCCACTTGTTCAAATTTAGGTTCTCTAGGGTGATCCATTTGATTCCACAACCACGAAAAAGTCTAGCTTCGATTCTATTGCGGGATTGGAAACTTCTCTTTGTTTTGAGTTCGCTGAAATCAACGCCCGCCGATCCCCTAATGTCACATCTAGAAACATATATTAACGGTTGGGGAATGCAATGTAATTGATCCTATCATCATCTAACCCATCCACCCTAACTTCCTATGTACCTTTCGTGTTGTTCCCTTCTTGTTTTTCGATGCGTAGGTCGACATAGAGATTTTTGACGGAATTCCAAGATTTCACTCTAAACAAGTGCTACTTTGAGGCCTATGACAAGTGATTCTTAGAAAAACTCTCTAATGGTCCACTTCTTCAAATTTAGGTTCTCTAGGGTGAGGCATTTGATTCCACAACCGCGAAAAAGTCTAGCTCGATCCTATAGCCGGATTGGAAACTTCTCTTTGTTTTGAGTTCGCGCTGAAATCAGCGCCAGCAGTCCCTAATGTCACATCTAGAAACATATATTAACGGTTGGGGAATGCAATGTAATTGATCCTACCATCATCTAACCCATCCACCCTAACTTCCTATGTACCTTTCATGTTGTTCCCCTTCTTGTTTTGAAATGCGTAGGTCGACATAGAGATTTTTTTGACGAATTCCAAGATTTCAATCTAAACAATTGCTACTTTGAGGCCTCTGATAAGTGATTCTTAGAAAAACTCTCTAATGGTCCACTTCTTCATATTTAGGTTCTCTAGGGTGAGGCATTTGATTCCACAACCGTGAAAAAGTCTAGCTCGATCCTATAGCCGGATTGGAAACTTCTCTTTGTTTTGAGTTCGCGGTGAAATCAGCGCCAGCCAGATGCCTAATGTCACATCTAGAAACATATATTAACGGTTGGGGAACACAATGTAATTGATCCTACCATCATCTAACCCATCCACCCTAACTTCCTATTTACCTTTAGTGTTGTTCCCTTCTTGTTTCTATGCGTATGTCGACACAAAAGATTTTTGATGGAATTCAAAGATTTCACTCTAAACAAGTGCTACTTTGAGGCCTATGACAAGTGATTCTTGGGAAAAACTCTCTAATGGTCCACTTGTTCAAATTTAGGTTCTCTAGGGTGATCCATTTGATTCCACAACCGCGAAAAAGTCTAGCATGATTCTATTGCCGGATTGGAAACTTCTCTTTGTTTTGAGTTCGCGTGAAATCAGCGCCCGGCGATCCCTAATGTCACATCTAGAAACATATATTAATGGTTGGGGAATGCAATGTAATTGATCCTATCATCATCTAACCCATCCACCCTAACTTCCTATGTACCTTTCATGTTGTTCCCCTTCTTGTTTCGATGCGTAGGTCGACACAAAGATTTTCGACATGGAATTCCAAGATTTCACTCTAAACAAGTGCTACTTTGAGGCCTATGACAAGTGATTCTTGGAAAAACTCTCTAATGGTCCACTTGTTCAAATTTAGGTTCTCTAGGGTGAGGCATTTGATTCCACAACCGCGAAAAAGTCTAGCTCGATTCTATATAGCGGATTGGAAACTTCTCTTTGTTTTAAGTTCAAGGTGAAATCATACTAACGGTTGGGGAACGCCCTAATGTCACATCTAGAAACATATATTAACGGTTGGGGGACACAATGTAATTGATCCTACCATCATCTAACCCATCCACCCTAACTTCCTATGTACCTTTCATGTTGTTCCCTTCTTGTTTTCTATTGCGTAGGTCAACGACATAGAGATTTTTGACGGAATTCCAAGATTTCACTCTAAACAAGTGCTACTTTGAGGCCTATGACAAGTGATTCTTAGAAAAACTCTCTAATGGTCCACTTCTTCATATTTAGGTTCTCTAGGGTGAGGCATTTGATTCCACAACCCGTGAAAAAGTCTAGCTCGATCCTATAGCGGATTGGAAACTTCTCTTTGTTTTAAGTTCGCGGTGAAATCAGCGCCCAGTCCCCTAATGTCACATCTAGAAACATATATTAACGGTTGGGGGACACAATGTAATTGATCCTACCATCATCTAACCCATCCACCCTAACTTCCTATGTACCTTTCGTGTTGTTCCCCTTCTTGTTTTGATGCGTGGAGGTCGACATAGAGAGATTTTTGGCGGAATTCCAAGATTTCCCGCTCTAAACAAGTGCTACTTTGAGGCCTATGACAAGTGATTCTTAGAAAAACTCTCTAATGGTCCACTTCTTCAAATTTAGGTTCTCTAGGGTGAGGCATTTGATTCCACAACGGCGAAAAAGTCTAGCTCGATCCTATAGCCGGATTGGAAACTTCTATTTGTTTTGAGTTCGCGCTGAAATCAGCGCCAAAATCCCTAATGTCACAACTAGAAACTTATACTTAACGGTTGGGGAATGCAATGTAATTGATCCTACCATCATCTAACCTATCCACCCTAACTTCCTATTTACCTTTCATGTTGTTCCCCTTCTTGTTTCGATGCACGTAGGTCGACATAGAGATTTTTGATGGAATTCCAAGATTTCACTCTAAACAAGTGCTACTTTGAGGCCTATGACAAGTGATTCTTAGAAAAACTCTCTAATGGTCCACTTCTTCATATTTAGGTTCTCTAGGGTGAGGCATTTGATTCCACAACCCGTGAAAAAGTCTAGCTCGATCCTATAGCCGGATTGGAAACTTCTCTTTGTTTTTAAGTTCGCGGTGAAATCAGCGCCCAGATCCCCTAATGTCACATCTAGAAACATATATTAACGGTTGGGGACATGCAATGTAATTGATCCTACCATCATCTAACCCATCCACCCTAACTTCCTATGTACCTTTCATGTTGTTCCCCTTCTTGTTTCAATGCGTAGGTCGACATAGAGATTTTTGACGGAATTCTAAGATTTCGCTCTAAACAAGTGCTACTTTGAGGCCTATGACAAGTGATTCTTAGAAAAACTCTCTAATGGTCCACTTCTTCAAATTTAGGTTCTCTAGGGTGAGGCATTTGATTCCACAACGGCGTGAAAAAGTCTAGCTCGATCCTATAGCCGGATTGGAAACTTCTCTTTGTTTTGAGTTCGCGCTGAAATCAGCGCCGGCACATCTGATCCCTAATGTCACAACCAGAAACTTATACTAACGGTTGGGGAACGCAATGTAATTGATCCTACCATCATCTAACCTATCCACCCTAACTTCCTATGTACCTTTTCATGTTGTTCCCCTTCTTGTTTCGGTACGTAGGTCGACATAGAGATTTTTGACGGAATTCCAAGATTTCACTCTAAACAAGTGCTACTTTGAGGCCTCTGATAAGTGATTCTTAGAAAAACTCTCTAACGGTCCACTTCTTCATATTTAGGTTCTCTAGGGTGAGGCATTTGATTCCACACCCGTGAAAAGTCTAGCTTCGATCCTATAGCCGGATTGGAAACTTCTCTTTGTTTTAAGTTCACGGTGAAATCAGCGCCCTGCAGTCCCTAATGTCACATCTAGAAACATATATTAACGGTTGGGGGACACAATGTAATTGATCCTACCATCATCTAACCCATCCACCCTAACTTCCTATGTACCTTTCGTGTTGTTCCCCTTCTTGTTTCGGTACGTAGGTCGACATAGAGATTTTTGACGAATTCCAAGATTTCGCTCTAAACAAGTGCTACTTTGAGGCCTATGACAAGTGATTCTTAGAAAAACTCTCTAATGGTCCACTTCTTCAAATTTAGGTTCTCTAGGGTGAGGCGATTGATTCCACAACGGCGAAAAAGTCTAGCTCGATCCTATAGCCGGATTGGAAACTTCTCTTTGTTTTGAGTTCGCGTTGAAATCAGCGCCAGCAATGCCTAATGTCACAAACTAGAAAACTTATACTAACGGTTGGGGAACGCAACGTAATTGATCCTACCATCATCTAACCTATCCACCCTAACTTCCTATTTACCTTTCGTGTCATTCCCCTTCTTGTTTCGGTACGTATGTCGACAAAGAGATTTCGATGGAATTCAAAGATTTCACTCTAAACAAGTGCTACTCTGAGGCCTATGACAAGTGATTCTTGGGAAAACTCTGTAATGGTCCACTTGTTCAAATTTAGGTTCTCTAGGGTGATCCATTTGATTCCACAACCGCGAAAAAGTCTAGCTCGATTCTATTGCCGGATTGGAAACTTCTCTTTGTTTTGAGTTCGCGCTGAAATCAGCGCCAGCAGTCCCTAATGTCACATCTAGAAACATATATTAACGGTTGGGGAATGCAATGTAATTGATCCTATCATCATCTAACCCATCCACCCTAACTTCCTATGTACCTTTCATGTTGTTCCCCTTCTTGTTTCGGTACGTAGGTCGACATAGAGATTTTCGACGGAATTCCAAGATTTCACTCTAAACAAGTGCTACTTTGAGGCCTTTGATAAGTGATTCTTAGAAAAACTCTCTAATGGTCCACTTCTTCATATTTAGGTTCTCTAGGGTGAGGCATTTGATTCCACACCCGTGAAAAAGTCTAGCTCGATCCTATAGCCGGATTGGAAACTTCTCTTTGTTTTAAGTTCGCGGTGAAATCAGCGCCTGCAGTCCCTAATGTCACATCTAGAAACATATATTAACGGTTGGGGGACACAATGTAATTGATCCTACCATCATCTAACCCATCCACCCTAACTTCCTATGTACCTTTAGGTGTTGTTCCCCTTCTTGTTTCGATGCGTAGGTCGACAAAGAGATTTTACGGAATTCCAAAGATTTCACTCTAAACAAGTGCTACTTTGAGGCCTATGACAAGTGATTCTTAGAAAAACTCTCTAATGGTCCACTTCTTCAAATTTTGGTTCTCTAGGGTGAGGCGATTGATTCCACAACCATGAAAAAGTCTAGCTCGATCCTATAGCCGGATTGGAAACTTCTTCTTTGTTTTGAGTTCGCGCTGAAATCAGCGCCAGCCGGTCCTAATGTCACAACCAGAAACTTATACTAACGGTTGGGGAACGCAACGTAATTGATCCTACCATCATCTAACCTATCCACCCTAACTTCCTATTTACCTTTCGTGTCGTTCCCCTTCTTGTTTCGGTACGTAGGTCGACATAGAGATTTTTGACGGAATTCCAAGATTTCACTCTAAACAAGTGCTACTTTGAGGCCTCTGATAAGTGATTCTTAGAAAAACTCTCTAATGGTCCACTTCTTCATATTTAGGTTCTCTAGGGTGAGGCATTTGATTCCACAACCGTGAAAAAGTCTAGCTCGATCCTATAGCCGGATTGGAAACTTCTCTTTGTTTTGAGTTCGCGTTGAAATCAGCGCCGGCAGAGTCCCTAATGTCACATCTAGAAACATATATTAACGGTTGGGGAATGCAATGTAATTGATCCTATCATCATCTAACCCATCCACCCTAACTTCCTCTATGTACCTTTCGTGTTGTTCCCCTTCTTGTTTCGATGCGTTTATGTCGACATAGAGATTTTTATGGAATTCCAAGATTTCGCTCTAAACAAGTGCTACTTTGAGGCCTATGACAAGTGATTCTTAGAAAAACTCTCTAATGGTCCACTTCTTCAAATTTAGGTTCTCTAGGGTGAGGCATTTGATTCCACAACGGCGAAAAAATGTCTAGCTCGATCCTATAGCCGGATTGGAAACTTCTCTTTGTTTTGAGTTCAAGGAAATCAGCGCCCGTGCTCCTAATGTCACAACTAGAAACTTATACTAACGGTTGGGGGAATGCAACGTAATTGATCCTACCATCATCTAACCTATCCACCCTAACTTCCTATTTACCTTTCGTGTCATTCCCTTCTTGTTTGATGCGTATGTCGACAAAGAGATTTTTTATGGAATTCAAAGATTTCACTCTAAACAAGTGCTACTCTAAGGCCTATGACAAGTGATTCTTGGAAAAACTCTCTAATGGTCCACTTGTTCAAATTTAGGTTCTCTAGGGTGATCCATTTGATTCCACAACCCGTGAAAAAGTCTAGCTTGATTCTATTGCCGGATTGGAAACTTCTCTTTGTTTTGAGTTCGCTGAAATCAGCGCCGCCGATCCCTAATGTCACATCTAGAAACATATATTAACGGTTGGGGAATGCAATGTAATTGATCCTATCATCATCTAACCCATCCACCCTAACTTCCTATGTACCTTTCATGTTGTTCCCCTTCTTGTTTCAATGCGTTGGTCGACATAGAGATTTTTGACGGAATTCCAAGATTTCACTCTAAACAAGTGCTACTTTGAGGCCTTTGATAAGTGATTCTTAGAAAAACTCTCTAATGGTCCACTTCTTCATATTTAGGTTCTCTAGGGTGAGGCATTTGATTCCACACCC
>JADLZK010001175.1:0-24660 GCA_015847255.1 Hyparrhenia diplandra | reverse complement strand
CCAGCACTAGCGCTTCACCTTGGGTAGTAAAACGGCGTAGATGCAAGCACACGTACGGCACTTTCAATTGTATACGTGATGACAGGCTGGAAGATACAATGTGTATGCTCGTATATGTATATGGAATATAATAAGGCAACTTTTGCTTGATGTAGCTTCTTCTGTATCTAATTCAGCTTCCTTTGAATCGGACTCTGCGGTCTCAAGATCTATATCTGTATTCACCGAGACGATGCCCAAGTATGACAAGCACAATCGCTTCGGGACTGATTCCTTGTCAGACTGCAAGAATAAAAATTGCAAGCGGCCTCGATACAAGATATAACGGCGATTGATAATAGATCAATTAAAATTATAACTAGGGCAAAAAGATTCGGCAGCAAAAGTAGAGCGAAGCAAATTTTCGTCCCCAGCGGGTCGCTAAAAAGTATGTTGACACAAATTAGGGTTCGCACTAACACACTTTCGAAGGTCACGATAGACCAGAGAATACAATAGGGATAACCAACACACTTTCGGCGGTGAAGAGCGGCGAGTTTACAAACAAACCAGCAAAGGATAACAATCGCTTACGTGATTGAAGAACGGCTAGTTTCCGAGCAAACTAGCAAAGGAGGCGCCGAGCTCGCCGGGGAGGGACCCGTCGAGGGCAAGGGCGTCGTCGGGTTGCCCTAGGTTGGCCGGCAAGCCTAGGGTGCCATCCTTGGCGTCGGATCAAGCGATGAACAGCATGTAGAAGGTTGAAGAGAAAGTAGGGTTTGTAGATTGGTTTGTGTCGATTGGATAGATGGGTAACTCAATCGGCCGTCACCCTTTTATTTATAGGGCGGCCGGTCTTTCCTGAAAACAAGTACCGTAATCGGCAAGCCAATGGTTTCCGATTAGACGTGAGCCTCAAGTGCTTCGGTGGAGTCGTACATACTAAGCTAGAGCCATCCAATCAGGAGCCGAGTCCAAATTGTATTATGCTTTTACCTTCCTTGCTGGAACGTGTATTGTGTATCACCAACGGACTCTAATTAATCCACGCTTGGACTGCCATCTCCCTTGATGTATCCGTGGTGCTAGATTCTGTTAGCTGCTTGCTTTGCTTCCTTCTCATCACGTGTGATCATGTACGAGCACTTTCAGGCATGCAAGCAGGTTATACGATGCACCTGGAGCATATAGAAACTGTACTTTCCAAATCCAACATCCGGCCACAATAAACTTTCCTTTATGTGATATCTTAGGGAAACTGAATCCATCACGTTTTTGCAGTACACCTTCTTTTGTATTTGCAACACGTAGGAACAATGCTCTGTCCTTCCTTCAGCACGGTATAACACTTGAAAATGTTGGGCTCTAGATCCATATTATGTATATATGCACGAACTGAGTCTTGATCAATGCATAGCTTGAGCTGATCGCTTGCTAACTCAAGGATGATAGCAGCATATTCCCTTGTTTTGGAGAGGCTGGTGAACTGCCAAGAGTAGTCGGTAAGCCGTCAAAGCGGTCCGCGAGACCGGCGAGAAGCTTGGAGAGGTCACCGGGCCGTTAGGACATTTTTGGGTGTCAACACCTTTCCACGACGACAGACCAAGGACGCCCCTTCTCTGTAGCACGGGTACAAGGCACCGGCCAAGCAATTTCCTACACCTAGAGGACATGTACTCGCCGGCCCTCCTTGAGACTATAAAAGGGGGTGCCCGGGCATAGAATAGGGCAAGTCGAAGCACTCACGCCTTGACTTCACACCATTGGCAACCTAGCTCAATCACCACGCCGACGGAGACTTGTGTGACACCCCAAAATTTCTATTTTGGGATGTGACGTTGATAACACTAAATAACAACAAATGATTTTTATTATTTCCTAAAATTTGTAAACTTTAGTTAAGTTTTTTTTTTTTTGAATTACACAAGACAACGCGATACACTCACAACACGCACGTTCACCCCTATGAACACACGTGAAAAACCCCTATGAGCACCTCCGTGGGCAGCCGGTAGATTTCTCGGGGAGTCACCACAGGGGCGCCTCGTTTCGACGGAACGTGCAATTGGGGAAAATCCCAAGAAAAAGTTTTGAACCCCTATGGGTAGTGTTGGACCGTCCCTACCATTGGACTACAAGCCAATTCGCTAAACTTTAGTTAAGTTGCTGATATTTTTAGATAATGAAAAAGTGTGAATTTCTAAAATTTTGCAATTGAATTTAATGGTGTGTTGCATTCATGCCTTTGCATGGTGTTTATGTTTGAAAAATGAATTTAAATGTTTTCAAGAAGCGCTTAGGGTTTGATCCCAATCTCATCATCACTGAGATCCTACTTAAATCCTACCTAATCCATGTTGTATCTTTCTCTTCCTCTATCTCTTTCAGCAAATCATTCACAATATGAGCCAAGTGTTCCCTGTCAATTTTATTTTAATCAAAGTTCATCTTAAATTGGGTTAAGCCTATGTTGACCCACTCTCTCTTACTAAGATGAATAGCAGCCCAACCTTCTCTTTGTCGACAATGGACTTAACCCTTTCTTTGTTCCTCTTGCTTTTGGGTCATGCACAAATCAGCCCAACATCGCTCTCTATTTCTCCCACACCACATCAATATCCTCCCTCTCTCACGTGAAAACAACACCCCTTGTCTCCAGCCCCTATTGTGCCTCTTAATGAAAACATAATTCCACTTAATTCCCTGACTCCATCAATTTTCACCTCTAAACAACTGCATGCAGTGGCAGCTATGTCCCTCCCTCTTTTATCCCTATGGCGCATTCTCCTTTTTCTCATGCAAAATAGCAGGATCTAATGCCTCATAAAATTCTCTCTTGATCTTCAATTGCATGCATGTAGAAACAACCAGCAATATATCTCCTCCCCCTCTCTTTCTCGTGGAGGAGCAGCCCCTTCTTTCTTATTGGCGCACCTCCCTTTTTTCTCTCCTGCAAAAAAACAGCAATACATAATGTTTCTATTTTAATTTCCTGGCCACACAATCTCCTTTAGTCTCTCCATCAATCACAAATAACTGCTTTGAGCGAATTGGCTTGTAGTCCAATGGTAGGGCGGTTCAGTGGGGGCTACCCACCGGGGTTCAAATCCCCGGTGCTCGCACCTTTTCTAGGATTTTCCCAGGATTTACCGGCGTTATGCATTAAGTGGTAAGCGACGTTCCGTCGGCGACGACGGGCGCCTATGGTGACTTCGAGAATCTCCGCATCTGCCGGCGCCCAGTCCTTCCGGAGGTGCTCATAGGGGTAGGGTTTGCGTGCGTGTATTCATAGGGGTGAGTGTGCGTGCGTGTTGTGAGCGTCTGCGTTGTACTGTGTAATTCTCAAAAAAAAAAAACTGCTTTGAGGATGATCAATGAAATAACCGTGGCTTCCTCCTCTCTCTTATTTTTCTACATGTACACATGTAACATGGATTCATCTCTCATCCCTCCCTGCATCACTCACGACAGATGGACAGCATCTGCCTGTCGCCCTCTCTCATCTTCTTGCTGCCGAATCCTCTTCCCTCGTGCAAATAATAGCAATCCTTATTTCCTCCTTAATTCTTAGTCCTTAATCTCTTGGTAACATCTCTTAACCACCCTCTCTTCATCCTGTGCATTGCCTATCCTTAAGTCCAGGTACAGACCAGAAGAAGCCGGCCATACCTCCTCTCTATTCCCCAAATCACACCCTCCCATTTCCTTATGTTCTGCTCGACCAAAACAGCAGCAGCATCTCCTCTCTTCCCCTTCCTCCACCATGGACGCCCCCTCCTCTTCCCTCTAATCCCCTCTCCCTCTTCTCCATCAAAATGAAGTGTCCTCGATGCAACGAATCGGTGTTGCCGCTGCACGTCTATCCCCATCGCTGCAATTCCTAGAATCCTTCGCATCGTGCTGCGGTAAGAGTTATGGCCATCTCTGTTCTTTCAGGCAACTCATGTTCATCATGTCCCCTCTCCGTTGTAACCTCTCAAGGAAAACCATGGTGCTGCAATGCTTCATGAAGATCACCCCGGTGTGCCTTGCCATCTCCCCAAATCCGCAGCAGCACCGGGCCGATTGTCGTCGCCGCCACCACTTCTGTACAACACATGGTGAGGTCGACCATCCCTCTTCCCTCTCTGATCTTGCTGCTCGAGTATCATTCAGCCATCTCTTGATCTCTCATGTGGTGTAGAATCATCACTAAAGTCGAATTGACGCTGCCCCGTTTGATCACAGGTCCTATATATATCATCACCGTCGTCAGTGATGGACTGGCATCACCTTCATCTCAATCTGCTAGTAACCATGATGTGAGGCCCTTTTCCCTTTATACATCTTGTATACATGTCCCCTATTGTAAATCATGAATTACCAATCAAGTTTAATCGAGTTTTGGCGAGATTTGCAAGCAATATACTCTGCTGTCCCTGCGTCCAGCCATGCTGCTGTTGACGGCAACAGCGTTCCTTGTTGATCCTTTGAATTCTGGGTTGAATCCTTTGTCAAGAACACAAATTATATACCTGCACACACCTCGGAGAAATATCGTGTCCATAGAATCCAAGATCAAAGAGATATCGCCCATTTGTGATCGGTGTCCCTGCTGCCCCATAGCAGAGTTCCTGCCGGTTGGCATTTGCGTTCCCAGTGATCTAGAGATCCTATCACCAAACCCTTTTACCACAATGTGAATGCCATCCTTGCACATGCCTCTATAAAATATCATGGCCATAGAATGTGAGAGATGTTGGAGATATCATCAGTTATGTGTTCACTGCTCTGCTGCCTTGATTGCTGTACTGCTCTACATTGCACTGGCGTTCCCCGCTAATCCACTATCCAAATCACCAAACCCTTCACCGAACAAATCCACCATATCCTTGCACATGACTCTACAAGTTTCAGTAGGCATCCATGATATTATGGCAAAGATATTGAGCCCATAGTGGTTGCTACTCCTGCTGTCCAAACAGCAGCCACTCAGATATTGCAATCGCGTTTCCCAGCTAACCGATGGTCGAAATATCAGGTCCTTTTGCCACAACATGATCCATACACTACCTATCTTCCAAGTTAGCCTGTATCCATCATGTATTCTCCATTCCTATCATTCACCTAATCCTCCTTGCCTCTACCTTTGATCTTGCATATCTTTTAAAGTGTGTCTCATGTTTTAGTTCTTTTTGCACTCAACGAACGTAGCTACAGCCCCACGTGTTTTAAAGCTTTATGTCTTATTCTATATATATTGATTGATGTATTGCTTCTAGGTTTGTCTATGATGATTGTGATGATTGTTGCGATCGTTAGAAGAGGCTATACAAGGATGATCCAGAAGGAAAGTTGGACAAGTTTGAGCACTATCTGAGGCAAGTGTAACATGAGTCCCCTTGTTTACCCAATAACCATTTAATCACCTTTCATGTGCATGTGTCTAATATGATGAAAACACTAAGGATTTTTCCTAGCATTCTTGTACCTTGTATTCCTTGTTACCCTTGGGTTATGCATATGGGTAGTTCTGCTTAGCCTGCAATCACCAAAGATAATGTTAATCTTGATTAATGATTTATGGAATCAATGTTAAAAGGATGCTTTTTAGCAACGTGGATATCAGGGGTTAGAGCATTGGGCCTTTATGGGTGCTCTAGTCTGCCCTCCGTAAGGACTGAATCTTAAAGCGACAACCTAGGACTTATAGTACAACCACGAGTGCTACATGGCACTGGCTTTGGTCAAGTATGAGGACCTTTTCTAGCTTGTTAGTGGTTACCGGAAGGCGCAAAAGGGGTGTGCCTTGGGGTGTATAGAGGCGCCCCTACTTGGTGTGTACAAGATACGCGACTACATGTGCCTCTCGAGGGTTGCACCTATACACACTTGCCACGGAAACCTAGCGGCCACTAACTTGTTAGACGAACCTTTGAAAGACTTCGTAGTGAGACCCTGCCTACTCACCTTGGAAGTGTTAGGGGGTCGACGGGCCTCGGGCAAATGGGAATCATCACTCATGGTGAAAGTGTACACCTCTGCGCAGAGTTTGATCAAACTGATATATCAGCCGTGCTCACGGTCACGAGCGGCTTGGATCCTTTTCGAGATAGATGGTTCTATGGATGGTTTGGGATGATGATTAATCTTGATGATAATAATTATACTTCTCACCTTGGGAGCTTAAGCATAACATAGTTACTCATGTTTAAAATAATAAAACATGACCAACTAAAAATACTTACCGCTTTCGACCATGTCTAGCCTTTTGAGCCTTGCATCCCCTCATGTTATACTTGCTGAGCATGGTGAGCTAACGCTTGTTGTATCACCAATGAAAATCCCGGATGGGTACCATGGTGGATCAAGGGATGAGTTTTCCTAATGAGTCCATGAGTACTAGGCGAGTGCTTCCCCACCAACCGTCCCCGTGGAGTATGGAGACCAAGAGTAGATATAGAATAGTTTTACGCTATGCTTTGTAATAGTTGTAAGTCCTGTTGTAACTATATTCGATATATAATAAAGCATTGTTCTTGATATTCTCCATATTTGTCTCTATATGGACTTCCTGGGCACACATATAGTTAGCGCTTGGTATTCTTTGGAAAACTAGGTGTGACAACTTGAGGTTCCGGCCTCTCTCTCTCACCCTGCTTGTATTCCCCTACTACGAGCACCCGGTGCGAGATACGACTACTCACCCGACCGGGCGTAGGGCGGCGTTGGTCTGAACCCCATATACATCTTGTGTCATCTCGCACCAACCATCCGGTTCTTTGGGGACGCCGTAGCACAATTACTAGTCATTTAGCCTTACCCCGGTTCAAAACACCGACAACGGGCATGCACTTGGAAGGGCAATCGTGGAGCCCGAAATGGCGGGCGTGCGCCATGGATGGCACACATTGGCGTATGTTGCGACCGGTGTATCGACCGAATCGCGACTTTACTTTCGACATTTCAATGCCACACCGCAAACGCGTTTTCCATTCACATGTGGCCTCGGTTGCCATCATCATCTTGGGTAGAGGTGAAACTTAATGTGCTCCGCACCACGTACCTTTGTCGTGTCGGCCGGTGACACGGTTTGACCGGATAAAGCATTGATCTCGGTAGCGCAGCCACCGCTGCGGTGAATTTGTATGGGTGCGCCGCCTTTTGAAAAAAAAAAAACCTTAGGAAAAACAAAGATGCTCGTTCGCGTAGTCTATCTACTCGTAGATATGGATGGAAGCTAGATAGCATAGACTGCATAGGCTCATGAGCTAGGCATAACTCACGAACATTGGCTCGTCGTGGACATGTATGAATGACCCATCGGCTGCTGTTTGCAGATTGATGACGGATCAATGCGATGGGCGCGATCTTTTTGAGTCTATAGGTTGTGTGCTGGGTATCTGTAAGGAATCCTGTCAGGATCTGTCAACTGCGTTTAGACCAGCGTATTTTCTGACTCTACCAGATCCTAGCATGGTTCTCTAGCTAGAATGGGCTTCCTGGTTCTCGGCCCAAGCTATCGGCCCAACTCGTATGGGATGATGTAGCGCGAGCCTGGTGGGCTAACAACAGCTTCTTGTTGGGCCAGGCCTGCATCGTGGCACTTATATGGAAAGCTATAATAGTCACGATCGCCATCATGAGCAACTAGCCGAGCACGAAGGAAAAAAAGTCATAGCATCTCATAATGTAAAAATACCTCATCCAGCAAGGTGCAATTATTACAAATAAAGTTCATATGTCTAACAATGACACACACAAGATAACGGTTGATGGCCTTGCACTGATCTTTACATCTAAGAGGCATAATGGAGGTGCATGCTTCGATCAGACTCGATGGAGTCGCCTGGTGAATAGTCTGTCAATCGTTTGGACTTTGTTAGAAGGCGTTCAAATATAGTTTTAATTTCTATTGGGTTGTAGTGTTAAACGTACCCTGTGGTAATAAATAGCATGCTTCATCTAAGGAGTCGGTGTAGGCAGTTGACTCGTTGTCTAAGGCATGTCCGCGGCGCCTTGCACGCTCGAGCCTCACGTTGGCTATAAGAGATTTATCAATGTGACGACATGAATCGCTAGGTGGAACAAAGTTTGTATGATAGGCATGGTTACCTCTCATCTGCTAGGCCATAGCATCGTCATAGATCTCCCCGTCGCAGCCCACCTCATCAGCTGAATTTGATAGACATAAGAAGGTGTTAGCTTTGTAGATCAACCTCGTAGACATACGGTTGTAGTCATGTAGCTAACTGAGACGTAAACAATACTTACCAGAGTCAGCATTATCCAAAGGTGGTGGATGGTTATGCATCTCGTCCCCGTATAAACCGTGGTGCTTCTCGGTAGTGGTAGGCTGTCATTCGATCGGAAATAGGATGTTGGTGACCCCATCTTTGTCTTTGGTACTGCAGCCCAACTTCACCGAGCAATTGGGATCGATCTTTGGCCTCGTGCATATCCATCGACACGGCAAACACCCCTATCTTTGCTGAAACTATGAGCCTAAATACTACAATGGCGCTCTAGGAGGGGTCCTAATGCGCTTGGGTTGAATGTATGCGGTGCGAATCCTTCAATATCTATGTAGACTTCGGTTTCGCAGGATATAGTTCTAGCAGCATATCTATTTGACCAGGTAGCAAGAATAGCATCGAAACCCTCCCCTTGGAGGATCTGAGCTGATGTAAGGACATTCCGCTCAGCATTGGAAGCACACTGAATTATGTAATTAGAGTTGAAACGCACGATGCTAATAGGTGTAAAACCAAACTATGATTCCACCGCGTGTCTGACGTCCCTAATGGTGATATGCACACCGTTTGAGCAAACATCGAGAGCAATCACAACATAGCCAAGCCGTGCTTTTGCCTCTTCTGTGGCAGTGTTGGGCTGCATAACTCAGAGGACTGGAAGGGTACGGCCGGCCTACGAATGAACAAAGACCAGTATATGTACATGGGAGTAGCGACAATAATAGTGAATGTGAGGTTGTAAGCAAAAACTATTTGTGTGGCATAGGAACAACTATGCAAGCTTACTGCAGATTATCTTGCTGTAATGAGCAAAGAAGGGAATACCATTTTTGATGACTACAAAGTCGTCGCTTGTCCGTATAACATTGTCAAAATGAATCTCTGAACCTGGTTGAGTGGATATGGTATAAATAGATGGCAAGAAGAGTTCGAGGATGCTAAGTTAAGGGCGTAAGCGTCAGAGCATATAGTGGATACGATGGCATATTTGAAACTTACCAACCGTATTCAGTCATAGGTAGCGTTTAGATCAAGTGATATCAATCCAGATCTGGTGGAGGAAAGCGTCGACTGGTTCATCAATTCCGTGGATCTCACTATGTAAAAAAAGGCCTCTACAGTCACGCGTTGAGGTCTTCTACAGTCGCGTCTAGGGTCTCTAAATGTCTGACTTTACAGACCAAAATCTTACCAAGGGTCTGTAACACACTTTATCACAGACGATTTTCCGTGGGTCTGTGACCTCGTTTTTTGATCGACTATAGTGAACAGTACCTACAGACAAGTTTTCCTATGAAGCGACTGTGCTTTCCGATAACGTTACAGACACACAGCATGAATAAGCGACTGTATCCCTTCCAAAGTTACCGACGCACGGGCCTAGTGTGTGACTTAATAGCTTCGCATGTACGCACCCTATGTAAAAGAGCGTCAGAACCGCCCACGTCGACGCGGTTAATACGCGACCGGGCGCTATGAATCGTTAGAAGCTTACGGACATGCGGGCGATAAAGTGTCTCGTGACGCTTTCCTTAATACTGAACCCGTTCAAAAGTAGCCGTCTGTACTATTTGTCGCCCATACGCATATCGACACACGCGCGTGCGTGGTTTGTGCTAGTTACGAATTACCGACTTCGGTTTATCCGTCTATAGTTCCCGCCTGTTCACCGACTCTTGTTTCATTCATGTGCCCGTGAAAGTAGATTCGTTTCTGAACACCTAGTACACAACCGTGTTTGTTTTGTGTTCTGACGCTTAGCACACCCGAGAATCGATCAGAATCGTGTGGAGACTACATACGCTTTACGACGACCCATCGATCGTAACTCTTGAAATTTAAAGACGCCAAGAATCGCTACAGTGTCCGCGCAACGAGGTTGATGTTTCGAGCGCTTAATTTTTGGGAGTGCGACAAAAAAGTCTGCGCGAAAAACAACCGACGCGCATCGGGGCGAGACAGTGCAGAACTATCCGGAGGCTTGTGACGCCTCTTAGACAGCTGACGCGTCTGTGTGAATGATGACGTTACAGACACGTGTACAGCTTAGAATCATCTGACACCACAACATTGATATTATTAATAAGTATATAATACATATACATAGGTCCAATCACAAACAAATGGTCGACACCAAAGCAAAGATTGAAAATTCAAGTGTATCTCAAATTGTTCTTCACATGCACCCAGTTGTTCAAGGCACGCCACAGATTGTTCACGACACAAATAACACAGTTCACATGCATGTATCCACCTCGGTCGTGATGTAGCATAGGAACAGAAGCAACTCACGGTTTACGAATCGAAATAGTCGCCGTCAGGGTTGATGACATGTTCCATAAGAAACTTGGTGATCTTCTCTCTAATGTCCTCCAAATTGATCGGTCCACTCTTCAAGTCAAAATCCTAATACAAAGAAAATGTAGGCATAAGTGTTTGTTGTACACATGGTCTTTATCGCCAAACAAAGATAGGCACAAGATGGAGCTGCACTTCGAGTTACCTCGTGTCGATCCAAATGAGCTTGATTCATCGTAGCCATCAAGTGGTGCGCCGTGTAGAACCCACATGTCTTGTTATCAGGTTGCGTCAGGCGCTACAAACATATGAAACACAGTGGTTATTCGCTGAATGGAAACCCAAGTGGCAAGTGCACAACTTCAGGAGAAGCACAACAATTACTTTTGCATACTTGGCGTGAACCACAAACTTTTGCGTCCTTGTCGCCTTGGGATTGAAAACACGCTCAGTAATCCTACACATGAGTAAAATGTAAAAAAAGTCACATTCTTTTCTATTTTTAGTAACATAATTAAGAAAAAATGCATGGGTCAGATGTAGGTTAGGAAACACTCACTATTGTATTGCAGTTTTCAACTGGATCGTTTCTGTCCTTACGCTGGGCGCAGAGTCAACGAAATAAACTTTCCTCCACTTGATAGCTATGACAACAGCAATCCAGTGTTGGCCTGGGTTATGCGCAAACATGACAAAGTCCTTGTCATGATGCTTCCGTAGGCCAAATTCTAGATATGTAAAGCCGTTGCTGTTACGCCCACCGCTCAGCCCTTCGAAGGTCAATGGCTCAGGATCAAGAAAGCCAACTGACAAAGACGAGGCCCTCGCTTCTCGGAGCAGGCATCTAGGAATAGAAAAGCATGCAAAGCAAATTTAGTAAGCAATAGATGAAAGAGGCATTCCGAATGAGTCCAGAATAGAAGAAATTGTACTCACAGTGTCATGCAGCGAAGGATGGCCACATCCAATCCATCCAGTGTCACAAGGTCAAACAGGTCGTTGAAACCCACATTGATCTTAGCCTCTTCATCTGTGTCACGCCAAAAGGCCTCTTTCCCGGGCGATGCAGTAAACGCCACCTTTCGCATGTTTGGAGCGGCTGCTTGCATGCACCACCCATGAAGAGTAGCACAACAAGGACCTACCATACTAAGTTGTTCGCATGAGAGCATTGGAAATCCATGCTGGTACTTAGGGTTGGCCAGTGCGTACCGATGGGCACTCGAATTCTTCTGGTCATAAGGGACGACGTTTTCTGGGAACATATGTTGTCACCGTTGGATGCTCCATGCCTCTTGCCTGAAACATGCTTGTTTGGACCAGTTGATGTTCGCTTCTACTTCTCAGCCGCTGCACTCTGAGAGGCACTCTGGACATTTGTTGACACCTGTTATAGCATAATATTACTAGTCAACTAAACATGAAATAAGGGCATAAAATGAATAATCACATAGACTAGGGGCTTTACTAACATAGTTCCACAAGTTTTGGTAATTTGTATATTTTCAGGGACTAAACAGGAAAAGCCTAGAGTTTGCAAGACATAAGAAGAATAAAACATGTTACAAACATATTCCAAGATAGCACCATTGCAAATAGCTTGTCGAGACGATCGAAACGGATATATTGTTTGCTATATTCAGAGTCCAGAATCAAAAGATATCAGTTACAGAGCAGAGTTCACTAAAACAGCCATAACTTTCTCATCCGGACTCCGTTTCCTGCAAAATACTAGTCATTACAAAGCTATCGACGAGATCTACGCACCCACGAAATTTGAACTCGTTGTGATCCAAGGCACCGGCGATCGCCGGGCCTTTTCATGGCGACCGCCGGGAGATTGAGCCCAAATCCAGTCAACTTTTTATGTCGGTTTACCACCGACCTTGAGGTTGTATCTACACCGTTATTGAAGGTCGGTTTGATCCAAGGGTCCCTGTTCATCGCCGAGGGCTATATAAGAAGACCACCTAACCCCAGGGCTAAACCCAAATTTATTATTCAACTCAATACTCAACAGGCTGAGGCCTGACCTCTCCTTTCTAGTTCCAATCTAGACTAGAACACCATGTAGAACTAGAAGCCTTAGAGTGAGTTGAAGAGCAAAGCATCAAGTTGATAGATTAGATCTGTAGTACCCCAAGAGAGTGACTAGATCTAGTCTTGAGAGCTAAAGAGTGGGTGGAGGAGAAGAAGGGAAGCACTGGACCTGTCGGTGGCTCCTCTACGCTTGAACCTCTGGGATCAAAGGCCTCGTGGCACCTGATCCTGAGACTTCTATAGTGGATCAACTTCTTGTTTGAGTAAGTAATTGTGTTCTTATTATTCTTATTGTTCACAACTCTTATTTGAGTACTTTAATCTATAGGACTCTATAGATTAGAGGGGTAGCTTAGGTTTAGGCTTGGTGCTTAGACCGAGGTTGCTTGTGAATGCACCCTACCTTTCGGAGTGTGGTAGTTCGTGGTAGTGACATTACCATTGATTCCTTTGGAGTCCACATCCCGTTGGATAGGCCAAGCAGGACCCTATTGCTGGAGGATTGCATGTTTCGTCCATGTTTTCCTTTGAGTACGTCCCCTTAAGACAATATCAACATCGCTTACAAGGATAAGAACTAGACAACCATAGGAATCTCCTTACCTCTTTATCCTCTCAAGTCCTTGATTGCTCGGGGATTAGTTATATGCCTCGCTTATCTTCACATCATTCTCCCCGTGGATTCGATATTAAAACCCTCTTCCTCGGGTGAAGTGCTCCACAGTATCCGTTAAACTTGCGGATTATACAAACTATAAATATTTCTATAGGCTTATCAAATACCAACAAGCATTTTCGGCGCCGTTGCCAGGGAGAATGGTTGCTGAGAAAACATTGAGTATAACTAATCTTGTACCATATCATAGTGTAGTCTTTCTTTGTATATTTTCTTTTCTTTTTATATCTTTATGGGATCCTCGGATTCCACACCTATCTTTATGCTGCACCCATAAGCACAAGCTTCAGGCCACTAGAATCTTTAGAACCTATCCTATCACTTGGTTATGAGTTGTGCCTACGGTTGATCCAAATGATCATGAAACGACCCATTATAGGAGAGAATTCTGTAGTTAACCTCAGACCAAATCCTATCCTTTAGAAAAGGATAATGTATTTGGGTCTCATCCTAGAAAAGTTGTTCGCATAACCATCATGCAGTTTTCTGGAGGAACTTTTCTCTCTTTTCTAAAGCAAGGTTTGTCTTGACAAACTCAGCGGGTGTGATCTCTTCCCTAGAATTTTTTTATGAACACCCAAAGGAAGAAAAGGAATCATCCTCTAGACAAAAGAAGAAGTTTTGATAGCCAGATCATAATCATTCCAATTCCTTGATTTAGCTACTAATCCTAAATCATCAATACTCTAAACCCCTCCAAGGGAAGAAGTAATTCTACCCTTGATTCTTTTATGATGATGACCTTGGGAGACAAACTATAAATATTTCTATAGGCTTATCAAATACTAACAACATTCCTGTCATGCGAGCCACTACCCGCGTTCTCAGCCCCTGCAGTCTGTGAGACACTCTCATCATCCATGACTTGAGAGCCAGTTTCTGCATTGTTAGCCGATGCACTCTGCAAGGCAATCTGACCGTCATTGGCATGAGAGCGAGTCGTCGCATTCCAATCCATTGCACCCTGAGAGGCACTCTGATCACCATTGGCATGCAAGCTAGTCATCTCATTCCCACCCATTGCACACTAAGTCTGAGAGGGACTTTGGTCATTGTTGTCATTCCCTTTTAATAACCTGTCGCGTGCCATATGGTCCTTTAGACTGACTATCACTGTGGGGACGGAAGGCAAAGGAGGTTTTGGTGTGGAACAAGAAGACGGCTGTTGGGGTGTTACAGTCATAAGGTCTCTGCTCCACTGGATCCTCTTAAAAATAGCCTGGCCAAGAGTCTTAATTTCTCCTGTCGGCAGATCCAGTAGTGTAGCCTCAAAACTAGGATTTACATGTTCAATCGTTACAACAGTATGTCCTGCCAGTATTGGTTGACCCTCAAGTAGCTCTGGGTGATTCGGGTGTACCTTTCCCCTAGCTACCTCAACCCGATAACCCCTAGTCTTCGTTACAAGGGTACACTATGTAAAAAAGGCTAATAACCGCCAGTGAGCCCAGAGACGTCGCTAATAACGAGCGTCTGTGTTGTGACATTACTAACGCGCGGGCTGGGTGAGCGTCGCGGTTAGGTGTCGGATGGTCCCATAGGACCAATACGCATCGATAATAGGAGGTCATTACGGGCGGCGTGTTCATGTAACGCGTCTTTTTTAATATCCAAACGTTTTTCCTTGGCCGGGCACGCACGCCGCGGCTACGGCGGACGCTTTTTGAAACCGAAAGTGTCGTAGAATTCAACGTATCTTAGACACGCGTTTCATCACAGCGCATTTTCGAGACCGATCGACCGTGGATGCAACCCCCAATTCGAGCGCCGCGTTTTTACTACGGACACCTTTTTCGGCGCCGCCCGCGTGCATGCACTTCTACGAGTATTACAGGCACGTGGATTCACGACTTCGCGTGGTAGATACCCGTCCGTGTTGCTTGACACCGCCGTACGACGCTGTGCCGCAAATACCGATGCTTGGAACAAGACAAAGGTCCATGAACGGCCCACGTAAATTATAGTCGCGCGTTTATTTTCGGAGAGGAGTTGTGTTAGGAGGTGTCCGTACATGTCCCAACCACTACCGATCGCATTTATTTTCGCACGAGTTGTGTTATCAAATGTCCGTACATGTCGCAAACCACTACCGACGCGTTTATTTTCGAGACGAGTTGTGTTAGGAGGTGTCTATACATGTTGCAACCACTACCGACGCCGCGTTTATTTTCGGACGAGTTGTGTTAGCGGTGTTCAGACATGTCGCGGCTCCTACCGACGCCAGCGTATAGTTTCGAATGAGTTGTGTTATCGGTGTCAGTACATGTCTCCGACCACTACCGACGCCGTGTATAGTTTCGAACGAGATGTGTAGCGGTGTGCGTACATGTCGCAACCGCTTGTCGACGCTACGGTCATTTACTGAGCGTGTGTTGTCGCCCGGTATGCGTCTTTGTTTCTTTGGTATTGTGGACACGTATCGTAAGCGACGCGCTTGCGGTGCGTGTGCCCAGAATCGCCGCATGTTACGGTCGTGCGTTCTTGCCGTAGTCCACAGTGTCCGTGGTGTCTCGGCGTTGCGGACACATGTCGATGAGCGAGACGCTCGGCAGGTGCACGCGCTGTATTTGTCTCGAGTCTTACGCCGCCCCGTCCCCGCTAGAGATGATGGATGTTGACACGCGTATGTACCGGGCCAATTTGGGCCGGCCTCGCATCCGGTTTTGAACGGGCCTCCACTTCGCTCCGGTAGAAGCCGGCCTTCCTTTGGGCCTGAATTTGGACTGCATGTTAGGCCCGTTCTCTTGTGGTACAACGAAGCCGGGCCGTTTTCCGCTGCGTGGGTTATAACACTGCGGACATATTATTATATAAATATAATGCGTTGCCACACACTTCAACACCGTCTCTCTCTCGGTGGTGGCGGCACACCGCGAGGGGTGGGGGCGGCGGAGGAGGAGCGCGACGCACGGGGCGGCAGCTATATATCGTTGATGATTGATTTGCTACGCTTCATTTGCTATATATCGTATTTGGATCGCCTCCTTGGTGTCCGTGTGTCTTGCCGGAACCTGCGGCACGCGACGAGGCTCCAAGTTGGAAGTTGTTCCTCCCGTTGGATGTAGCGGAGGATCTTACGCCGAGCGGGTCCTCCTAAGGCGGTGCAACAGAAGCACGTCGTCCGGCATCTAGAGGCGGCATAGTTTCTCGCTTGAATTGAGGCTAGGGTTTTTCCTTACCCCATACATGCTTCCCAAGAAGCAATCTCAACCGTTGAATCCAACCGAGATCAACGGTGCACAAGACCGGGCTTGTCGCCGGTTTGGGCTGCTTTGTTGGGCTCCAAATTCATCCTCCATTTGGAAGGATAGCCCAACAAAATCTGTTCCTCATCATCCACAAACTCACAAAGACGAGGCTTTTACGCCTTGCTTCATTTCATTGTAATCCAATCCACAAGCATCTACAATTCAGCATAGGTAGCCTCCGGTTTTGCGGTGCTTGTCCTCGAAAGTGTCGGAAACAAAAAAAAAAACTTCGAATGACCCTTCCATTCCAGTCTTGATTCATTGCCATGATAAAGCTCAATCCGCACACGCAGAATGCATTGATAACACTAGCCTTCACACAACCAAAGTAATCACTACGGATGTGTACACAAAGAAATCGGGTTCCACACCACAAGCGGTCATCTTGAAAGCAAAGTTTCAATAAACCATAAAAGTGCACTATCAACCGTGCGGCGAGTGCCACAAAGAAACAAACAAGTTACGTCATTAGTCTTATGAAGTCAGCATCTCAATTTTTAAAATATGACAAAAGAAAAAAGATGACAAGCTAGACGTTCATGAGTAGAAGTTCCATCCATTGTAAACTCGGACAATGTACAAAATACGACACAAAGAGTTTTTACAAGCCATGTGGGTCGTAATGCTCGGTCACACACAACGCATGCTCATAAAGATCAACAATACTCCTATCATGCATATCCCTGATGTGCACAAAGTCAAGGAAGAGACCGGCACAAGGCAAAAATGTTACTTTTATGTCCTTGGAAGCGCTAAACATTAGTTTCGGTTTTAGCTTAGTCAGTCCATCCACATATTCACAATCGCATTTGGCACGCCCTGTCCGAAATTCTATTTTCTCCAGAACTTTGGCGTTTTCAATAAAGAAGTTGACAAATTCCACATCTCTGTTCCTGCCCTTGTAATCTAACAGTACCAGTTTCTTAAGGTGGCTTTGAAGACAATCAAGATGATCAAGGGCATAATGGTACTTCAACCTTTTTGACCTGGCGTTCAAAGAGACCTGCAAATGAAACAAACAAAAAATGTCCGGAGCTGAACACCTTCAAAACGTAGTGACACCGATTGCACAATTTGACTAAATGAACTTTTATTCGGACATAATTCGGATTACACATAAACAAATTCAATTCATAAATATCAAGAAATATCGCCTACATTTGAGCGTGTAAAAAAATCTCATCAAGCAATATAAGCTAGAAACTAAATGTGGAATGTAAGGCACATATAAATTTTTTATCCAAATGTTAGTTACCTTCACATAGAGCTTTTGTAGGCGGGGAAACAATTCAAAAGACTAACAATATCATTAATGTCGAGGAGATGACATGCACACAACCAAAACTTTAATAGTTCCCATCGGACATGGAGGTATAGACATCCGCAAAACAAAACTTTGGTTATACGTATCTTGACATAATGTATAAATAATAAAGTAAATCAAATAACAAAGATGGTGAACTTACAAACTACACACCTTACAAATATCAAACTCGAATGTCGTAGGGGGCGAATTCGAGGGGCCCCAAGAACTGAAGCTTTGGAGCCATTTGGATGCGAACGTTCACCGAGACTTGGGCACAATATTAGAATGGGGGCGAGTAATGGTGGCGTTCAATGAATAGCTTTTCTAAAAGAGGAGCATCCTCAATCACCACTTCTTTTTTCGAGAATTTGCTCGGACTTCGGATAAATCTTCGTCGGAAAGACCAAACGACCTAAGTGTACAATTAGTTATGCGGATGCAAGAAAGTCCGACATTTACGGGCAAGATACCAAACTCGTAGTATAGGGCATTTGGAGAGAAGCGTATGGAGCATTTTGTCCCCGATAGCCATGCTTTTTGGATGGTAAGCTCTTTCATATTGGCGAAATGTAAACTATCTAAATCAGCACCGGAAACTTGGCGAACTCATGGTGTAGTCTAGGTCCGAGGTCTATCATCCGCGATGGTGAAAGTGCAAAGGGAGGAGGATAACGAGAAATTGGGCGGCGGCTCCGGCACCAGATATGTGAATGCGTTCCAAAGCTCGAGATGCTCAAGGCTATCGATTTAGGGGATTGAAGCCGGACACTGTAGATCCGGATAGATGTCGTCTATTCTTTGCCAACCAAGGGACAGCCGGGCGGAAAGGACCCGAATGATCGGAGATGATCCGAGATACGATCCGTCACGACGTCAAATATAGGTCGGCGCTTGCGCTGCGCTTGATGAGCTTGATGTCGCCGTCGCGAGAGGTTGAGCGGAGAGTTCCACCATAGGGGCGCCACCGGGTAGATAATACTTGCGTCCCTAGCGCCGCTATCGATTGGTAGGAGGGAGATGATGGTGGTGAGAATGGCGTTTGGGTTGTTCTTGATAAGATCGGAGCTAGCGGGCGGGGTTTGAAGTCGGTTTTGATGGATCCGCCGGATGACTCGCCATTTCCGGCGAACCTAGGTTTCTTCATCTTTGGATCTATCTATTTACGTAAACGTTGCGCGTTTCTTTCTTGGCGACTAAAGTAGTACGAAGACTAGGTTTTAGCGGTAGAAGCCGGTGGTGGCGGCGATATTTTTGCAACATCGGCCCGAACCGTGGCCGTCCAATTTGATCGGACCGCTAAAGGTCATCGATTCTTAAGCAAATAAGAGCCTCCGGCTAAGAATTCATAGCCCAAGTTGGCCCGAACACCCGAATTGTTCACAACAGAGCCATCGGTATTGTTCGTCCACTCCCCACGCAGAGCGGAGTGGAGTTGGGATGCGCATTACGCAAAGAAGGTCCCACAGTGCAACAAGTTCAATATAATAATATATACGTATTTTACAAATCGCAGTATCCAAAGACGACTTAGTGCGAAGCATATGTATGTGTGGTCAACAATTTGTGCGAACAAGCTACTAGCATCATATATTTTATCAAATTGAGCAAGCGCTTATCGAGTTTGCATCGATCATCACATAGTTTTAATACTAGCTTAGCTAGATAGTACATCATCACCAAAAAGTAAGTCAAGACAAAGATAAGATCGATCACCAAAAAAACCTTCAATAAACCATAAAAAACCCTCGCACTATCAACCGTGCGGCGAGTGCCACAATAAACAAACAAGTTCTCGTCATTAGTCTTATGGAGTCGGCATCTCAATTTTTAAATATGACAAAAGAAAAATATGACAAGCTAGACGTTCACACAATCAAATTTGACACATGAGTAGAAGTTCCATCCATTGTAAACTCTCCACAATGTACGAGATATGACACAGAGTTTACAAGCAACATAGGTCGTAATATGCTTGGTCACACACAATGGATGCTCATAAAGATCAACAATACTCATATCATGGGATGCATATCCCTAATGTGCACGTCAAGGTAGAGATCTACTATTCACTTGGAGCGCACCACACCTTGGGCCTAGAACGCAAGATTTATTATCTTCAAATTACTCCAAAGCGTAGATGAGTAGGAGGGCGTGGCTAAGGCCCAAAGATGAAGCTAACATTGCGCATCAAAAGCGGGCAATTTGCGGCGGCCAAGGCACAACATGAGGACGGTTGTGCAACTCAAGCGAGAGCCCCTGCTAAATGATGAGCCCAAAAAGGCAAAACAGGCCGAGGCCAGCCGAGGAGCTGCAGATGGCAAAGGCAGCGGTGGTGGTTGCAAATATCAAAAAGAGCACGCCATTGTGGTTGCCAATCTCAAATAGGAGCACACCAACCAGATGTGCTTTTCACGCCTCCCATCCTTTTATAATCTCCCCGTGGGTCTTTGGGTTTGTACCTAGGATCAATCGGAAAAAAGTATTTAAGACAACAAAATTATTGAGCAATGTTGTACAAGCTATAGCATGAGACACACAGATATATGCAAGACAAAACAAAACCTTTTTAGAGCCATTCAAAAAACCTTCAAAAAAGGAAGGATAATGCACTTTACAATCTAGATTTCGGTGCTCACCCAAGAAGATATGCTTCTCTTGCGACATTTTTTTTTCGCCTCCGCCCAAAAAACACCCACAGATCAGAGCGCGGCCAAGGCGCAACATGAGGATGAAGTTGTGCAACTCAAGCAGTAGCCCTGCTAAATGAACCAGGATGTGCTTTTCACGCCTCCCATCCTTTTATAATCTCCCGCGTGGGTCTTTGGGTTTGTACCTAGGATCAATCGGAAAAAAGTATTTAAGACAACAAAATTATTGAGCAATGCTGTACAAGCTATAGCATGAGACACACAGATATGCAAGACAAAACAAAACCTTTTTAGAGCCATTCAAAAAACCTTCAAAAAAAGGAAGGATAATGCACTTTACAATCTAGATTTCGGTGCTCACCCAAGAAGATAGTACATAGTTGTTTACATGCATGAAGAAGTGCACCATTGAGTAGATATCAACGTCTTGCATACCTTCAATATCTGTACAACATTCAGATATTGCTTTGTTTGTCATCTGCGGTGAGAAAGGCATTTCGATATATTGCTTTGTTTGTTATCTGCATACGAGAAAGGCAATCTAGATCTTGCCTCCTCCCCATCCTTTTATAATCTCCCGTGTAGGTCTTTGTGTTTGTACCTCGGTGTCCTAGGATGAATCGGGAAAAGGTATAAGGCAACAAAATTATTGAGCAATGTTGTACAAGCTTATAGATAGCACGAGTCACACAGATATGCAGGACAAAACAAAACCTTTTTAGAGCCATTCAAAAAAACCTTCAAAAAAAAGGAAGGATAATGCACTTTACAATCTAGATTTCGGTGCTTATCCAAGAAGATGTGCTTCCGCGACGGACCCCGTCTGCAACCACCAAAAAGAAAAGAAGATGTGCTTCCGCGACGGACCCCAGATCTGCAACCACCAAAAAAAAAAAAAAAAACTTCTGTATTTGCTGTTTCTAGAACCACATGAAAAAACATATCCAGCTGCATGGATGTGATAAAGAGGTGCACCTGCCCAGGATGGAGACGAAGGCGAGGCAGTCCCCTATGTCGGACCGCTCTCTACTCTTGTTTGCTTGAGATGAGTTTGGAAAGTCAGGATGGAGAAGAGGTGAGAAGAGTACTACTAGTACAGTAGGTGTAGTATGGGAGAAGGAACCGGGAAGTGACGAGAGAGTGAGAGATCATGAGAGAAAACTACCCATAGTAGCACTATAAAGGAATCCGAGGTGGCAAATCGTAGAGTGTTCGATGCAAACACCATGGTCCCACGATTAATGTAAAAGGGCGATCAGTAACTTGTGTGCTATTTTGAAATTTTTCAAACATTGTTTATGGGAGAATTAGAATTTGGCCCCAAAAAGTTTGTCCTCTACTCTATCCCAACTACCATCGTGTTCCTAGTCAAAAAAAAAAAAAAAACCCATCGTGTGGGCCTACTTGTAATTTTATCTAAATACATACGTATATCCATGTGATATCTTGTTTTGAAGAATTAATTAAAACAAATTTAATGGTGTAGCAATCGGAATTTAATTTAGATTTTTGGTTTCTCAGTTGGTGTAAAACATTTTTTAGGTATTTCAAATTGTGGGGCCCGCCGGTGGCCATTTTCTCTCTCTCGTCTATAATTAATCCGACGCTTACGCGACAAGGAACCGAAGCGTTCACGTTGCCACGGCCGTCTCCCCGCCTCGCCTCTACCGGCGGCGAGTCCCCGTAGTATTGTTGGAAAAGGTTTTGGTCAAAACTTTTTTGGGAAATATAAAAAAAACTTGTTGTTCCGTCCATCCTCGCAGTGTCATCTACACACCATCCTCTGAACTCGTTTTTTCAAGCACCCGTCCCGTAGAATCGTAATCATGATGACATGCCTACGGTAGGTGTCTTGTACATCGTGGGTCACGTATGGAGTCATTTCACATGCCCGCTCGATCGAGAGAGAGAGAGAGAAGGAGGTGAGTGTTCGATGCCAAATTTGTTTCAACACAAGGCCAAAATTTGCCTCTTTACGGAACAAATCAAGCTGAATTCGTTTGTTGAGCCACAATTGCACAAACTAGCAATACGGGTTCGATCTGATTCTTGGAGAGCCGAGCATTCCAAATTTGAACAATTTTTTGATAATATAACAACATTACGGATAACAAAGTTGTTTTGCTAGCGCGATTTTGGGCGATTTAATAGTATTCCGTGAGACATAACAAGTCAAAACAAGATGAAGCAAGAGCAAGCGAATATTGTCAAAGAGAAGGAAGCAAGACCTAAGCTACAAAGACATATATGGACGTCCCTCGGGTCCGGACTCGAAAGTAGGGGCGACAACACCCTCCAGAGCTTGCGGCCGGATTATAATCTCCAAATAAGGTCTTAAGCGCTAGCCATGGCCATGACTAGGGCTCGAGACCTACACGGAGATTATAGTCCCTACGGCCGTGAGCCCCACTCGTCAAAGTCCACTCAAAGGGTCTCTCTGCAAGTTCTAGAGAAACAAGCAAAACTTGAGTTTTGAGTTTTTAGTGCTCTCAAACACTTGGGTCGTGGATAAACACCAATCAAAATGTCTAGTAATCTATCTCGCGCCTGAGCCGTGGTGTCGATCGAGGAGGAGAACAAGATGAAGCTTGCTCACATTGGTTTTTGCACATGGCTCCTCCTTCATCCTTTAATAATCTCCCGCGTAGATCTCGTGGTTGTAGAAGGTAGCATGAGTCACACGATATGTAAGACAAACATAAAAACTTTTTTTGATCCATTCAAAATCACTTCAAGAAAGGAAGGATAATGCACTATACAATCTAGATTTCGGTGCTTACCCAAGAAGACGTGCTTCCGCGACGGACCCCGAGATCTGCAACCACCAAAAAGAAAAGAAGATGTGCTTCCGCCGACGGACCCCGTCTGCAACCTCCAAAAAAGAAAAAGAAGATGTGCTTCGCGACGGACCCCAGTCTGCAACCACCAAAAAAAGAAAAAAACTTTTGTATTTGCTTCAAAAACCACATGAAAACCCATATCTAGCTGCATGGATGTGATAAAGAGCACCACCCACGCCTAGGATGGAGACGAAGCGAAGCGGCAGGCCCCCTCGCGGTTTCGAACCGCTCTCTACTCTTGTTTGCTTGAGATGAGTTTGGAAAGTCGGGGCCGGAGAAGAGGTGAGAAGAGTACTACTAGTACAGTAGGTGTAGTATGGGGAGAAGGAACCGGAAGAGACGAGAGAGTGAGAGACTGGCGAGAGAAAACTGCCCATAGTAGCACTATAAAGGAATCCGAGGTGGCAATGTAGAGTGTTCGATCTGCACACCATGGTCCCACGGTTAATGTAAAAGGGCGTAAACTTGTGTCTATTTTGAAATTTTCAAACATTGTTTGGAGGTACTAGGACTATGGGAGAATTAGGAATTTGGCCCCTGAAAAAAGTTTGTCCTCTACTCTATCCCAACTACCATCATGTTCCTAGTCAAAAAAAAAAAAAAAACTACCATCGTGTGGGCCTACTTGTAATTTTATCTAAATACATAACGTATATCCATGTGATATCTTGTTTTGAAGAATTAATTAAAACAAATTTAATGGTGTAGCAATCGAATTTAATTTAGATTTTTGGTTTCTCGCTTGGTGTAAAACATTTTTAGGTATTTCAAATTGTGGGGCCCGCCGGTGGCCATTTTCTCTCGCTCTCTAATTAATCCGACGCTTTTGCGACAAGGAACCGAGAAGCATTCACGTTGCCACCCGCGGCCGTCTCCCGTCTCTCGCCTCTGCCGGCAGCCAGTCCCCTCGTAGTATTGTTGGAAAAGGTTTTGGCCAAAACTTTTTTGGGAAATATAAAAAACTTGTCGTTCGGCCCATCCTCGCAGTTGTCATCTTCACCAAAGACGGGGTCTCGTAGAATCGTAATCATGATGATGACATGCCTGAACACCGTAATGCACGAGGTGTACTTGTACATCGAGGGTCACGTATGGAGTCATTTCACATGCCGTTCGACCGAGAGAGAGAGAGAAGGAGGTGAGTGTTCGATGCCAAATTTGTTTCAACACAAGGCCAAAATTTGCCTCTTTTACTGAACAAATCAAAATTTGAATTCGTTTGTTGAGCCACAATGCACAAACTAGCAATACAAAAGTTCAATCTGATTCTTGAAGAGCTAGAGCATTCCAAATTTGAACAATTTTTTATAATATAACAACATTACGGATAACAAAGTTGTTTTGCTAGCGCCTGATTTTGGTGATTTAATAGTATTCCGTGAGACATAACA
>JADLZK010001174.1:0-86209 GCA_015847255.1 Hyparrhenia diplandra | reverse complement strand
CCCGATTAGATATCAATTTACCAAGCTCAAGTTAACAGATCACTTACCAGATTGTGTATCTAATCATAGATGTTCCGTCCCCAAAGATTTGCCCATTCCAAGGACGTGGCTATTCGAATAGATTCAATTAACTCTGCAGAGGTGTACAAATTTCCCCCACACGATAGGCACAAAGGCCTTACACCGTGACGCCATTGGTTCTCGACAGCCTAACGAGATTCCGTACCCGCTGATGCCTCCTAGGTATATCGGTATAATCCTCACCACAACTTCAGTGGGTTGGAAGGATAACACATCACCCTAGGGATGACGATTACCCCTAGACAATACGGTGATACCAAATCACCCGCGCTTTACTGTGTAATACCTTATTACCCAACCTATACCGGCCAACACCAAACCCAATCATCAATCATAAATATGTGCACCTAGCACCGCGCCATCGCGCCCAAACACTTACGTGAAGATCACTCAAGATCCACGCCAACCGACCATGGGGCCACTCTCCCTATGTCCGCCCCCGATAGGTCGCTTTGCCTCACGCCGCCACCTTAGATCCGAACTATACCTCAACCCAACGGGGTGTGGAATCAAGCCGTCCCATATCGGCGTGTGGTTGTAATGTAATATTACACTAGGTAGAAGGTCTATGAACCGGTCCTTAGGGAGGTGAGCATCTCTCCGCGGGATTCATCCCCGATTGTGATTGGTCCACCTCCATGTAGACTATCACCACTCACCTTTTTGTTGGGAAGGTTCACATTATTACTTAAGTTAACTGGGCAGAGCCTAGCGAAATAAGCCTCACGCACATAGCCCATGAGTACTCCCCGCACCGGCTTGCCCTCCTCGGTTATACTTATCTTAATCATCTTATTAATTATTATAGTGATTAGGTCGGGTTAAGGGGGGGTAAGGACTTGCCTCTATCCGCTGAAGAGTATATCCAAGGTTTTTGTCTTGTGTGCTCCGGCTCCTGTGTCTTGGCGTAGTGATGCTCCTAGATCCGTCGGGTGGTCTCCCTGTATCAACAAACATGAAACACAAGCATAACAATCAAAGCATACGACGTTCCTACGCTGGTTAGTCTCGAGCCGATGGATAGATTACTATCTACCCTATCATTATTCTCGTAAGTTTGAAGTATGATAGATAGAGAGAATCCACCCATCAATCCGGGGTTCCTATGGGCCGGGGTTTGTGAGGTACCTGATGCCCGATAGAGAACCAAATCATATCGCTAATGTTCACTATCATGTGAACCTGAAGGACATGATAGGTTTGGTTTACTATAGGTCCGTACGGGGTTAGCGACATACGCTTAGGCATGCGTATATGCCTAGGGTTAGCAAGGTTAGGATCCTAGCCTAGGGTTAGCCACACATATGCGTATACCCGCATCGCCTATGCTGCTTTATGTGTGTAGAGGGACACGTATACTAGAGTGTCATAGGGTACACATACACAAGTATACGGCTAGGCTAGAGGGTTAGCCATGCGTAGATGTAGTCGATAGGTATATGCGTATATTTATTTATATTTCAAAATGCCACTCTATACATTTATATACATACATAACCTATCGCGTATATCTAGCATGTAGGAAAACTATGTGTATGTATATTTCGAGTATTCGTGTACGGGAGAGCGCACGTGTACAAGAATATACGATGCAAGGTGTGGGTTGGTGGAACAAATGACTAGGGTTTACGTATTCTACGACGCGATTAAATAAATTAAAAGCATACAATAAATAGAATTTAAATGGGCATCAAATAATGGAGCAATGGCATGAATAAATAGAGTATGATTTTAGAGGAATTATGAAACTGGAATGGAGGGATTTGGAGTTGAAATGAAAAGATATGAATTTCCAAAGTTTAATAGAATTTCAATAAATGAATTAAACTTTAGAAATATTTTCTGAAATTTGGAATTAGGGAAACTAGGACGTAAAGGCTTGGGTAGGATGTAGAGTGTACCTAGTTTATTTAGAAATTTTCTGGGAATTTTTGGATATATGGAAAATGGATTTCTAGTCTCCCGTGTACACTTGCCGGGTGGCTGTAGCAATTTCTACAGGCGCTGACGCGCGGGTCCAGTCCCCACCAGTGCTGACCGCACTGTGTTGTGGACTTGGTCCACGCCATTGTACACCGATCTGGGCTATGCCCTTTCCCTTCTCTTCTTCATTATAGTGGACCGGGTCCATGTATTAGAGGAGGAGGAGGCAGGTGCCTGCTACGTGGGTCCTGGTGCAGGGATAAGGTTGGATCCCTTGCTGTTCACACGCACGGCGCTCGTCTTGGTCGTTTCCTCGTTCCCGTGCGCAGAGAAAACAGAGGAAGTGGGAGGAAAGGGAAATGGGCGGCGGACGCGGCGAGCTGGGCTCCGGCGCGGTTGGCTTGGCTCGTGCGTTGGTCTGGCGGCGTGAGCGCGGCGACGGCGGCGTGTCCGTGCGCGCGGCGAGCTTCGAGGGCGCGGTGTGCGGTGGCTTGGGGCGCGGCGCGGCGTGCTGGGCTGCGCGGGGGCGCGAGGCATAGGCGGGCTTGGCGTGGTGGTGCTGCGGCGGCGAGCAGGAAAGGCGAGGTGAGCGGCGCGGCTTGGGCGGTGCGGCTTCGTCGTCGCGGCCGCGGCGTCGAGTAGGTGGGCAGGAGGGCGCGGCGTGGCTGGGACATGGTGTGGTGGAGCTCGTGCGCGTCGTGGGGAGCGGCGAGCGCGGCGTCTGCCTCGTTGGCACCGTGGCCACGGCGGGCTCGGTTGAAGACAGAAGAAGAGGGGAAAGAGATGAGAAGCAAGATCGCCGTCTCGACGCGAGCTTCGTCTCCTCCACGCTCATCCTCGACTCCGAGCTCCGGGGCGAGTTCTTGGGCGTGGCCACGGCGTAGCTCGGGCAAACAGAGGAAGGGAGGAGGGAAGCAGGTTCGCCATCTCGACGCAAGCTTCGCCTCTTCGTTCTTCCTCGACTCCGGGCTCGGCGGGGCGAGGTCTTGCGGCACCTAGGGCCGGCTATTTATAGGCGGGGCGGAGGAGGCTCTCGCCGGCGATATTTTCCGGCAAGGGTCAGTGGCGCTGCTGTTGCGAGGTCGACGGCTGCAGCGGCGACGGTGAGCTGGCATCGAGTTGTCACCGGCACAGTGAGGAAGGGGGGATGCGCGGGTCGACGGCCACAGTGGATGTCGGCGCGTGACGACGGAGGAGGGCGGGGATATTTTCCGGCATGCGTGGTGATGTGACAGCTCGGCTGCTGTGCTCCTGGCGTTGACCTGTGCACAGCGATGGTGGGGAAGGGGGAGCCAGAGGGAGGGGAAGGAAATGACAGCTGGGCCCCGCTTGTCATATGGAGAAGGAGAGGGGTCCTATTGGGCTGCTGTTGTTTCTGCTGTTGGACCAAAGCTGGGCCGGCTGCTGCTTGGGTCACGAGAGAATGAGCCCGTGGCCATTCTTATTTCCATTTTCCATTTCCTTTCTCATTTTCCATTTGTAATATGTTTATATATATATATACACACAAATATTTACGTGTGCATATATATATGTAGGTAGGTAACCATGCTCCTATGTATATTTATATACTTATTTGGAATACACATACATAGGTTTGTTCATGAATTTATGTGTATCCCTATGTATATTATTATTTGTATATAAATATATATAGGAGATGACTCTTTTATTTCCCGTGAGAATAAATAAACTAAGTATTTTCCATGATTGAGATTGGGAGGTTGTGGATGGTTAGAAAATCAAAGAGAAGGTCAAGGGAACTATTTGGTGAATTAGTGGCAAGGAGATAAGGGGTTTTTGACGAGGGGTAAAATAAGGGATAGATCAAGGGGTTTATTAGGTGAAGGGTGACAAGGAGAAGGTCAAGGAAATATTTGGAGAAAAAGGATGATCAAGGAATATATTACTAGATGCCAAAACAAATTCTAGCTCAACAAACATACAAAGCAAGCAATCATTCAAACAAGGTCTAAATCTATATGGTGAATTTTGATGCGGGGTTTTCAAAAACGGGTTTTTGGTCGAAAGGGAAAAGTAAAGTCGGGTTTTAGTTGTAATTATAAAAAGTTCAAATTTTTAGTGAATTTTAAAATGATGCAAAATTACGGTGTTACAAATCTACCCCACTTAGAAGAATCTCGTCCCCCGAGATTCAGGTAAACTAGAGAGAAAACCTAGAAAATAATCTAGAAGAATTTAGAGGGAGGTGGGTTACGATATCTTACATGCTATTCCACGGGAGTCTTCGATCTTACGGTTGTGATAGGGAAGTCTTGGTCTTGATAACTACCTGATCTGTCACTACTCGACCGCTACTCTGTTATACTCTTCTTGTACTTCGGTCTTGTACCACTCGATCCCGATTTTTTTTTCCCAATTCTTTAGGCTATGCTACCCCACTTAGAAAAATTCGACTTACATTTGCCTTTTCTCGAATGCCGACTATTCTTGATTCTCCAGTCGTAGAGTTTCTTGTGGTTACTTGGATTTTCTATGCATACCACTCCTATTTATTTTCTTACGGTGCTACCCCACTTAGAAAGTCCTTGAGCTTCAATCCTTCTAGGTTCATACGGTGCTACTTGTATGTCCGGGTCCCTTTCTCGCTTTTTTTTTTTGAAAATCGCTTCTCCTTGGTAAAGGGTCCGGATAGCTTCATTCTCGGGCACCTATGTTTCTTTTGCTTGGCTTCTTCTTCTCGAAGAGTGGAGGGGGTACTCTCGAGATGATGACTCTTGCATGTATAGGGAAAACCGATCCTTTGCGGGGTGTTGGTGAAGCATTGTCCGCTTTGACCGGTGGTTGGTGGTCTTCATCGGCTTGTGATTTTCTGGCTTGATAGTTGGTGTGTCTTGCTAGGGAAGCCTCTTGGTTCGGTCTTCTTGTCATGTAGTGGCAAAAGATTGGGAAATTCCACCCTCGTCTTCTTCTCTTGATAACCGTTGGGGAGCCTTCTTGGTGTCTTCATATTTCTTCGATCCTATAACTCCTCGTGGCATCTTAGTGCTTCTTGCTTCTGGGCAATGTTGTCTCGACTTCTTGTCCACCTTCTTCGTCAATCTTCAACTCGTAAAATGCATTCTCGGCTTCTTCTTGGGGTACCCGTTGGTGAGCTTCATCTTGCAGCGATCCTTAACTTCTTCTTGGACCCTTTGGGGTTGGCGGCACTTGAGTAGTGTGGCTTATATGGGTGACCGTTGTTGTTGGTGTGTCGTCTTGACGATCTAGGGTTGCCATGGCGTAACTGGGGTGCCTTTAACACTTGACTGTCATGTTGTCTAGGGCTCTTGCAAACTATCAACTGTACTCTTCCTCGGACCGAATAAGGTGAAATGTTGTCACTATGTTGGTGGATTCTGATATCTCTTGTTCATTCCTGGTCTTCTAGCGAAATTCCCAAATCTTCCTTTGTCTTCGAAATGTGTCCAATGTAATTGTGTTCTTTTGTATAATCTCCCAGGATGTTTGCTACATGGTTAGTGGAGCTAATACAAAATGGAAAGAAAACATCTACTCCTAGGAAATACAATCAGGAGGGGGAGAATTTCTAGAGGGGGATTCGTAACTACCCAGAAGAAAACAAGCAAGCATAGACTACTTTCGTATCTCTATAGTCTAGGGTTGCTTTACTCCAAGTCCCATGAAACTAACCTATACTACTAGGCTTTGATCTACTTGCGATTTTGAAGGGGATAAGAAGAGAGAAAAAAACTGTTTTCGAAATAGATCTCAAGGTAAGGTAGGGGTCAAGGTGTAAGCAAAACTTTTGAAAACAACTCATTCTATCTAACGTCCATTCTAAGGGTTTATCCTACAGTCCAAGTATAGCTCTGATACCACTCTGTCACACCCCATTTATGAGGTTCCTTAATCACACGTATTTGCGCCAGGATCACGCACAAATACGCCTAATTAAGTATAGATATGATATCAAAAACTATACTTTTATTGCTATGGAGAAAATATGATACAGGGTTTGGGTTTACATGACTCGGCCATAGGCCTACTATTATAAACCTATCAGAGATCCTACGCAGCACCTATAACAGGGCTCCATTCCTACAGGCAAGCTTGGAGTGCGGACAAACCCCTGGACTTACTCCTATTGCACGTTCCTATAACTTGATCACAGCATCATCACGTAGCTCTTCATGTTCGTCTTCGTCTTCAAGAGTGTCCTCCTTGTAATCCCATCTTCGTGTCGTCCTTCGTAGCTCGATTCCCTTGGATACACTCCTGCAGCTGGCATTCTAAAAATAGAAATAGAAGGGTGAGTACTTTCGTACTCAGCAAGTCCCAACCGGAGGGTGAAAGGTTACCATTAAGGGTTGGTCCCTAGTAGAGTTTAGCTACTCCCACTAGTTCCCGATTAGATATCAATTTACCAAGCTCAAGTTAACAGATCACTTACCAGATTGTGTATCTAATCATAGATGTTCCGTCCCAGCATTTGCCCATTCCAAGGACGTGGCTATTCGAATAGATTCAATTAACTCTCGCAGGGTGTACAAATTTCCCCACACGATAGGCAATAGCTTACACCGACGTCATTGGCTCGACAAGCCTAACGAGATTCCGTACCCGCTTGGATGCCTCCTAGGTATATCGGTATAATCCTCACCACAACTTCTCGGGGTTGGAAGGATAACACATCACCCTAGGGATGACGCATTACCCTAGACAATACGGTGATACCAAATCACCCGCGGCTTTACAGGTAATACCTTATTACCCAACCTATACTGTCAACACCAAACCCAATCATCAATCATAAATATGTGCACCTAGCACTGCGCCACTGCGCCCAAACACTTACGTGGAAGATCACTCAGCATCCACGCCAACCGGACCATGGGGCCACTCTCCCTATGTCTGCTCCTGATAGGTCGTTTGCCTACGCCGGCCACCTTGGATCTGAACTATACCTCAACCCAACGGGTGTGGAATCAAGCCGTCCCCATATCGGGCGTGTGGTCAGACGTAATATTACACTAGGTAGAAGGTCTATGAACCGGTCCTTAGGGAGGTGAGCATCTCTCCGCGGGATTCATCCCCGATTGTGATTGGTCCACCTCCATGTAGACTATCACCACTCACCTTTTTGTTGGGAAGGTTCACATTATTACTTAAGTTAACGGCAGAGCCTAGCGAAGCCTCACGCACATAGCCCATGAGTACTCCCGCACGGCTTGCCCTGGTTATACTTATCTTAATCATCTTATTAATTATTATAGTGATTAGGTCAGGTTAAGGGGGGGTAAGGACTTGCCTCTATCCGCTGAAGAGTATATCCAAGGTTTTTGTCTTGTGTGCTCCAGCTCCTGTGTCTTGGCGTAGTGATGCTCCTAGATCCGTCGGGTGGTCTCCGGTATCAACAAACATGAAACACAAGCATAACAATCAAAGCATACGACGTTCCTACGCGGGTTAGCTCTGGGAGCTGATGGATAGATTACTATCTACTCCTATCATTATTCTGTAAGTTTGAAGTATGATAGGATAGAGAGAATCCACCCATCAACGGGGTTCCTATGGGCTGGGTTTGTGAGGTACGGATGCCTGATAGAGAACCAAATCATATCGCTAATGTTCACTATCATGTGAACCTGAAGGACATGATAGGTTTGGTTTACTATAGGTCCGTACGGGGTTAGCGACATACGCTTAGGCATGCGTATATGCCTAGGGTTAGCAAGGTTAGGATCCTAGCCTAGGGTTAGCCACACATATGCGTATACCCGTACGTCGGGCATGCTTTATGTGTGTAGAGGACACGTATACTAGAGTGTCATAGGGTACACATACACAAGTATACGGCTAGGCTAGAGGGTTAGCCATGCGTAGATGTAGTCGATAGGTATATGCGTATATTTATTTATATTTCAAAATGCCACTCTATACATTTATATACATACATAACCTATCGCGTATATCTAGCATGTAGGAAACTATGTGTATGTATATTCGAGTATTCGTGTACGGGAGAGCGTACACGTGTACAAGAATATACGATGCAAGGTGTGGGTTGGTGGAACAGCGAAGCTAGGGTTTACGTATTCTACGGCACGCGATTAAATAAATTAAAAGCATACAATAAATAGAATTTAAATGGGCATCAAATAATGGAGCAATGGCATGAATAAATAGAGTATGATTTTAGAGGAATTATGAAACTGGAATGGAATGAGGGATTTGGAGTTGAAATGAAAAAGATATGAATTTCCAAAGTTTAATAGAATTTCAATAAATGAATTAAACTTTAGAAATATTTTCTGGAAATTTGGAATTAGGGAAACTAGGACGTAAAGGCTTGGGTAGGATGTAGAGTGTACCTAGTTTATTTAGAAATTTTCTGGGAATTTTTGGATATATGGAAAATGGATTTCTAGTCTCCCGTGTACACTTGCCGGGTGGCTGTAGCAATTTCTACAGGCGCTGACGCGCGGGTCCAGTCCCCCACCAGTGCTGACCGCACTGTGTTGTGGACTTGGTCCACGCCATTGTACACCGATCTGGGCTATGCCCTTTCCCTTCTCTTCTTCATTATAGTGGACCGGGTCCATGTATTAGAGGGAGGAGGAGGCAGGTGCCTGCTACGTGGGTCCTGGTGCAGGGATAAGGTTGGATCCCTTGCTGTTCACACGCACGGCGCTCGTCTTGGTCGTTTCCTCGTTCCCATCACATGTATGGAGGCGTACGTGGCACAGTTTTAGATGTACATTCTGAGGCGATTCTTTTGAGTGCCAGCAGAGAAAACAGAGGAAGTGGGAGGAAAGGGAAATGGGCGGCGGACGCGGCGAGCTGGGCTCCGGCGCGGTTGGCTTGGCTCGTGCGTTGGTCTGGCGGCGTGAGCGCGGCGACGGCGGCGTGTCCGTGCGCGCGGCGAGCTTCGAGGGCGCGGTGTGCGGTGGCTTGGGGCGCGGCGCGGCGTGCTGGGCTGCGCGGGGGCGCGAGGCATAGGCGGGCTTGGCGTGGTGGTGCTGCGGCGGCGAGCAGGAAAGGCGAGGTGAGCGGCGCGGCTTGGGCGGTGCGGCTTCGTCGTCGCGGCCGCGGCGTCGAGTAGGTGGGCAGGAGGGCGCGGCGTGGCTGGGACATGGTGTGGTGGAGCTCGTGCGCGTCGTGGGGAGCGGCGAGCGCGGCGTCTGCCTCGTTGGCACCGTGGCCACGGCGGGCTCGGTTGAAGACAGAAGAAGAGGGAAAGAGATGAGAAGCAAGATCGCCGTCTCGACGCGAGCTTCGTCTCCTCCACGCTCATCCTCGACTCCGAGCTCCGGGGCGAGTTCTTGGGCGTGGCCACGGCGTAGCTCGGGCAAACAGAGGAAGGGAGGAGGGAAGCAGGTTCGCCATCTCGACGCAAGCTTCGCCTCTTCGTTCTTCCTCGACTCCGGGCTCGGCGGGGCGAGGTCTTGCGGCACCTAGGGCCGGCTATTTATAGGCGGGGCGGAGGAGGCTCTCGCCGGCGATATTTTCCGGCAAGGGTCAGTGGCGCTGCTGTTGCGAGGTCGACGGCTGCAGCGGCGACGGTGAGCTGGCATCGAGTTGTCACCGGCCCAGTGAGGAAGGGGATGCGCGGGTCGACGGCCACAGTGGATGTCGGCGCGTGACGACGGAGGAGGGCGGGGATATTTTCCGGCATGCGTGGTGATGTGACAGCTCGGCTGCTGTGCTCCTGGCGTTGACCTGTGCACAGCGATGGTGGGGAAAGGGGAGCCAGAGGGAGGGGAAGGAAATGACAGCTGGGCCCCGCTTGTCATATGGAGAAGGAGAGGGGTCCTATTGGGCTGCTGTTGTTTCTGCTGTTGGACCAAGCTGGGCCGGCTGCTGCTTGGGTAACGAGAGAATGAGCCCGTGGCCATTCTTATTTCCATTTTCCATTTCCTTTCTCATTTTCCATTTGTAATATGTTTATATATATATATACACACAAATATTTACGTGTGCATATATATATGTAGGTGGCCATGCTCCTATGTATATTTATATACTTATTTGGAATACACATACATAGGTTTGTTCATGAATTTATGTGTATCCCTATGTATATTATTATTTGTATATAAATATATATAGGAGATGACTCTTTTTATTTCCCAGAGAATAAATAAACTAAGTATTTTCCATGATTGAGATTGGGAGGTTGTGGATGGTTAGAAAATCAAAGAGAAGGTCAAGGGAACTATTTGGTGAATTAGTGGCAAGGAGATAAGGGGTTTTGACGAGGGGTAAAATAAGGGATAGATCAAGGGGTTTATTAGGTGAAGGGTGACAAGGAGAAGGTCAAGGAAATATTTGGAGAAAGGATGATCAAGGAATATATTATTAGATGCCAAAACAAATTCTAGCTCAACAAACATACAAGCAAGCAATCATTCAAACAAGGTCTAAATCTATATGGTGAATTTTGATGCGGGGTTTTCGAAAACGGGTTTTTGGTCGAGCGGGAAAAGTAAAGTCAGGTTTTAGTTGTAATTATAAAAAGTTCAAATTTTTAGTGAATTTTAAAATGATGCAAAATTACGGGTGTTACAACAGAGCGGCCGAAGAGGGACAACAAAGGCTACCACCGTACTACTTTTTGTAGGCACCACCACTCATGTCTCTTGTTGTTGGTAGCAATAATAGCACTGTGGGCGTGGCGAAGTGTGAATCGATTAGTCCGCCGCAGCTTGTAACGCCACCACAAATAAGTCGTGACAGATTTACGGCGCGTCAACCAAACATGCCCTAATAATTTTGTTAGTAAACCAATTACTAACCAAAATCTTGGCTTGCTAAACCTATAATATGGTAGATTTTGGGGGATGAACGTAACCAAGGAGACCTTAAATTCCTTTGGATGGAATGGCTGATCTCTGGTGTTGACGTTCTCAACTGGAGCCTGTCGTCGTCCCCTACCAAAAAACGGAGCATATGTCGTCGTGCAGTGCAGAAAAGTTTTAATGGTGAAAGCGACTATAGTCGTCTTTCGCTGTTCGATCAGTCCTGGTCGTGTCGTGACGTATGTGTAATGCTGGCGTTGTTTCGATACATGGTTGCCAAATCTATTCAGCACCATACCAGTCGTAGAGTAACATCGCAACGCATAATTGAACTGAACGCCAGAAACACGCAAGAATCCACCGACAAGAAGAAGAAGAATGGACCGTCCGGCCAACTGCCATGCCGTAGCAAGTAGCGAAACGAAGCAAACGGGCCAGCCATGCGCCACGCGTAACGAATTAATTAGGCGTAGTGTGGAGGGCCTCTGCGTAAAAGCTCCATGACCCCACCCCCCACGACCATCCACACCACGGGACGGGAGCCGAGGAGAGCACCCGATGGTCCGTCCTATGGTGCCCACGGGCCCACGCGACAGTCTGGTGGGCCCCGCTGTGTATATTCGTGGATTTGCCCGTTTCATCAAATCTGGAACCGAACGAACCGGCCGGCGTGCGTTGGCGACGAGGCCGAGCGTGCGCGGAGTAACCGAGCCGGCCGTGCGTGCGTGGACCGCGGTCGGCCTCGGGCGCGTGCGTGCGTGCGCGGACCGAGCCCCGGAAGACGGCCCCGGCCAACTCGGCGGGGCCGCAGCGTAGCGTAGTTTTTGGCCCGGGCCTGAAACACCACCGGTGGCCGGCGCGGCCCGAGAAGGACACGACCAGGTGGTCCGTCTCCGTCACATGAAACAGCGTCATTTTTTCCACGGCAAACTCTGGAACATAGCAAAATCAACAATTGCCTATAAGTCATGGCGTAGCATGTGGGGATATAAAACGAACAACACGCAGATATTAATATCATCATATATGTCATGGTACAATAGAAACCAAACATACATGCTTTAGCACCAATCTAAAAACACAAGAAACAAGAGTTGGGGAGCACAAGGCAAAGGCTGAGTCTACGCTAAATTAGATTGTTGAGACATGCAAGAACATGATCTCAGGTTGTTGCTCTTTACTTCGCCTGTACTAATCTACCAGCAAACAGAAGGCACCTTTAAGGTCACGATCATTTGATCCAAGAAAAAGCCAATTCGTCTCTCCACACACACACCTTTCCTATTAATTTTTTAACATATATAAGGGGATGAGCTCTTTTGATTAAGAAAAAAAGAAACTAGTTTATAAGAAAATTCAGGCATGAAACTTTATGGACCCACAGAAAAACCTTTAAAACCAGAAATAAGCCCTAGCAACTAATCCATGCCAACCTAATTACACAAAGAGGCATGTGTCCTCACTGCTGAGCTTATCACAAGCAAAAGAGAGTAACTCTGACTTTCTATGACGAACATCGTTAAAAAGGCCCTAACATGCCTTCCATTAGGCTTGGTTCCATGCAAGCAGACAATGGTGCTTCTGGTATCTCCTACAAGACTATGTACAAAGTCTTGCCTCGTGCCGTGTCATTTAGTTCCCTCCATAAAAACTTAGATAGGCATGGCGTGAAAAGAGTCCTTGAGCAACACACAAGCGGTGCAAGGAAGCATATATGATCTACTTAACATGGCTAGTCCGTCAAGGACACTGAGTGCCACCATCGGCTTGATGACAAGGTCAAACACTAGACCTTTGAAGAGATTGACGTAGTGTAGCAAGGTCGTCTCTAGAGTTTTGCCTTCTTCCTGTGTGACCTAGGAACTCACATCATGGTCGTTGGCAGTTACAAATGCAAAGTTCACGACGCAAAACCTGCTCCAAGGAAAAGTCTTTCACCTTTTGTTGATATGATCTGTGAGTACCATAGGTGTTCCTTGTTCCTGACCCACTCAGCTACCAATGACATTCATAGACGTCCTCATGGGGGGCGGGGGCATGTTGTATGAGGGAACGGCAAATCAAGTGGAAGGAGGCTAGAGGGTCGCCGGTGATCTAAGATAGGCATTGGTAGGTGAGTATTCTGGGGTGACACACGAGATGGGCCATGCTTGTAGTGGAGGCGGGGCGGCGGCAGTGGTGGACCTAGGGAAACACACAATGGCTTGCGATGGGCACAAGGAGAAGGCGTATACATAGTTTTGTTATTTCTCTTGTCGTCATCGCTCTTCAAGCCTCTTGTGCCCATCGGTGCGGCTCTCCTTAGTAGCATGACCGATGTGGGCGTTTGGAGGAATGTGGGGTGTGTGTGTGTGTGTGTGTGTGTGTGTGTGTGTGTGTGTGGTGTGTGTGGTGTGTGGGTGGGGGTAAGGGGTTGACACACAACAAGATTCATGGGGGAGGGGGTTGCAAGCTTGGGTAGTAGCAGTATATGTGGATAGAGCAAGACGCGGGGATAGAGGCAACAATGGTGGCTGCGGGTTGGAGTGACACAATCTCTGTTATGGTTCCACTTTATTTTTGTAGTTACTTAGGCCTTTTTTAGCGCTTTTCCTCGAGAGCTTTGTTGAAAGCCCAAAACAACTCTGTCTTCTCTTTTCTCATGGAAAAGTGGTTTCTCCCATTTGGCAGCATCTGAACCGGAGTCAGAGAGAAGCCTTATCAAACAAGACCTAATGTTAACTTATCAAACGAGACCTAATATCAATTTGTCGTTTGTAGTCCTCTCACCTGCAAATTGTTAATTCATTCCTCAAACTCTTAGTCCGTTTGGTTGTTGCAGATTGGCTACCGAGTGTCGGGTATACCTGGAACGTCTATTTTTCATGTAAAATTAATTTGATCCATATGATTATTTTTACAAGTTATGTGTAATTTCTGTATTCCACACATGCTCTAAAACTATCAATTGCCATCTCGGGCTTGAAAGTTGATCTATACATTCTATTTTTCACTCAATTTCTTACACGTGAATCTAATTTATTCACAAACCAAATGTCTCTCTTAGAGCAAGTATAATGGATAGCGAATAGCAGGCGAAATGCCAATGTGGAAGAGTGAGAACACATGAGAGAGAAGAAACGAGCGATTCATGAGTCGGCAGCGGGGAGCGGGCGCATGCGCGCTTGTGGGGCCGCTACCCCCGCTTCTGCGTCCCTCATTCGCTATTCCTTCCTGTGATTCCGTTCACAACATTAAATTTGTGTGGGACCCACCACCAGGAGCTCGGCTGCTCTGCTAAGCTGGAGCGGGAGACGCCCGCACGCCGGCGTAACTATTAGACCTGCTCTTAACGAGATGGTCCACACAACCGATCGTGTTGTAACTTAAATGATTCCATTTTAGGCAAAATTCGTGCGTGAAGCGGAGGCTAGAATATTAATATATATATTTTTTTTCTAAAAAGAATTTATGTGTTTGCTCTTACAGTTTCTATATTTTTTTTGTGTTTGGAAACGGGATTTTTTTTTTTGAACCCCGAAAGGCCTAAACTAGCGAAAATAGGGAAACCGAGAGCTATTCTCAGTCTCAGATCTCTGTTTGTCGCCGCCTCTTTCTCAGGCCCAGTCAGCCATTTACCGTCAACAATGACCGACGATCCCCTGGACTCGTCGCCGTCGGCGTCCGCCGCCGCCGCTGCCGCTGCCGGCGGAGTCTCCTCCGCCCCCGCCCCAGCGCTCCGGCCGCGGCGGGAGCCATTTGAGTATGGGCTCCTGCCGATTCCCAAGTTGGTCTTCCCGGAGGGCACGCTGACGCAAACCCTATCCCAGCTGAAGGAGAAGCTCGCGCCTGGGGGACCGCGTGTGGGCGCCGCAGCACTCGCTGAGGCGCTGCAGATCCCTGCCGAGCAGGCGGCGCTGGCGCTCGGGACGCTCGCTGCGGTGCTACCCGCGGAGGATCCGGAGCTCGGCGAGGACGGCGCGGGGAATGCCGACCTCCGCGACCTGCTTCTCTTCCTCTACATCCAGTCCTACAAGCGCCTCGTGCCGCGCGCGCACAAGGACTCGCCCGCCGTCGCGGATGTTTGGCCGTCCACCTCAGCCTTCGATGGATGCCTGTCCGCGCTATCGCCGATCCAGGTCAGGCCCCGATCACATCCTCCAGGGTGCTAGTTCGATAGCTCCTCTAGAATGGCCTGTGATACCGCTTCTATTTCGGGCTTGTGGTTAGTATATGTGCTAGATTGGAGTGGGACAGAGTGATTCCCATAAATTGATTTTGGTGGTTGCTAAAAAAAAATGATTTTGGTGCGAAACTGTATGCTTCTTCCAACATATACATATTATGGATCTCTGCTACAACATATACATGAGAATAAGAAATAATAATATTGTGATGCTTAATGTCTGGTTTCAGTTTGAAGTACATTTCTAACAACCAATAAATAAAGGTGTCAGGTGTTTGCTTCATTATGAGAACATGAGAAGGCTTTACATTGTTCCCAGTTCTGTACCATTATTTTTTGATGAAATCCTTACAAATTATTTTGGTTATAGGAATGTATCAGAAGATGCATTTTTGTGAATATTTTTACGGTAATTTTGTACATTTTACCATTTGATTATGACAATGAATATTTTTGTGAATATATCAGAGTATGGAAGTTTATGACTGTTACAGTTTGTAGGAAATGGGGCGTCTGATTATTTCATTAACATTTAAATTTTTGATTTGTTCAAGTGTTTTTTATTGACACATGGGGTGGAACTTGTAAAATATCGAAAGTTTTTTCTCAATATGTGATTCCCAATGTTGCATTCTCGATATGTGATTCCCAATGTTGCACTCTAACTGTAACTGTTGCATATCAAAATGTGCTCTTTCTTTATTGCAATTTTATGCCTTTTTTTTTTTCTAAAAATGCTGTGAGACTGTAAGGTCATATGCCACAAAAATTGATGCTTATTGCATTAGGCTCCCAGAAAGTTGTAAAACTAAGAAATTCATGCACCTTGTTGACAATCTACAAACAACATTTTTTGTTCCAAAGCCTATAACAAGTTCGATTTTACTTACTGACTAATTCAGAAGGTGGTTTACAAGGCTTGAGTAATGCAAAATACTGCACTGCAAAATATGGTTAGCGTTTTGGCTAACCTCCTGCTAAATTCTATAGCCTGCGATTTTTCCATGGATTATGCAATATGGCAGAGTTGCACTGTCCTCTTTTTCATGATCGCCACTACATCCTTACTTTTTTTTTTTGTTATTGCCATTCTTGCAAGTTGCAACATCTATTTTGTTGGCAGTATGGAGAGTTGGAGACACATAGCTTTTATTTCTTATTTGTCAACTCTTAGATATATGTTTATGCCATTTTGCAGTTTGTACGCAGCAATAGTCGCCGTTTATGCCTTCTCAAGCAGATGAAGAATCTCATCAACTATCATATTTACAAAAGCATATGGCCAACATTCTAACACTTTTAGCGGATTCTGTTGATGGAGAGGGAGATGATTCTATGGTTAGTTGTGGCTTTGTATATTCTTGTATACATGTTTGTTTCTCTAAGTTGATATAATTATTTAAATTGATTAACATCAATGGAGGCAAAGATGTGTGCAGATTGTAGAGAACAATGCTAGGATGTCTCTGTCACACCTAAAACTATTCAAACTGAAGCTCTTGATTGTCATTTTGAATATCAAACATGAGACTACAACACCAAAAACTGTCAACTGTTTCTGTAGTAGATCATATGAATACCGTATAGCTTTGTTTTCACATTTTTCAGACAATCCTATTGACATGCACTGGAAACTACCCAAATATTCTACTTTACAATTTTTTGTCCTTTATGCTTATGAGTGAGCTAAAAACAGTGAAAACTACCTGAAGTAACTCCAGCTTCGTAGTGATTGCTACTAGTGAGGTAAAATGATATAATGAAAAGCAAGGATCACTTTTTGTGATCTCGATGAGTCAGGACGAACTGGGCAAGATACTCCTGTAGGCTGTTGATCATCATGTTACCTCACATAAACCTCATTTTGGTAGCATGAAGAATGTAATATTTTTGTATGTTGCCTAGAAATTTTGTTGGCAGATCGCAAAAATATAGCTTGCTAATCTTCTAAAAACACATGAAATACTTAAAGATTTTGGCGAGTAGTTTTGGATGAACGATTAATTACTATTGCAGAACACAGCACATCCACAGTTCTGTTGTAATGCTTCTGCTCTGAAAAAAAATATCATGAATGTATTGTGGGATGTGCTTACGTTGAAGATTCACTGAGTTCTAAGTATTGCTTTATGTGCAGGTATTGACAATGGAGACTTTTGAGCACCTTGGATTTTTGTTGCATCTGTCTGAAGGAACTCCTTTAAGCCAAGCAGCTACTTTTTTTGCAAATTCGGATCCAGACATGCCTGCTGCTCCTGTACCTGCTACTCTGGTACATGATTGGATCTTGCAGCATATAGCTTCAGCATTAGATTTTATGGCAGAGAAGTCTGCGGCAAAAGAAAACAGCCAACATAATGCGTTTGATCCTGATATCACAATGTCTGATGCTGTCACGAATACAAGAATTCATAGCAGCTCACCTACTGGCACTTCTGCACCAAACTATCCTGGGTACTACCGAAACACATCATTTGTGGAGGGTTGCTCTAAAACTTCAGTTGTCAAACAAGCATCGGATCTAAAAGGGCATTCAATAAAGGTATGTGTGTGTTTGTTTTTATGTGGACAACAGAAACTGAATACAGACTGAATATGCTTATCCTATGCCCTTTGTATTGTACCTTCAAGACTGGAATTTCAAACCTGCAATTGCAACTGGCAGTGATTAATGACCCTGAAAAAATGTTTTTGTAGGTTTTGAACTGCCATGATTCTGTTATTTACATTTTAGCTCCACTGAAGTACGCAACCGTCTATGGATGTTCTGACACTACCATTATTCTTGGTGCTGTTGGTAAGGTATGTTCCATATGGTTTTACTATGCAAGACTGGGATTCCAGGATGACTTTGTATTCCAATGCACACCTTTCAATAAGAATTCTATTCTATAGTTTTCACCTTCTAGATTTAAATATCTGTCACCATATTCTGTTTTGAGCCATAAGATGTTCTATGTTATCAGGTTGTTAAAGTGGAGCATTGTGAACGTGTACAAATTATTGCAGCTTCAAAACGAATCTGTATTGCCAATTGTCGTGAATGTATCTTCTATTTGGGAGTAAATCACCAACCACTTATTGTGGGTGACAACCATAAATTACAAGTGAGTTTTGCTCTTCCATCTGTGCTCCCCTCCTGCACTCATCGGATGTGTATCAGTATATGGTAATCTGTAATGTGTCAATATTCTTCTTCTTATTTTAAGGATAAAGAACATCATGGACAGTTGGAAGGTAAAAAACAGTAGGGTTCAGATATACAGAAATAATATGTTGAACCTCCTCATGGCCTGGGGATGGATAGTAGCGTGGATGTAGGATATATGTATGGAGGGGATGAGTAGCCGAGCGCTTGAAGTTGGGCGCCGTGGTGCCGGCGTTGTTGAACTGAAGGTTAGGGATGAAAGGGAATTTGTTTTAACTTCTTGATTGCTTAACTCATGGGATTACAAACTGCATATAGTCCCCTTCTCCACTATATTAACTAACTCAAACTCTTATAAACGAAGCTACTGCGATTCCAACGAACTCTCAACAAATCCTAAACAAACTCTGTCTGGCCACTTGAACTGGACGTATTCGTTTTGGCCATTGGTTCTGGTCTGCTATGATGCCGTCTCTGGTACATCTGGCCATACATGACAAACCCAAGTGTGATTTTATTTGTTCATTTTGATTTCAATAATCTCTGCTTTAAAATATGGCAATGCATGTACTTTAGTCTTCAACAGCTTGAGTACTTTATTTTGTATTTTAACAGGTTGCCCCATTTAATACTTATTATCCACTACTTGGGGATCATTTGGCACAAGTTGGTGTGGATCCTAATGTCAACAAGTGGGACCAACCTTTTGTGTTGGGAGTTGTTGATCCACATGATTCGTTATCTCATCCTGCTGGGGTTTCTGACGTACTGGCCGAGTCCGCCAGTTGTCTAGATCCTGATCTATTTACAAACTTTTTGGTATGTGAGCTAAGCTATATGTTCCCTGCATTATTATTATCTTGCACTAGACTTGAAAAAACTCAAATGCAGTAAAAGATTTAAGCGTTTTATGATGAGCAGATCTCTTGCTTTGACAACATGTTGCATGTGATGCATTTGCATTAATAAGGTTACTCAATTTTGCAGTTTTATTTTGTACATAGCAGCTGGAGTAGGAACCTAGATAAATATATGTTGTGTTTTGGTTCTGTAAAAATGACATCTGATGCATTTTAAATGACTTTAGTGTGCATTTTTTCTTGCAAAATAAAAAAAATGATAGTCAGCTAATTCTCTATGCAGATTCCTAGTTGGTTTGAAGTAGAAGGACCTACCAAATACAATCCGTTTACCTTGCCTGAAGTTTATTGGGCATCCCAAAGGAAACAGGTATATATGTCGAGCTCAAGCAACAGCAAACCTTTGTATGTAGCTTTCTAATAGTAGTTGTTTGGGTCAGAGGTGCTTATTCTGGGGAGGGAGATTTTTTGCAACATTATTTAAAACAATTTCCGTGATGTAACTCTACGAGATTGGGGAATTCAATGAGATAAGCACATGCTATTGATATATCTACAACTTTCATAAAATAAAAATGCTGTTGTGTTCTGAGACGATGATAGCTTGAAAGATGCAAGTTATTTAGTTTAAGTTTAGTTTAATACATGGATGTTGATAAAAAATATTCCATTCATTTGGATTTGTTTTCATAATCACTACTCTAGTTTAAGTACCATTATGATTTGAAATAAAAATAAATATATAAAGGATGTTTGGTTTACAGCCACATCCCGCCACGCCGAACCTGCACGCCGCAGAATGCATGGCCTCTGTTTGGTTGCAGATTAAAACGTGGCAGCCACACAAAAATAGAGAACATGCAGACTAGGATCTCGCCACACTCTGTGGTGGTCAATTCCTTCGCCACCATCTGTGGCGGCCACACATGCGGCGTGGCTTTTGATGGCCACAATCCAAACAACCCCATAGTTCCTAGCATATGTGTCACCTATAGCTTATATTATAAGGTGCATTGTTGGATCAACGGATTCGGTGGCCCCAATCTTGTTGCCAGCAGTTTGATTAGTTCTCTTTATTTATTTTCTTGAGCATGTTATGCAGAATAAAGTATTTGCACATCTTTCTGAAGTTTAACCTATTTTACATTTTCAGCATGCTTCTCTGCAAGATATTCAAAAGAATATCCGGGAACTGGACATCGATGATAACCGGAAGAAAGAATTGGCATGTGCCCTTCATGCTCAATTCAAAGATTGGTTGTATGGTAAGTTACATGTTCTGATATAACTGTGATGATAGGTTGGTGTTTACATGTCTTTTGTGTCTCTGTTTTGCTGTTTTTTTAGTTAGTCCACCATCTAACCTTTGCCTCAAGTTGACTCATGCTAGATTTCTTTTTTCCAATCTCGTGTTGTTGATTCCTTGCAAATTGTGTGGTCATAACACTAGTAGTATCGACCATCCAAAATATGTAGACCTTGTTGGGATTCCAAACATCTTGAGCTATGGAGTCTTGAAACGTGGTCAGGGATACTCTAGGGAGTTTCTTCAAGATGGTTTTGCATTAGCTATTGTTCATCACTGAACTATTCGGTCAAGTACTACACTGATTCAAGTGTCAAGATTGGTTGGTCATTTACTAAGTTGGTTATATGATCTTTCATTGCCTACTTCAGAAGTTGAAAACTGAACCCAGTGATTAGTAGTGACGACTCTAGAGGCTAAGATAGCGCTTGTATGCGGTGTGGATTTGGGATAGGGATATGAATTGGGTTATAATTTGGTGGGTTTGGGATAGTGCCAGTAGGCTAAGATAGCGCTTGCACTAGGCTTGGTTTGAGATTAAGCCAAAGAAATGAAAATGGAGGAGAGGTAATTCCGTCTTCCTTGGAAGATCGTCACCAAACCATGTTGTTGCTTCCACCCAGGCACCCACTAAGCCTGCACCATCTGTCTTGTCTTATCCCTGGCACTGGTGGGCAGCTCCACGTTTGCGCTGAAGGCTTGCTTGAGCTCGCGTTGGCGTGGTGGGTAGGCTGCCTCCGCACGTTTGTTGGCATTGTCGAGGCGTCCGTGAGCTACTTGTACTCAAGCTCAGTGAGGCATCCTGCTTCTGCTCAAGCTTGGCAAAGGCATCAGTGAGCTGTGCGGCGGGCATGGCTGCATGGGCAGACTGGGATCCAGTGCTCTCCTTGAAAGACGTCGCAGTCGATCTTGAGGGGTGTGTACTGGGCACAGTTCGCGTGGAAGGAGGTGAAAGATCAGTGCACTGCGCTATGAGTGAGTGGCACAGGCGCAGTCCGTCCTGTCGACGCTGTGGGATGGAGGTTGATAAGATCAGTGCATCCAGGTCTAGTTCATATCTTCTGGTGATAACCCTCCCCTTGGGCCTGTTCGGTTCCCAGGGAACCATGGCCTGTAACAAATCCTAGCTGGATTGCTTGTCTAATTTTTACAGCCTTTGATCCTGGTTCCTGGACAACCGAACAAGCATTGAATATCCTGGACAACTGAATACAACAGATTAAGATCGGCAGGAAATATGTAGGGGTGCTCATTTCCCTTTCCTGCAAACCAAAACATTAGGGCCTTGTTTAGATTGCTAAAATTTCTAACCTTTTTCCCACTTTCTCTCCATCACATCACAATAAATACACCAAAAGACATATGTTTGGAGTATTAAATGTAGGTAAAAAAAAAAAGCTAATTACACAGTTTAGATGTACATTGCGAGACGATTCTTTTGAGCCTAGTTACTCCATTGTAGGATGATATTTACCACTAACAAACGAAACGTGCTACAGTGTACGATGTGACATTTGGTTCCAAATATTTGCCATCGAGCATGTTCACTTGCCATGCAACCCAAAAGTAAACCCAAAAAGTAGCTACGATTGGCCACATCAAATCTCTTTATGCATTTTTAGAGCATTAAATGTAGTTAAACAAAATAACTAATTACACAATTTGGTTGAAAAGTGTGAGACGAATCTTTTGAGCCTAGTTAGTCCATAATCGAATAATAATTATCAAATACAAACGAAAAATGCTACAGTAGCCAAACCCAAAATATTTCACCAACTAAACACCCCCTAAACAAGGCCTAGATATGATATCGGCCCCGCCTCATTTTCCTTAGACACGATTTCTACACATTGGAATCTTGTCCAAAGCAAATGCATGTTCATTTTAATATGAGTGGAATTCTTGAGTGATTGTTTAACAATTTTTTTAACCTTGTTTCAGCTTCAGGGAATATACGGCAACTATACTGTTTGCAAGGTGAATAAGCATACGGGATTCATCTCTAAGTGCAATATGCACCACAGTAAGATGCATCTGTAAGTGCAATTCATTCCAGGCGCCCCCCAAATCCAAAACTGACTTCCAAGCTGATTTCGTGTTGCATGATGATGCACTTGGTATTTCAGCTGTAGTGTTTGTGGAGGGAAGTATGTATGTAACTGTAACGTTTTGTTTGTTACAATTATTTTTGTTGACTTTCCCCATTTTGTTAGCCGCAAAGGTTTTTGTAAATCTTTGATGTTGCTGGTTTCATATTTAGAAAACTCACAAAGCGGCTACTCAATCCTTTTGGTATAAAAATAACATTTTTTTTTTTACCTTCAGAGGGTTATTTAATCTACTGTGAACTGACAAGATCTTGGCCGGCTGAGTGTTAATTTGGCTGACAGTTTTGGAGTTTTCCGGACATCATTATTCAGAGGAGCAATTCAAAATGCCGTCAACGTAACGCGTGCACCTCGTGTGTGTTGTACTGTAACCTCACTCCGCCATGTACACTATCCTCAGGCCTCCGATCCTGACCCTCCCCTCCACGGGCACCAACGTTACCGTGACGCTGTCGTCTCCCTCGGCGCGTAGATCCTCCAGCAGCTCGTTCAGCGCCACTCTCATGCTGGTCTGCAGCACCACCTTGCCGGGGTGCTTCAGGGACACGAAGCTACCAGCCATCTGCCGACCACCCGGCATGACCTCCTCGTGATCCACTGCGTTCACGTACACGTCGAACTTGACAAAGCCCGCGTCGTCGGCCTCGATGCCGTCGACAACCAGCACCTCCACCCATTGCCCTCGTGGCTTTCCCGGCCGCCGGCTCACCTCCGCGGTCACCGCGGCATCCAGCGACACCGGGAAGCGAACGGACTTGCGGTGCGGTGGGCGGCCTCTTCCGCGGCTCACGTCGTCGTCAGGGGTGACCGTGACGACGATGGGCGGCCGCGCGCTGAGCCACGGCAGGCCGACCTCGGCGTACGTGTACCGGAGTCTCCCGACGTCGAGCATGTCGCGGACGGTGACTCGCACGAGCCGGGCGTCCTCGTCGTAGAACAGGAACGACGAGTCCAGCCAGTCGGCGTCCGTGAAGTCCGCGTGGCCGCCGCCGATGCCGCGCCAGACCTCCCAGAGGCGGTCGGAGTTGGCGTGGTGCGGGTAGAAGATGGGGTCCCGGGCGGAGGAGTAGTAGGCGCCCATGTTCTCGTGGTTGGCGCGTGAGAGGTCGCCGGACCATCGGTGGATTATGTTGTGCGGGCTCAGCTCCACCGTTCCTGCCCCCGGCATCCCCCGGTCGCCGGCGCGGTACGGCTGCCCGTGGAAGAGCGACGGCAGCGGCGCGTTGGTGATCATCTGGATCATGCCACGTTACGTTGTTATGATTTTATGAACTTCGTCCGAAATCGAAACCCGGCCCAGGTCAGATGATAGAAGAGTAAACAAAACCTGTTATATTAATCGACCTGTTTATACATGATGTGGAGGTTGATCTGGATTTGCTGCTCGTCGGTGCAATTCTTGTCGACGTACGAGAAGTCGAGGTCCACGACTCTCGGCGGCGCGTGCTCCGGGTTCCTCATTGGGTCGAACAGTGGGGACGTGACGTCGGCGAACTCTGGCGGCACGCGCATTCCCTCCGGCACGTCCCAGCTCCAGAACGGCACGGCGAACGTGGGGTCGCCCAGGAGCCTCGCCGCGACGCGCTCGAAGAAGTAGAGGTAGGCGCGGTGGAACGGGAAGAAGAGCCACGAGTAGTGGATCTGCACGGGCAGCTCCGGCCGCCCTGCCTGCCGGTACGCGGCGGCGCAGTAGGCGCAGTGGATTTTAGCCTGCTGGTAGAAGCTACGCGGGTCCGACTGCGGCAGCGCCTTCATCAACGCCACCGCGCGCGCGTACCGGGCGACGCTGTCCGCGCCGCCAGGGCCGTGCGCCGGCTGCCGCGTCCGGAGCGGCTCGCCTGAGTCGGGGAATGTAAAGTTGGCGACGGGAGTGTCGGATGCCGGCGCCGGCGGGCAGCAGTGGAACGGTGGGATCGCGTGGGATGGGAGGTCGGGCTCGCCGCACGACAGCATATCGGTGACTATGGGCCTGCCGCCAGTGCTGGGCTTGTTGGCTCCGTCGCCGCCGTCTGACAGGTGGGCATTGGACTTGGCGTTGGAGACGTCGTCGGCGCAGGAGATGAGGTGAGGGTCGAGGCCGGTGGCGGCGAGGATGGTTCTTGGCAGGGAGTAAGCGCATGGCCTTATGACGAGAGGGAGCAAGGTGGTGGCCGCGGAGGCGAGGGCGCAGAAGACGGCGATGCGGAATGCGATCAGCAGAGTGCCGTTGCTACTACCTGCCATAGCCCAGACACGCGTGGCGCCTAAAACTTTCCAGGCATTCAGGCTCGGAAATGTTGTAGCTGACCGGAAAACACACACACGCGCACCTATATATATATACTCTACGCCCTAGATAGATATAGGGTTTCAAAAACGTGGAAAACAACAAGCTTTTACATTTTTAATTACAAGTAACTTTTTTTGACGAAAAAATTATAATAATAACTTTTAGTTTATGAAGTTTATGTTTTAGTGGCTATTAATTTTTTTTTATTCTGAATTGTTAGGCATGCTTTTAAAGCTAGCGTTCATTACTTTGCCTAAGTAGCCATATTTATGATTGTTGTGGTGCATCTGGTAGAAACTCATATGTCCGACTACATTAGGATGGGAACGGGGAGTCCCCCATCGAGATGTCTCCCCATCCCTATCTTCCTAATTTATATGCTCGTAATTTAATGTCTCATTGGTTAGCCTGTAGGCAAACTACGTTTACATACGTGCGATTTAAAGCCAGTGTTCATTACTTTGCCTAAGTAGCCATGCCCCCCCACTCATGAATACATCTAAAAACCGCTGACACATCTCGAGATTGATGAAGTCACCAAACGCGCGTCGAAAGAAACGTTGCTTATAACAAAAAACATAACACCACTAAATTCTAATTATAAAATATATTTTTTTAGATATGTATCACACTTATGTCCAAATACATAGTAAATTATGTATCTAGAAAAGCAAAAGCATCTTATATTTTAGAATAGAAAGAGTGCTATATTACGACATGACAACTGCAACAAGGCCACGTTTTTTTTGAACTCAAACCGTGGGACAATGAATCTACCGACGACTTTTATATAAAAAGTGAGTACAACTTACAAAAAGATCACAACAGGGCCTAACCAGCAGTTAGGCAACCACAAACAGGGAGCGAAGGAAAAACCAGCAAACGAGCCAACTAATAGCTAACTAGCTAAGAAAGAAAATAAAAGTTACAAGGCATTGAGCCACTGCCGCATGGATGAATGTAGACTTTGTTTGATCTTGAAGAAATGCACACTGGTTTTCGAGAAAAAAAGAAATGCACACTGATTTATTTCTTAAGAGCTTCCTTTCAGGAACCCAGGCATGAGATCTTTCCATCATAGATTAGAGGATTTCTTTCATTCTAAATGCACCATGCTCCTATGATAAAACTTTCCATGAAAGAAGGACAGGGAAAGTTTCTCTTGGCAGTAATAAGCTTCTCCTGAATATCGGCACCCTCCTCCCAGATGAGGCCCAGGGCAAAACCTTCTAGAGACAGAAGAGGGGTAATCGAAAAAAAGATGCTCCATTGTCTCCTCCAAATTGTTTTGGCAAAGTACACAACAATACCCTTCTTCTAGAATTTTGTTTCTCCTTCTCAGCATATTTCTAGTTTTCATTTTATCATTAAGCAGCATCAACCAAGTAAAGAACTTGATCCCTGGAATACACGTGGACTTCCAAATCCATGTGACAGTTCTGGACGAAGCAATGAAGCAAACTGATATTGATAGTACTTACTAGAAGAATAATTTTGATGACCCCATATGAAGCTCCAGCAGTCCTTAGCATCAGGTAGAATAGGCTGCATCAAGAGAAGTTCCTCCTGTAATTCCAGCAACTCATTGTATGCCTGCCTAGTCATTGGAATTCTGAAGCAGCTATGCAGCCTGATTTCTAGAGAGATATCGCTGGATCCTTGACATATTCAAACAAGTTGGGGAATTTTACTAAATGAATGACATCACAAATCAGATCACCCCAAGGACTGACACTATCTCTTTTGTTCAGGGTTCAAATGGCTACCCCTCTGCTACTCGGAGTTAAACTTGTTTGGTGAAGATGGTAATCTATGATGGAAATTAAAATTTGTCTTTCAACACACATAAATGTTCATCTGTCATGCACAGCTATGGAAACGGTCGAACCAACTAAAATTGATAAGAAAGAGACAATTATAATTATGCTTTGTTAGGACACTCCCAACCTAGAGACTAGATACTTTCTGTGTTTATTAATTAGGATGTCAACTTAAAATGTAGAAGGGTCACTATAACTTGTGTCTAGCTTTTGTACAACCTTTAATTATTTTAATCCACATGAGAAAGGCATGGACAACTACTATGGCTTGATGTTTTTCCTTTTGAGATCCTACGTGATGGGAACGAAGACAAATAGGTGAGACATATGCATGATGTTTTATCCCAGCAGTTCACAGCATAAATCCATTTTTTTTCTGTGTATGAATCCTCCGTTATTCTAAAGAATTGAACAGTACCTTTCCCTATAGGAATTAGAATATTCTATTTTCCTCCAAGAATTTTGAAGCCCTCAAACTTTTTGTATTTCATCCTAATAGTTCATACAAGAGTTGTACTTGTACACATGCCATTGTTCAGGATTTCTTTGTGACAAAATCAACAAAATAAACAATATGCACGGATAAGCATTTCTTTCCCCAGACAAACAACAATGGAAGATGCTACTACTAGGACCATGGACCCGAGGGAATTTTACACCAGCTTTGTACTCAAGTTGGCATCAAGCATTTTGAGTAGTATAGCAAGCAGAGAAAGTGTCATGGTTTGTGGACTATCTTTTGGGCCATTCTCATGTAGCAGAGTTTGCAGGCCGCTGAGCTTGCGTTGGGCCATGGCCCATGGCCCATGGGAACATTCAATCTTGCACCAGAAAAAGAAAGCCGGGCACCGACAAGAAAGGCCATGGAGATCAGTACACCGAACCGCAGCTGCGGCTCGAAGCGAGTCTCTAGCATTCTGTATTCTTTCCCTGACTTTTTCCTCCTTCCAAATAATGGCCGAGCTTCATATAGACTAAACTACTTTTAGTGGTGTACTCTCTCGGTCCTAATTTTTTTAATTATATGTATAAATTTTTAAAAATATTTTGTTCAGATTCGTATCATCAACTATATATATTTTTGGGATACAGAGAATATTAATTTAATTTAATACATATAAAATATTTGTTTAATTATGATTAACCAAGGCGGTTATCCTTATGTGCCCGTTAATCTATTAACACTGTTTAATGGTTAACAGAGGCGGCTATTGTTATATGCTTTGCCTTCGCTAACATTTTTTTAAATAAAATACAATACTAAGCAAATTCATTTGAATTTAAAACAAATTCAATTTTCACAAATGAAACAAACACATATATATGACAATTTCATACTTTCATACATCGATTTAGGTGTTCTCGTTCTTATCCATACATGAAACTGACATCATTCAAGGTTTTAAACATACATGTCTTGATGAAACTAATTAATTAAGATGTCCGCTACCTCAATTTGCCTAATCTAAACTCTGTTGGAAACGCATAATCAGGGACATGTCTCTCGGTGCTCTAGTTTCTGAACTTCTCGTATTCAGGAAGCTATGCTAACAAACTATCCTCATTGAAAAACCGTCATCCTTGACCATGCATTGGTTTGTGATAAACTTACATATGTCCCCTACTGTTCGATCAAAGTTCTGTTGCTTGACCTGTTCAGTTTGCCACCTGTCTAGTCCTTTGTGTTGCTTGACCTGTTCAGTTTGCCACCTGTCTAGTCCTTTCTTGAGCTACCGCTAGCTATGGCAGACATAAAACCCACACAAAAGTGATACTTCAGGTTGTTTGGCGCACTGCATGATAAAGAAACATCATAGAGAGAATGCTCGGTCTAATATATAACACAAACGACTTTTGATATACGTACATAGAGTTTCAGTTTATTTCTATGCTTCATCTTACACTTCTCGAATCTTCAATCAACAACCGGCATCTTTCAAGTACTCCTTATTAGCCCTATATGAAAAGCACTAGTGTCAACGACAATTTTAACACGCATGATAAATCTAAATGAATAAAAAGTTCCATCACTTACAATTTCAAGCAGCTTTCAAAGTGCTTGTGCCCTTTTTTGTTTGTATTCCGCAAAAGAGTCAAAAATGCCGGCCTTGCCATCCTAAGGATAGATGATAAATGCAATACAGTGGCCCGAGAGGCCTAAGCTACACCATTCAACACAATACATATTATGATGAGAAGAGGTGATCCAAGCTAGTAACTACACATATACACACACATATGTTTTCTACTTACCCGAAGCGGTGGGCAGCTAGGAACTATTGATGGTAGATTAAAACCATTTTAAACCGTCAACTAAACATGAAAAATGGTATAAATTAATCAATCACCATTATAGTTATAGGGTTTCATTCTAACAAGTTCCACGAGTTTTGGTGTTCTCACTTGTCTTGCAGGTTAGTTGATTTTTTTTCATCGAATAAAAGTATCTCAAATTACGAATTAGAGTGCACCATTGCGAAAAGCTCATTGTCGGTGTTTTAACCCGCGGTCCTAACCAACTAGTGAAATGATGCTACACGTTCCCTGTCCAGATGGTGATGCAAGAGTAACACATGGATTTATACTAGTTCAGGCCAAGGAATGCCCTACGTCCAGTGGGGGTGAAGACTTTGTATTATCTTGCACCGTGGTGCCCATAGTAGGGGGATACAAGCTTGGTGAGAGAGGATCGTGTCCCAAGTCTCAGTGAAGTGGGGTGTATTCGATTGAGTCAAGTGTGAATATCGTGTGTTGGTGTAGGCAATGGAGTGTGTCGGATTGCCTTGCCTATCGCTACCCGTGCTCCTCCTTTTATAGGCTTCAAGGGGAAGTAACAACTACAAGCCAATCACTACGACGTGAGGGAGTGTGTCCGAGCCCTGTTGGTTTTCTACGTAGCGACGTGGGGGAGGCGTGGTGGTTGTACTCCAAATACTGGAGGATATCGACGAAGAAGACATCCGCTCGTGTAGGCGACGTGGCTGTCACGTGTGGCGTATCGAGACTCCTGTAGATTTGGCCGAGTGAAGTGCTGGGGGTAAATGAGCCTCGGGGTGCCCTCTTGACGAGGTTAGAACCCCGAGCCCGAGGTCTCGAGACCATTGTAGCCACAACGTCCTAGGGGTCTATTGAGGGCTCCCCGAGGCTCCTCAAAACAAGTACCCAAGGGTGCCTCGCGCGTGGGCGGCAAGGGGTGCTGCCATGGGCACGTGAGTAGATGTAGCGGGGGGGGGTCTCCGTCGGAGTGGTTGAAACAGCACACGGCGTGGTAAAACGGTCCCGATTGATCATTCCTGAGGTGTAATCATCATGGTGAGGTGGGATTTGACACCGGTCCTGTCCGTCTCTGCGTGAATCCTATGGTGCCGGCAGAAATCAAGGGTGTAAGGGAGCATTGAATGCATGATATCCTCCTGTTGGAGCTGTTGGATGAGGCGGAGCGCTCGAGGGCAGCCCCTGAGGCACCCTCGAGCGAATCTGAACTCGGTACACGGTGTCGAGGGGGCCTCAAGCGAATTGGAACCAGCCCTCCCCATTTGGGGTACCCTCGGGCAAATCGCAAATGCCTCGTGGACCCATATGCCCTCAGGAAACCTGTTGTTGGGCGTCTGACACCTCGGTTATCTTTGAGGTTGATCCTCATGTTACCACGGTGCTTTGTGTACCCCTAATTATGGTACTGATAGTCATCAAGACAATCAAAACAAACATATTGTTTGCTAGATTTGAAGTCTAGAATCAAAAGAAAATCTGCAACGGGCACCAACACTAGGCTCAAGGCATGAGAAGGCATCACACAAAAACTCGACTTGAACCACTGATAGGAGGGGCCGGCTAACCCCACCACTAGGCCTCCACTTCATAGGTTAGAGTAGTAATCATAGGTGCAAGTGTGGTGCTTAGAACTGATTGCTTGTGGATGCATCCTGCATTAGTGTGATAGCTCATATATGTAGTTAGTTTCGTTGATCCTCTATAGACCACCTCCTATTGGTAGGCAATGTAGGAAGTGGTTTCTCGGGAGAGCATCCTCTGTTGGTGTCTTTCCCTAAGTAATATCCCTATATGGAATAGTAGAAGACAGCTTACCGAGATTAGAACAAGAAGACCTTAGTGATCCCCTTTGCACTCTTGACATTCTTAAGTCTTGTGTTGCTCCGAGTTAAGTTAGATTGTAATAACCTAACACGTTTCCCTGTGGATATGATATGTACTTGGAATACCTCAGGGTGAAAGCTACAACGATATCCATACACTTGCAGATCTTATCTGTATGCGTCTTAAATATACCAACAAGGTTTTTAACGCCATTATTGGGGAAACGGTTGCTGAGTTGACTTCGATCTAGCTTATCCTTGTATCATACTCTTTTACTTTCTTATCCCTTCATTATTATTTTCTTTTCCTTTTCACTATGAATTCCACTCCTATCTATCAATATGCCCAACCCATGAGCTGCATTGTGTATTATAAACATGGTTCATAAACTATCCTTCTCGAGAGAAGGCAATGCCAACCCATACTCACACCTACAAGAGTTTGGGAAAATATGTGACGGCCTCCGCATAGAGGGCATGTCCGATGAGACCATACAATGGAAGCTCTTTCCATTCTCTTTGACGAGAAAAGCTAAACATTGGTAGAATCAGACCATAAGGAGTGTCCAAGGAGATTGGGAAACACTATGCTCTAAATTTTGCTTAAGATTCTTTTCCATCTCTAGAGTGGCCTGCCTTTGAATTGAAATTTGAACTTTTAAACAACATGAGGGAGAGCCTCTTGATGCATTTTAAGATTGTTTTAATGACCTCATCATCACTGGCCTAGACCTTGCCATTCCAGACCTGATTCTTCTTCAACATTTTTATTTAGGTCTTAGCAAGGATGATGCAGAAGACCTTAGTGCATCAACTTCTGGAGGACCAATCCTTAGTTTGTCTATTCATCAAGCAAGGCTTGTACTTGACAGATCTGTGGACTCACTCCCTGCACTAGCTTTTTCCTTGAGGAAAAGGAGGAATCATCCTCCAACTACGAAGACGAAGTTTTAATAGCCAAAATACAACCGTTCCAATCCCAAGATTTCGATACTATCCCAAACCATCAATTTCCCTAAATCCTCCTATGGAAGAAGAAATTCCACCTTTGGAAAAGCCCTTTAGAATATGAGGGTAACCTTAGTGAGTTTGGGAGAACAAAGAATTCTCGTCCACATAAGATACGTCCAAGTGAACATATATATTTCAAATTCTCTTAAGGAAGAGTCTCTTAGAAAACGCCCATATTCTTACAAAGGATATTGGGAAGAACTCATAGATGGCATGTCAAAGGATGCCATAGAAGGAGAGCAAAGCTATCTAGAAGACAATCTTATCTTCTTCCCTTCTATGCTTAGAAAAGATGACTTATCCAAACCCATCTTTAAACCCATCATTGACCTAGATGGATCGTATGTTTCTCCTTAGACTCCTGCTGATCCAAAGAAATCATGAAGGATCCAAGGGAGACCAAGAAGAGCAATGTTAATGGCTGGAGGATATTAAAAACCTATGTGCTACTGTTATTGAATGGATGGACAAGGTCTTAGACAATATCAACCCAGGAGACACCAATCAAATGGAAAATTTAAACATTCATGAAGAATCAACCTTGGAGTTTGAAAAGGAAGATGACAATAACAAGCATGGAAGTTACTTCATGAACACCTTATTATCAAGTCCTTGCTCGCATGAAAAAAAAAATCCTGAATCAATTGGTATCTCCAATATTGCCACACACGAGATCTTCAACCCCCTTATACTCCGTGCACCTATAGATTTAGAAAGGGTGGTTGTAGGTGCGTTTGTTTATCATAAATATTCCTGATTTCATTGGCATGAATCTTGAGATAGGTACATATAAAGATTGGTGTTAGAGGGGAAACCACTTCACAAACTTAAATCAAAATTCAATGGTTTCCCAAGGACGAGTTTTTTTTGTCCTAAAACAAGCACTTTTGAGAAATAACATAAGGATTTACCTTTCACTGTAATACCCTTATGAAATGCGCATAGACATATAATTGTGAAAATATTTCTTTGGGTATTTTTGTCACTAACCATTGCAGGTCAAGGGTAAAAGGAACGGATCATGACAATGCAAGGTATGTCTAACCAATCATCATGCAACATTGAATCACTTTCATGCAAACTTGATTTTGCAAAACATCTCTTATCATATTGCTACATTATTTTGGTTGTCTCTATCTTTAAGACATGCTCAATTTGCTAACAACAAATATGCTTTTCCATCTCCATTTGAGTAAATCTCTCAGATGTTTTCATGCTATCATTGTCTACTATAGTATGCTTTAATTTTGATATACTTTCATACACCTTTTTAAATTAGGCATGTTGCTTAGTTTAAACTATTTTCTTGAATTAAATTAGACAAGGAGGGAAGCAGGGGGACGAAGGTATGATTCGTCATCTTTACCTTCAAGGATCGATGATCTAACGAACTGAGTTATCCTCTAGGGAGAATAAACTGGTGAGCGAGGGTGCTACGTGTTGCGACTAATTACAAGAAAGTGAAAGAGATAGATGTAATGCGAAAGAACTCGTAGTTTATTCCATTGATCACAGGTATGTATATACACACTGAGGGAGAGGTTACGGTAGGAAACTCTCCCGTCAAGAAACCATGATCCACGTGTGGGGAAGCAGCGGTAATGTTCCGTACATGTGTGGTCTTCACAGAGAAGACTTCCCACGTAGGAGGGGAACGAGGTCGTTCCCTTTTGACCAAGATAATATGTGTAGGTTGAGATCACCCATCCCAGATATTTGTAATAGTACTGTAAAACCTCACTCCGCTATGTACAGTACCCTCAGTCCTCCGATCCTGACCCTCCCCTCCACGGGCACCAACGTCACCGTGACGCTGTTGTCGCCCTCGGCGCTTAGATCCTCCAGCAGCTCGTTCAGCGCCACTCTCATGCTGGTCTGCAGCACCACCTTGCCGGGGTGCTTCAGGGACACGAAGCTACCAGCCATCTGCCGACCACCCGGCATGACCTTCTCGTGATCCGCTGCGTTCACGTACACGTCGAACTTGACGAAGCCCGCGCCGTCGGCCTCGATGCCGTCCACAACCAGCACCTCCACCCACTGCCCTCGTGGCTTTCCCGGCCGCCGGCTCACCTCCGCGGTCACCGCGGCATCGAGCGACACCGGGAAGCGAACGGAATTGCGGTGCGGTGGGCGGCCTCTTCCGCGGTTCACGCCGTCGTCCGGGATGGGCGGCCGCTGCTGAGCCACGGCAGGCCGACCTCGGCGTGCAGCGTGCGGAGCCTCCCGACGTCAAGCATGTCGCGGACCGTGACTTCGCCGCGAGCCGGGCATTCGTCGTAGAACAGAACGACGATTCCAGCCCGGTCGGTGTCGGGCGAAGTCCGCGTGGCGCCGCCGATGCCGCGCCCGGACCTCCCGTGAGGCGGTCGGAGTTGGCGTGGTGCGGGTGGAAGATGGGGTCCCGGGCGGAGGAGTAGTAGGCGCCCATGTTCTCCTGGTTGACCCGCGAGAGGTCGCCGGACCATTCGTGGATTGTGTTGTGCGGGCCCAGCTCCACCGCTCCAGCTCCCGGCATTCCCAGGTCGCCGGCGCGGTAGGGCTGCCCGTGGAAGAGCGACGGCAGCGGCGCGTTGGTGACCATCTGGTTCATGCATGTTAGGCCAGTCTCAATAGGAGTTTCATGAGTGTTTAATGCGTATTAAAGGCAGCGCAACATTAGCAAAAACTTCACTTTTTTGCATGAAACGTCTAGGAGAGAGAAGGAAAAAGTTTCACCATGGTGAAACTTTTGGGCACTGTTTCACATGCGTTGGAAACGGGGTGAAACCCCCCATTGAGACAGAAATAGAGTTTCACCATGGAACTATGCAATTAAACCATCCAATGAGAGAGACGCCGTGACACTCTTGAGCCTATGAAACTGTGCATTGAGAGAGACACCTATTTCATACCAAAGTTTCACATCTTGAAAACCGGGAGGTGAAATTGAGACTATGTAACGTAAATATGCCACGTGTGAGGAGATTCTGAAATCCAGGTCAGACCAGATGATACGAAATAGAGACCCACCTGTTTATACATGATGTGGAGGTTGAGCTGGATTTGCTGCTCGTCGGTGCAGTTCTTATCGACGTACGAGAAGTCGAGGTCCACGACTCTCGGCGGCGCGTGCTCCGGGTTCCTCATGGGGTCGAACAGCGGGGACGTGACGTCGGCGAACTCCGGCGGCACGCGCATCCCCTCCGGCACGTCCCAGCTCCAGAACGGCACGGCGAACGCGGGGTCGCCCAGGAGCCTCGCCGCGACGCGCTCGAAGAAGTAGAGGTAGGCGCGGTGGAACGGGAAGAAGAGCCACGAGTAGTGGACTTGCACGGGCATCTCCGGCCGCCCTGCCTGTCGGTACGCATCGGCGCAGTAGGCGCAGTGGATGTTAGCCTGCTGGTAGAAGCTGCGCGGGTCTGAGTCCGGCAGCGCCTTCATCAGCGCCACCGCGCGCGCATACCGGGCAACGCTGTCTGCGCCGCCGCCGCCGGCGCCGCCGCCGGCCGCCGCGTCCGGAGCGGCTCCCTTGGGTCGGGAAACGTGAAGTTGGTGACGGGAGTGTTGGATGCCGGCGCCGGCGGGCAGCAGTGGAACGGCGGCAGCGCATCGGATGGGAGGTCGGGCTCGCCGCACGACAGCATGTCGGTGACTATGGGCCGGCCGCCAGTGCCGGGCTTGTTGCCTCCGTCGCCGTCTGACAGGTGGGCATTGGACTTGGAGATGGAGACGTCGTCGGCGCAGGAGATGAGGTGAGGGTCGAGGCCGGTGGCGGCGAGGATGGTTCTTGACAGTGAGGAGGCGCAGGGCCTTGTGACGAGAGGGAGCAAGGTGGTGGCCGCGGAGGCGAGGGCGCAGAAGACGACGATGCGAAATGCGATCAGCAGAGTGCCGTTGCTACTACCTGCCATAGCCCAGACACGGACTACCAGTACCAGTGAAGCAACGGGCTCTTTGCTGCGAGCTTGTCGGTCGCCTAAAGCTTTACCAAGCATTCAGGCTTGAAAATGGAGTAGCTGGCCAGAAAACACACACACGCACACTTATATATATTCCATGTAACTAGATAGACAGGTTTCAAAAACTTTTGAAACAGAAGCAGGTAGGGATGAAAACGGATCGGATCGGAGCGGATAAAGGCTCTCTCGTATTCTAATCCCTTTTTTTTAATCGGATTCAGAGCGGATCGGATATTATACGAATTCGGATGCAAGTACAGGTTTTGTTTAGGATATCGAAAATGGTACGGGTTCGGACCGGTGTCGGAGCGGAAGCGGACTTTTTTAAGTTGGATAATATATACTTACATGTATTTTTCTATGATGAGAAAAAATTCATAACGAGTCCTTCTCAATGCACGTCTTCATTGTAAAAGAAAAAATATTCTTAAGCAAAACTTCGCCTTCACTCTTTGCCGTCAACTAGTCCTCCTGAATGCTCGTCTTCGTTGTTGCTAGACGTTTGTTTCTCCTGTGACACCATTTTTACTTATACACACATCCATGCAAAGATCAGATCGAAGTGTTGGATCATTCCTTCATTCAACCATTTACCAATAAAATACTCCTTACGCTAAATGTATCAGTAGTAGAAGAACACTACAAGACGGAGAGTAGTACAGGATGACTGCGTATTAGGCAAATAAGAATATAGCGGCTGTTGTGAAACATGTTGCCAGCGGTTAGGATCTTTCCCTCTCCGTCTCTCACGATGAACATAGTAGATGAAAAGTAGAACAAGTAGACACAAGATAGGGAGACTATTCTTTATTCATCTGAATATTAGTAATTACAACATAGATCTCCCACGTATATATAGTCCTGCCAAGGCCTAAGAGTTTCGGTAAGAGCCCACATACAAACGGACTAGGATTAGGATTCCTCCTTCTCCTTTCCTTCTAGGACGAGTCCGTGTGTTTTACAACACTCCCCTTGGGCGATTACCACGATATGCATATGCCTCATCAAAAACTCCATCCGAAAACCCAATGGGGAAAAAAAAAAACGGTTCTTGGAGAAAAGAGTACATCGCATTCGTTAATTGCATTGCACATATTGTCTCATTAAAAACCTTGTGTGAGAAACCATCAAGTAAAAACTCACGTAGGGAAAAAAAGAGTACAACATTTAACCTTCTTGGTCATATATTCTTCAGGATATTCTATTCTTCATGAATAGATATTGATCTTCATAATCTATGCATAAACTTCAGTGTTTTAGCAAATATGATCTAATTGATCTTTGTAATTCTAGTGATTTACCTTAAAGGCATTTCAATAAAATATACTCCCCTCATAAAGCCAAACTTTGAACTTCATTGTTCAAACTACACTTTTCATAAACGTGTGTAAATAAAAGTTGGCTCATAATTCTTCTATGAATTATATGGGAGCAATATGCTTCATGCATAATGACCACCAATTAGTCATGCAAAACAAATAAATATTATCCTTCGAGAGAAATAGATCCTTTTCGTGAGGTATGGGGGTAAATAAATTAATATTCAATATCTTCAAGATAGTGTATCAAACTTATACTAGAGTTTGAATACTTATAATTAATCCTTAGTGGATTTTCAAATTGTATTCTATAAATCTTGAGATTTTGATTGTACAAATCCAAAATTGCATTTCGCATTTAGGGGATAATTCAATTGCCAAAACCACCATTATTCTCATACCTTCTATGGTATTCTTAGAGGATATCATTAACTTCATGCTAGCTTTTCATACACTTTCTAAGTGTTTTGATGACACCTTCACGGTATTTAAGATTCCTTATTTTCTTTCTCTCGGGTCTATATTCACTTCGTGGATGAATGGTGTTTATTCAAAAATTGACTGGTAAATCCTTCATGGATTAATTTCCTTCAAGGATATACATTCATTCTTAGTGAATTAACAATTCTCTTCTATGAGATACATTCTCTCTTTTGGATTAGAGATGAGTGATATACACAATGACATAGCGTTATTCACTTTGTAAAATCATTCAATGATTGCAGTCCTTCTAGGATATGCTCTTCTTGAGACTTGAATATTCATTCAGGAATATATGTACCTTAGACTTTAATACTTAGTATGAGATTCCTACAAGTTGCGATTTATATTCTTCGAGAATTATATGGATTTTCATAATCCACTAATTAACCTGCATATTCGATATTCATTCGTTTCATTTGCCAGAGATACAACAGAACATTCATTTCTTCTTAACAGGAGATTCAACCTCAATTGCATTCTTCATTGACCCGATATAATCGCTACAGGCGATTTTGCCATGGACTTTGTTTTCCGGATCCGGGTTCTCATAAGAGAAACATTTACAATTAAAGAGGTAGTTTGTCGACAATTATTTTCTTTCTTCCAATACTCTCACAATGTGAGAATATTCTATCTCTATCATTTCCCAAACAAGAGATGGTATATTGTTCTGCATACCCAACACTAGTGAGGTGCACGCTAATTGTGTTGGATGTCATCTTCATGATGATCCTCTTCATGAGGTGTTTAACCTTCTTCGTGAGGCGTTCTCTTCATAAGAATGGAGGAGTTTCATTTCTTTTCTATTTAACGTGTATACGCTAAACTAGAACCCACAAAGCGTCCCCGTAGATTTTAGATTGATAGTATATAGCATTTAGTTTACTACTAGTAAACACAACTTCTGTTCATAACTTCAAGTTACTCCTCTCATTTCAAAAATATCCGCATATGCTCGCCTCGTGCTTCAAAAGAGCATTAGTCAAATTATTGTATGACTTGGTGTGTGATACTATTCCTGCTTCAAGCTCAAAGGAATATTTTCTCTTAAGATTATTTTCCTTCTATGGAAAAAATATTTGGCATTTAAAATATAGGCTCTCTCCCCTAATGCCAATATTAGATCACTAATAGCATACTTCAAAAATATATCCCCTATCATGGGCTTAATTCAAATTCATATATCTCCAACTACAAGTGGAGGCCCATTTATGTATGCTATGATTAAATTTTAAGGGAAATATTCACACACATATTTCAATATGGGGGTTATTATTCATTATGCAGCGAGCTAGAATACCTAAAGTGCATTTAAGAATGTTCAATATTCCTACAAAATTAGGGATGTTCTCCCCCTAATATGCACAAATCATAGTTTAGAAAACTATTTCATTCTCTAGCTTCTTTATTAATTAGCCTAAAAAAAAAATTGATCCAAGTACTCATACAAAAAAAAAAAAATGGATCATACACTTCAAATGTATAAAAAATACGCAACATTTAAATTCACATGGAAACCGAGTTGGAATTTTTAGACGACTTTATGAACCAGGATATTATGGATCATACACTTCAAATGTATAAAATACGCAACATTTAAATTCACATGGAATCTTCTATAATTTTCTAATTGCCTTTAATGCAAAACTCCCTTGATGCCTTTTCTTCGTAAATCCCAAATCATCATAATTGTATTATCCAATATCTTAGTTCCATAACTATTCATCCCATCAAATGGGTTAGTCTCTATTGAGCAAAATTTCATAAACTCACTCCCCCTGATCTTAGGTTGCTTGGCCTAGATCAATCTATTGCTTATGCATACGATGCATCGAAAGCAAATCATTCCTTAGTTCAATGGGAACCATATAGACATAGCATGCTAGCTAGCCAATTTACTTATGAGGGAAGCGCAAAGGTAGCTACTAGCTACAACAGTAGCGGTTATGCTAATATTCATGCAACAATGGAGATAGTTGCAGCTCAACCAGATATACATGCAGGTGTAATATGGAATGTTAGTATTCAGTCTAATATAATAGATAACAACAAAATGCGAGCTACGAGGTTACATGCAATTAGTGCAAAGAGAGAAAAGTTAACTCGGCCGGAAGGGACGCGGCGAAACTTCAAGTCTCGATACATGCACTTAAAGATCGACTTAGGGCGGCTATGCCTATATATTATCCACATCTTTTATGCCTTTACCCAAAATTCCTCCCCTTTTCATGCCATAATTACTGCAAGTTGCGATTTGCTTCGTGCATTATCTATGAATAGTCACTTTTAGTGCTTCATAGAATCCAATCATACTTCTAGTATTCATTGATTATGGCATGAAATTCACATATCCAATGTACTATTCAGTGTAAAATAATAGACTTAGGGTAGGATACAACTTTTAGTTCATGGACTAAAATATTAAATACTTAGGATTTGGCTAAATCGATTCTTTCAAGATCAATTAATATGCCAGTTTAGTTCAATTATTCATGTGCTTTTTAGAAAATTCAGTTTCCCATCTACCTACATGGTAGTGATGCACAAAGAACTATAACCTTCATGGTTAATTGAGGCTTCTTTGTGAATAAATTAATGCAAAAATTATTTTGATAGGCAATTGACAATTGTTTATATGTGAAACATATAAAACTAATTTATTCCATAAGAAGTTTGCACATTTTACTTCAAGTAATAACAAGAATTGAAACTAAGAATATTAAATATTTCATATTAGTCTTCAAGCTAACAAATTAACCATTAACCACTTAATTCAACAGAATTAAAACTTAATGCACCACCATCACTACTATCAATACTTCAGGATATGATTTCCAAAGATAATATATAAGCACATGATTTAAGTTCTTCAAGAGAAACTTTATATGTTCCAAATAATATACATTCTCGCATGTCTTAACTTCTATACTTGACAAGCGGTAGCTTCATGCTTTATATTCAAGAGTTATATTGATATACCGTCACAAGCCTTCAAGGGGTGTAACATATATGCAAGCTATATATTTAAAATTATTGCAATCCATAATATCCTGGTTCATAAAGCTGTCTAAAAATTCCAACTCAATTTTCATGAGTAATTTCTAATGGTAAATTTAAATACTTCATGTATTACATTGCTCTTTGATATTCTATATACAAGAGACATTTCTTCGAGAATGTAGATTAATAAAATCTATTTACCATCTTGTCTTCTAGACATTTAATATAAAGCTTCGAGCTATTTTTTATAGAGTAGCGTTAGACATACAAGCTTGAAAATTCAACTTTCAATGCAATATGATATTCCGTAATCATAATATTGGGATTTTACTCATGCAGTGAGTCCCATAATGTATTTGTTACTTCTATCGGCCAAATACTCAATTCAGAGAGTAACTAAGAAATATTTATGCTAGGTTTACTACAATTCAATGGTAGCAAAATATCCTTCATGGATTAAATAATGACCATAACAAATAATTTACTATACAGAGTAACTCCAGGATATTTCTTCTTCTTTTAAGGCATGCATATTAACATAACTTGGATCATGTGCATAGAAGTTTACTACATGTAAACGAGTAGCAAGGTGCAAAAAAATAGTGGATGGTTGCTCAAAAATATTCTTAGGAGCATCCTAACATTTTAGGGTTATGGAATATGCAAATTTTTAGAATTTATACCAAGCATACATTCACCCCAAAAATTCTTATGCTAGGAAAAAAAATACGAGTCTCTCAAAAGTGAAGTCTAAGGTCTGCAGGATTTAGAGAGCCCATATTATACCATGTTTCTATTATAAACATACAAGAGTTTTGTTTTTGCAAGTACATGATATTTGATTCATGACGTGTGATAATAATGAAATCATTCGAATAACATAAAAAAAAATTATCAACACGTGGTACATATATATACATGAACATGTAGCTAGCTGCAAGCTTGCTGTTGATTAGCCACGGTGATGAGCTGCATCAAGTTAAGAATTTTCCATGCATGTTGAAACTGCATGTTTCAAAATTTCCAAAGCCAGAAAATGATGAGAATACATGGTAGATTATTATGCTGGAAACTACAGGTTCCTGAAACAATCTATTGTTTGTCCGATCTAATAACCTGATCAACAGGATCAATTTAGTAATAACTACTTCATGCCATGCAAAACCCTGCTTGGGTTAGGAGGAGCAAACCATGTATATGGACAAGCGACATTCAGGCCTGATTGTGTGATGCCATGTGAGTCACGGCGTGCCAGCCGCGAGCGGAGGATATGGCTGCAGCAACAACGTGAGCTTTGGTAAACTCGGGTTGGCTTAGTTGCAAAAACAGAGATGGACTCCGTGTCAGTTGGTTTCCACACCAAGCGCAGAAGGCCGGCTGCTTCAGGAGGCACATACTGCGGGTTCGATCGGCTACAGGTGACGTGGCTTCGGCTTAGTTTCAGACGGCACAAACAATGCTTCAGGCCCAGCGAGATGCGGCTCACGTTTGAGTGGAAGAGGTCGTGTGCGTTCATGCGACGGTGGCTCGCATGCAGGCGAGCAAAGCCACGGTGTCCATAAGAATTTGTCCATTCAGTTACTTGTCTACTACTAGTAGATATATAAAATATAATAATATAGATTCATATGAACTGTCAGCAATACATGCGGATCGAAGCATGGTGCATTTTAAATAATGATCTGCAAGCCGATGTGACGGGGCAAAACTGCAGGAAAGATGCATGGTTTGGATTCGAAGTCATGCGTGACTCGGATGCAATCCGAAATTTATCATGACGTCAAAAACTCAATTGTTGTCGACTTCTTAATTGCCGGCATATGCTCGTGACTCTTCTTCGAGTCGAGTCAGTGCTACAGACAACTTTAATTAATGACCATGAGGTTGGATCTTGCTGGACCGGCCTCTAATCCTAATATGCATGGCACCGTGGTGGCTACTAGGCCCATCGTACAAATTTCTTCATGCATGTACGGATGATATTTAAAATACCAACAGAAACCCAACACAATGGCTAGGGTAAACACACAATTTGCGAGACGTGTTTTTCGTACCTTTTGTTCTTGAATTCGAGAAGAAGCGAAGGCTGTCACATAGGACAGTTCGGCTAGGCCGTGGGGACCTGCCGGCGTGACGATGAGTCGATGCAGTGTAGATTAGTAGCAGGCAGAGGTAGCAGATCCGTTCCGCTAACAACGTCGGGGTTGTCGACGTCGTCGAAGTAGTTGCGGCGGGGCGCCAACACCAGTGACAGTGCCGAAGATCGGCGGCGGCTTCAACGACGATATCGACGAAGAGCTTGTCGTGCTGATAACGTGTTGTGAAACATGTTGCCAGCGGTTAGGACCTTCCCCTCTCCGTCTCTCACGATGAACGTAGTAGATGAAAAGTAGAACAAGTAGACACAAGATAGGGAGACTATTCTTTATTCATCTGAATATTAGTAATTACAACATAGATCTCCCACGTATATATAGTCCTGCCAAGGCCTAAGAGTTTCGGTAAGAGCCCACATACAAACGGACTAGGATTAGGATTCCTCCTTCTCCTTTCCTTCTAGGACAGAGTCCGTGTGTTTTACAACAGCGGCAATCACAGGACACCATCCCCGTTGCCTACCAATTAGTCAAATAGGCAATTATAGGATTACCATTATATATATAGTAAAAAGACACTTGAAATGTTTTTAACACTGTTGGTTCCGCTGCTTACTCCCTTCATGTTGTTTCTTCTCACATCGCGAGGCCACACGCTCACGGTTCTTCTCCCCGCGATAAGCATCGCTGTCCGCTCAGCCGGTCGGCCTCCTCAGCTCCCGGTGCGCGCAGCCTCCCCGTCGCCCTCCCTTCAGCTCGCCCCCTCGCTCAAGGCTCCCCATCACGGTTCTTCTCCCGGCGAGCAGCATGGAGGTTGAGGTCGGGCGCTCGGGTTTGAGCGGCTGTGGTGGAGAGCGGGCGGCCCACGACTAGCAAACGACAGTGAGGCAACGTGTGGGAGGCGGCTGTTGCAGCGTGTTGGTGTCCTCCGTCGTGTGTGCAGTCGCGCCCGGGCGCGGGAGACCCTCGTCGAGCACGCAACGGCACGCAAAAGGCCCCGAGCCTGCACGCGAGCACCACACGGGCAGACCCAACGGGTGAACAACGGCGACACAATTTTACTTCCACATGTCCCTTGCATCGGTATAGATTCTTTGTGTCAAAAGTACGTATGCCACAACCACATGTCCTTATAGGTTGATGGCCGATGCAGGCAGGAAGGTAAAGAATGGTATTTTTTATCTCTCTCCACAGCACATTTGTGAGAGAGAGATCATCGGTTATCAGAAACCAAGGGATCATCCAGATATGGTGGACTTGATGGAGAGGGAGAGAGAAAAGATATGGAAAAAGCTGCTGGATAAAAATAAGTTGGAATTATCACAGTACTTAATAGCAGTAATGAAAAAGGTCAAGCCAAAGGGGTATCGATGTATTCTGGTGGCTCACCAATACGGAATAGGAACCGTAGGACATTGGATTTGTTTCATGATCTTTCCTCAGGATGGGAGGGCCGTGACTCACTGTCGAACACAAACCCGCACGGCTACCGACACTTTGAAAGCTGCTTAAAATTGTAAGTGATGAACTGCTTATTCAATTACTAGAATCGAATATCATCGTTGACAATATAGTGCATTTCGTACAACTCTTACAGGGAGTACTTGAAGGATCCGGACAGCTGGGATCGATGACCCCAGAAGGGTAATGAGCGCAATAAAAATAAACTCAAAATCAGGCGAAATTTCCCGGTATGTATATGAAACCTATTTTTTCTTAGTACGTCTGTCTATTGCTTCTATATTACTACTAACATTGGTTTATTGTGTGCAGTGAATCAAACAACCATTTGGATCAAACTTGTGTGGTTTCTTTGTCTGTGAGTACCTGAGGGCTTGCAGAAAGTACTCCACCAGCTACCGACAGCTCAAGGATGGACAGAAGCACTGGTACGGGGTGGTACAAAAGGCAACCGGTGAGATGCGATTTAGGCAAATAGTAGGAGACATATGTAAGTTTGTTCTAGACCAAGTAGTGCATGAAGGACAACCTTTCTTTTTAGAGGACAGTGAGTTGGGGATGTTTCCGGAGTATGAGGCCCTAAGGAAATGGAACATCATGCTAGAGCTTAAGGACTACCTTCATCCAGTCACCTTTTAGCTCGCACATTATGTATGGATGTAATTAACTCGTACTTTGTTGGATATGCTTGAATGGATCGATGAAAACATGTATGGATATGAACGGAATCGATGTATATATATGTATGATATATACTTGAGTATTTGCCTTTCTTATATATATATATGTGTGTGTGTGCGTGGATTGATGTAGCAATGTATATATATGTGGATATGTATTGACATTTTATTTTATTTTTTTAAAAAAAATTAAGCCGTGGCGGGCAACATAATGCGCCCGCCATGGTAAATCCATTAACTGTGACGAGCGTCTTAAGGCACCCGCCACGCATATTCTCATTATGCATGGCGGGCGCGTTAAGCTGCCCGCCACGGATAATCCTGTTATGCGTGGCGGGCACAGCCGCCCGCCACGCGAAAGGCCACGATTAACTGTGACCTCTCAGGGGTGACGGGCGGCTGTGCCCGCCACGCAAAACGATTTGCACCCGCCACGAAAAATAATTTCGCTACTAGTGATGGGCGACGACTCCAGCGCGTACACGTGATGGCCCTGGTGGGTGCGCAGCAGCATGCGGCGGTTTGTGCAAGCTTGCCCATGAGCGGCGTGCAGGAGTTCCCTCCACGCTGCTGCACACCGTTAGGTGTACTTAACAAACCAGGGGTAGACTGTTAAGTAGATAGAGGGAAGCTGCAAACTCTCCCTTCATTTTGAAAAAGTGAGGGTAAAAATGCAAACCATTGGGACTAAAAACGATGGTAGAAATGCTAAAGCCCTTGGGTACAAGAAAATGTAGAGAGATTACAAGGCATTCAATGCCCAAAAAGAAAAAAACAAAAATACATTAGGAGATATTCTCACACCACAAATTAGGAGCTTTGGCCGTTTTTTCCTTGACCTTGATACAAGCCAGACCAATTTCTTTAGTGAAGTTCCTTTTCCATTCTTGTAGGCTGAACGGCTTGGCATAAAAAATGAAACAATTTTTAGTAGTCCAAATGATCCATCAAGCAGTGATGACAATCCCTCTAAAGATGAAACTGTTGAAGTTGTTTCTTGCCAATCAGAACATATCTAGAGGTTCAAGGTTTGCATTCCAATGAATGTTGATTGAATTCCAACAGTCTGTGCTGAACGGGCACGTGAAAGAACAAATGGAAACAAGTTTCTTCTAAATTGTTTGTATTCCAATGAATGTTGATTGAATTCCAACAGTCTGTGCTGAACGGGCACGTGAAAGAACAAATGGAAACAAGTTTCTTCTAAATTGTTGTTGCAGAGAACGCAGGTGTAGTCATCAAGCTGCCTGTTCTTTCTTAATATTTCTAGTGTTCAGACGGTCCATGAAAAGGAGCCAAAAGAAGAGTGTCTGGCTACACCAGAATGGCAACGGGAAATTCCCCTTCAGGATGTCCCCCATCCCTATCTTCGCAATTTATATTCTCGTAATTTAGTGGTTGCTTGGTTGGCCTCCAGTTTTTTTTTTATTTCTAGCACTTTTATGAGATGTCAAAAGTGAAAACAGTCTTAAAAAGTGCTAGAAATAATAATAAAAAAAACCTCCCGGCAAACTGCAAGATGTGCAATTTTGGCTGTCTAGGGCCACTATTACTATTTGGCCAGCAGGTTGCTTTGGAGGTTAGAAAGCAAAACAAGCTCTTATTGCTTTGTAGTAGTGTTTCGTTGAAAGACCCTATCATATTATCACAGAGAGTTGTCGCAGTAGCAAAATCTTATTGGACCCAATTAAAATTCTCGCATATCTCCACTCCAAATTATAAAATATATTTTAAGATAAATATGCACTTAGATATACATTATATCTAAATACATAATAAATAAAGTGAAAGCATCTTATAATTTGGATTGGAAAGTGTACTATATTACGACATGTAGCAACTAAAACCGGTCACTTGGAGTTAAACTTGTTTGGTGAAGATGAGAATCTATGATGGATTTTTTTTTTCTATCAACACACATATCGATGTTCATCTGTCATGCACAGCTACGGAAACGAACGGTCCTACCAACTAAAATTGATTAGGAGATAACTATAATGAAGCTTTGTTAGGGCATTCCCAACCAGAGACTAGATACTTTCTATGTTTAATGTCAACTAAGAAAAAAATGATATGACATTTGAATTGTGTGTGTGTGTGTGTGTGTGTGAGAGAGAGAGAGAGACAGATGGCTTCTTAATTATGATATTTGGACAAGATATATGTTTGGGTAAAAATCTATCGAGAAAGTACCCGTTAAAAATACTGTTTCTATGTGGTGTCTACATTGTTTAGCTAGCATAAAACTAGCTAGGATTTCTAGCATTGAGACTACCCATAAAATAAAAATGGAGGGTGACTATTAGGGACAGAGCCAGCGCCTAGGCAGGAGGGTGGGGCTCGAACCCCCCACACACACACACACACACACACACACGACTGCTGGGTACATGAAGCCCCCTGGAGCCTCCCCTTCAATTTGAGACGTTGACCGGTTACGTGAAGCCCCTTGGAGCCTCCCCTTCAATTTGAGACGTTGACCGGTTACGTGAAGCCCCTTGGAGCCTCCCCTTCAATTTGAGACGTTGACCGGGTACGTGAAGGCCCCTTGAGCCTCCCATTCAATTTGAGCCATAGATATAAAGGGATGAAGGGCTGATCTTCTCGGTCTAGGAGCAGAAGATGGGCTGTTTTTGCTAATTGGCCAACACGTTGTAGATACAGAGCATCATACAATCAAAGCCCAGTGAAAGGAAGAAACGCTATCCACCATACTGTATCCATCCAATCCCTCCGCATCGACATTGAGTGCGAGCGCCACCCTCCTGCTCCATGTCGACTCATCAAGCGTCGACGACCGACACACAGGCACAACACGACCTCACATGGGCACGGGCATGATTACTTCATGCTATTATATATTTGTCTGTTGTGAGGGGTCATAGTAGAGTTAAGTCGCCGTAGACTTTTGTTCAGCCCGTCCTAAATTTTTTTAAAGCTTCGTCCCTAGTCGCTATAGCTTGTGTCTAGCGTTTTTACAACCTTCAATTATTTTAATCCGCATGAGAAAGGCGTGGACAACTACTAAGGCTTGATGTTTTTCCTTTTGAGATCCTACGTGACGGGAACCAAGACAAAGAGGACAGACATGCCTGATGTTTTTTATCCGTGCACTTCTCTTTTATCAAAACCATAAAAAAATCCCTCCAATTTTCCTGTGTATGAATCCTCCGATATTCTAAAGGGATGAACAGTACCTTTCTCTATAAGAATTACAGTGCTCTATTTTCCTCCAAGAATATTGAAGCCCTCAAACCTTTTGCATTTCATCCTAAACCCAGAAGATCTCTCTGACAAAATCAACAAAATGAACTATATGCAGGAATCAGCATGAACCCAACAAAGGAAGATGCTATGCGTATTTTACAGCAGCTTTGTACTCAAGTTGGCATAAAGCACCAGAAAACAAGCGTGGCGTTGCCGTGCTTTTGTTGGGCTATATGATGGAGTTAACAAAATGCTTAATTGAATTGTGTCATCTATGCTTGTTACTTCATCCTGCATGTTGGATTAGAAGCTATACTCAACAAGTGACGGCAAGAGTTACACTAAAACTTCAGTGATCATAACAGTATTTTACTCTTACGATCACTGAGGTTTTAGGTTTTAGTTTAACTCTTGTGATGGCAGTTGAAGTGACACCGAGATCTGTAGATTAGAACAAAGCCAATTCATTATAGATGGCAGTTGAGGAAATGACTCCATTACAATTAAATTTGAAATAAGACTACATTATCTATAACAATATAGGTTCTGAAGAGGCGTCGTGCCAGACATGGTGACGGGGGTAGGATGAACGTCAGGAGGCCTTTGTGGTTTCCCCCTTTGCAAAGCCACCTTGATTAATTGCTTATAATAATAAAAAGATTAGACAGTAGGTTGAATGTCAATTTCTTATGAATTGTGGTATAATGCAGGATATAAAGTTTTGCTATAAACTTGAATTTCTTATGACATCAACATTAATAGGCTTTACAACCTAAGCCTGCTAGGACATTAACATTCTCATTAGGGATGGAAAGAACAAGGTGACCTTGAGTCTATCACTTTGATATTGAGAAACAATGCGGTAATTGGTTTTTCAAAATCCACGAACCACAAATAACTGAAGCCATACAGATCAATCAAGAATTGGACTAGAAGCAGATACTACTTCTTTGGTCCTTTCTAGCACTTCTAATTCAACTGTGTGTGTAATTTCCAATGGTGTACTAACATGTATCTGGAATATGCTATTTTTTTGATGAAAATCTGGAGTATGCTATTATTAGACCTGATCCATTTGTTGAAAATTTTAAACTGTGCTAAGAAGTTTATGCAGATATTCATTCAGGGAAAAAAAAATCAAATCCCTACTATCAGATGGAGTTCAGAAAAAAAAATCCTTGTCCATATCATTTAACATTGATCTATGGTTGCTAAACCAATCTAAAATATATTACACGAATACACATAAATTATTCAATAAGAATACAATTTCGTAGCATAGAGTGGCTATTACTGAGATCGACAGGGATGGGCAACCAATTGCGTAGCACTGCCGTCAGTGAGAGAAGTGGAGACTGGAGAGTGACAGGGCTATAGTGTGGAAATGGAACATCCACTTCTCGAGCAGGTGAATGTACTTGCAACGAGCAAATTCAAAGAACAATACATAGAGAGATTTGAGAGAGATTTGAGTAGTACAGCAAGCAGAGGAAGTGTCATTCATGGTTCGTGGACCGTCTTTTGGACCATTCTCACATAGCAGAGTTTGCATGCCGGGCTTGGCTTAGGCCCATTCAACTTTGCACCAAGGAAAGCCCGCACCAGTAAGAAAGGCCTTGGAGATCAGAACACCGAGACGACAGCGAGCTGTGGCTCGAAGTAAACCAGGCTCATCGGCGGCGTGCGGTCCCCAAGATACAACCGTGTTAGTGGTAATGAGTTTTGGATTTAACTGGTCTTGACCTTATTACCATATTTCAATTAAATCAAATAATTCTAAGTCTCACAATAAATCCTAGGTACAACAAATGACAAATCTGGTATATGAAAAAAATGATCGAAGAGTGACCCACATTAAATGGATGGCTATTGTGTGCACCTCTAGCGAGGTTGGGAAAGGTATAGACAGGGGCGGATCCAGGGGGTGGGCTGCCCGGGCTGCAGCCCCCCTGGGAGCCTTAAATCACGTGTAAAGTACTGTTCATTAGCCTCTAAATCACCATTATTTGCTTAAATCTCATCCTAATCTTAGTTATTTAGCCCTCCCCGAGGAGCTTTTCTGAATCCGCCCCTGGGTATAGATGGCCAGCCATATGCCGGCACGTGTATTGAGTCTACAATGTGCATGAGCTCGGGCAACCAGGCCAAGCCATACGAGTGGTGTAACTCGCCATCGAATGTTTTGTAGCTCCAACGATGAAACTGAGGGATGACAGAATGAGTGATGTGTTCCTGTGGGAGCGGTGTGTACCCATATGGGAAGGGAGATGAACACATGGAGAGAGAGAGACATAGCAAGAGGAGGGGTGCACTGAGAGAGTGAGGGATGGATGAACGAGTGGGGAACTGAGAGAGTGAGGGACGGATAAACGGACAAGAGAGAAAGGGACGAACGAGAGAAATTTGTATATGATACTTTTATATTCCCAAATATAGATATCTTAGTTCTGAAAATATTGCTACATCTGTTCCAAATTATATATGGCGCTATTGCTCGTTAGGGTTTATCGCAAATCAAATATGCCAATTTTGATCAAGTTTATAAATGCGTCAACATCTATAATGTACATAGATATACTTGAAATATATATTGGTAGAGCAGTTCTTTTATCTATTGATTTATGAAAACTTTGAAAATTTAAAAGTAATTTCATTTAGGACAAAGCAAAGTGAATTACAATTTAAAATGGAGGGAACAGGCACCAATCCTAACACTCCATTACAAACCGTAGACATCACTTTCAAACTACAATAGGGTGAGCTTATTTTTCAAAGTATTTGCAATTTCGCATCGCCTCCTATAGTGGACTACACTACACGGCACATAATTTTTCAAGTCTTCCGTGTAGACTAGACTGCATATGTGCCATTATGTCTCGATCCACTAACTGCTGCCATCTGAATTTTCTTCTCAGCTTTGGCAGTTCCTTCGTTGTTAAGCCTTATCCTTCAGCTAGCTCATCGCTACCACAGCATTTGGTTTCTTGATCATCTCAGTGACCACTGACCAGCCAGCCATGGCTCCCAAAGGCAAATCAAGCTCCTCGTCATGCCTCTCCTTCCTCAAGGACGCCCTGCTCCTTCCAACCCAGAACGTCAAGCTCTTCGTCCCTGTCTTACTCCTGGTAACCGCTCCCTTCCTTCTTCTCCAAATCACCAATGTTTTCTGCATCCTGCCGCGCGCAACCGACATCCTCGACCACATCAACGAGATGAAGAATATGGACCCATCAAGCGCCGATTACGCCAAGCTCATGGCGGAGATCTTAAAGGAAGCCAAGGAGCTCGTCATAATCTACATCGCACTCCTAATCATCAGCTTTGCAGAAGGCTTTGCCAAACAGATCATAGCCTTCTTCGCCGCCTCCACCACCTACGCCGGCGACCGCTACTCGCTCCCTGAGCTCTTCACCAAGGTGATCATGAAGGGGCGTCGCCTGAGGGGCCCTCTCATAACCATCGCCGTGGTGGACGTCCTCAACGTCGCATGCATGCTCCTCCTCGCCGCGCTGCTCCAGCTCGGGATGCGCCACATGGGGGTTCTATACTTGGCGGTCCTCCTCGTGCTCCCGTTCCTCGTGTTCCTCTACCTCAACGTCGTTTTCTTTGTCGCCATAGCCGCGTCGGTGGCCGACGCGGACCGCCGCGGCGTGAGCGCGCTCAGGCTGGCATGGCGGCTGATGACCAAGGTGTGGAGGAAGGAAGGCTGCGTGCTGGTCGTCGTGGTCCACCTGGTGTCCATGGCTCCGTCCCCGCTCTACACGGTGGCGCTCTCGTGCTTGAAGAAGAGCATGCCAATGGGGCTGGCTCTGCTCTCCGTGTACGCGCTGCTGGTCGGCTTGGTGATGGTCTTCTACTACGCCGCAGCGATGGTGTACTACTTCCAAGCCATGGACAGTAAGGAGGCGATGGTGGCACATGACTATGACTACGTCAAGATCCCAACCGGTGAAGCAACTGCGTGATTGACCGTTGAATGGTAGGGAGATGATAAATTTCTGCATGGTGATGAGTAATATATATACTTGGTCACTAGAAATGGATAATGTACATTTAAGGTTTGTGCTGAGACTTGTATGCAAATTAAGACTATTCATTTTGAAAAAAAAAAAGACCATTATGTAAAGCTTTTGTGAAAACAGAGTTAGTGGTTTACCCCAAAAAAAAAAAAGTTAGTGGAAAGAGAGCTATATATATAGATCAATAAATTTTGTGCATTTTCTATTTAGCAGAGCTCAGCTGATTAGGTTTCGTGTGATCAAACCTACCTGTCCAAGTTTAAGTCCGTAACTGGACACGGATGCTCATATTGTTTAGAAATTATTTTTGAATTTAACTTAATTAATGACTTTATCATTTCACTTGTATGTGTGTACGTAGATTATATTTATGACCAGGCATAGACAATGAGGTGCATGTGGTAACTTCTGGTCAATATCAGCGCCTAATGGGAGATGGGGTATGCATTCTGTAATATCAGTAACTAACCTATCAACCTATGTTTTATAAGTATTAAAAGATTTATAGGTAAATTTAGTAGACACGACTAATTAATGAAAATTGACATCTTTACTGTATATTTATTCTAGAGTAAATTGCACTCACAATATAACAACAATCCAAGTAAGTGCAAGTTAGCCCAACATCTTGTCATTTGTCTAATTTAATACAACTATCTAGGTGGGTGCACCTTGGTCCTACATCTTGTAATCTAATTAATTTGGTGCGAGAAGGTGGCTCATTGTGCATTTGGTTTCTTTGACTCAATCACTCACAAATAAATAGGAAAGAAAAGTGCAAGTGATTTGCATGGAGAAAAACAGAGGGCTTATGTCCAGGGTTCAAAAACCGAGAGACTATGTGGAGGGTTCAATTGTTTTTTCGTGAAATTTAATAATTTCGGTAGTGGCTGAAAGAAAACTCCAAAATTTTATAATACACTGATACAACCGGTATATATAACCCTAAACTTATATTATACTATTCAATAGATCTATAGTCATAAATAATTCTAATATTTGTTTAGATTTAAACGTTTTTTAGAAAAAAAAAAACACCTCATTTGGCAATCTCTAAAAAAATCAGTGAAATTTCAGCCGAGTTTCATGAAATTCGGTAATTTTAGTGGTGACTGAAATTTTCGCATTACCGAATTAAAAACCTTGACTATGTGGGGGAGAGAAAAAAATCGTGTGGATCGTACGGCTTTGCTTGCATGGAGGAGACTGTAGGGGAACGAGGAGGACCATACACACAATCCTACTCCTCAGATTTGAGTGTGTAAGGAGAGAGAGCAGATGGAGAAGCAATTTACATGGTTCATTTGTATGTTGTTTGTTTTGTGTGAATATTTTTGGGATGGGTAGAGGAGGGCCATATTAGTGGGGGACTTTTTTTTTTTTTTTTTTTTTTGGGGGTGGGGGTGGGGACGACTTAGCGATGTATATGTTGGTGCATTAATAGGGTGCACACCCACACGACTGTATGAGCAGTGCTAACTGCTGAGTTCAAGAGATAAGAGTTAGACAACTGGAACATTGATTATACAAAGTGGGTGTAGACGTGCTGTTTCCTTTTCAGTGGCCGGATTGGATGACTTACTCCGTGGATGTTACTGTTCTCGGTCATCGGTCTCTAACAACCTTTTTTTTTTTGTGGCAGGTCTCTAACGACTTGGAAAGCCTGGCCGTCAGGGCAGGCAACTCTGATATTCCCTCCGACTCTATGAAAATGTCGTTTAGACTTTTGGCTATCAAGTTTGATCATTCATCTTATTCAAAAAATTTCTACAAATAATAAATTTAATCAATAATCATTAAAGTATCTCTAATGATAAAATAAGTTATAACAAAATAAATAATATTTATATAAAAAATTTGAATATGACGAGTGATTAAATAAAATGGTATGAAAACTAAAGTTTTCAATGGGGCAGAGCGAGTAGGTGGTACGTGAGTGGATTTGCCGCATCAAGGATCCTGGCAGCCAACGACCAAGAGCAATTTGTCAAAAAAAAAAAAAAAAACCAAGAGCAAATCTAGCAAAACGTGTTACGTGGGTTGCATGCTGACTGCTGAGACATTCCCCGACAGCCTAGGCATAAAGGCACTCAAACCCAAAATGCATGTTCTAGGCTAAGAAAACATGGTTCAACAGAGTTCCCATACCTTAGACCCATTTTGGGTGTATGACGAGGGAAAACCCAAATATGAGGGCCTCTCTCCTCAACCTATTTTAGATTCTCTTTTGCTTTCCCTGTTGGAGAAAGCAGGAAATAGATGTGTGACTCTTCTACTATAGGTTTGTAGCGTGATGCCATCAAATAGGTCTCCTGCTTAGGGTCTTATTTTCGGAGATAGTCTGAGGATGGAGGAAAGAGAATAGAAAGGTGCTGTAAATTTATAATCATCTCATACACAAGAATCAATTAATCATCTCATACACAAGAATCAATAAACTTTGTCAGAGAAACAAGTGAACCACAAAGCTACTACAATACAAGTGGGTTCATAGATAGATTGAAGTGTATATATACAGTTAGCAACAAGTTGTATTATTAACCTTGCTCTAAGGACCTAGATAGAATGGGGAGACCTAGCTCCGAAAATTAGAAGGTGAGGGGAAGACAAGACCATGGTTTTTGAGAGGTGAGGAACATGGGAGAAGATCTACAAGATTTAGCGGTAGAGGTCGCTGGAGATGGGGAGACCAACAAGCCTAGAGGCAATGACATGGCAGGAGCGGCGAGTGGCATGGCGAAAGAGGCGAGAGCGAGGTAGTAAGCTATGAGCACCGTAGCGAGTAGGGTTAGAAATGAGGCGGACTAGGGAGCGACAATAGACAAGGGGGAGGGGTTATCCCCCTCTCTTGGCTAGCGAGCTGGCTAGCTCACGCGTGCCACCCATTTAGGGATGAAAACGGTCGGAAATGATCGGAAGGGGGCCAAATCACTTTCATTTTCTTTTTTTTTTGTCTCGAAAACAAAATCGATACGATATTGTCGAAAATGAAAACGGCGTCGGTATTCTGGGAATTTCAAAAACGATATAGTCGGTCGGAAAATACTGCGATAATGGTAGAAATCTATGATAACGATATCCAAAAAAACGATAAACACACAGAACACACCAAACTGTAGAAAATGAGAAGAGGCATATAACTCGTAACATCACCTCCTTGCACCTTTTGACCGAATGTGCCAGTTGCCTAAAATTGAGATCTTTCCTCCAAATGGCCTAAGACATTGTGACTATGATTTCCGTAAAAAAAGGCACATTGAGCTGGATTTTGATTCCCTCCAAAAGTGTGGAAATATTAGTAGAGGTTGGCACTATGACATTGAGGCTGTACCAACAAGCCATATCAAAAGGGCAATGGAACATCATGTGCATGAGATCTCTGCAATATTCAAGGAACAGAAGAGATAATTATAATCATCAAGATGCATTCGCTTCCTTTTGAGTAAAGCTCTTGTATTTAACCTACCTTTGAGAACCAACCAGAAGAAAAATTTCCTTTTGTTTTAACAGGATGAAGCCCATAACCATTTGTAGGATCTGTGAGGATGGTGGTGCCCAATAAGATGTTGGTATACCTTCATAGATGAGAAGCGGGACCCCAATTGTAAGACCAATTGTCATTCATCCGATTTAGCCGCAAGTTGTCCAATATGTTTGAAAGATCCTGAAACTGTTGGAAAGCCTCAACAGACAGAGGTAAATAAAAGAGGTCTTGTGTTTGAGGTGCTGAATGCATTGTACTCAAGGGAATATTAGCATTGAGAGCAAAAGAGTAAAGCTCAAATAGATAGCCGATCTGTAATTATTATTGCTCTAGAGATCAGTCCAAAAGGCAGGAGGTTCCATTATGAATGTTGATTCTTGAAAAACTTTTGTACAAATCTAATAACTTTAGGATATCTCTTCACCAAAAAGAGCTGCAAATCTGAACACTTGTGTTGGGTAATTTGTTTGCTGAATAGTAATGACTTCAACCAAGCTACCCAAGGTGTATCCACTTTATTAAAGAACTTGTGCAGATGTTTCATCATTAAACTTTCATTCTGTGCTTTTAAATTTAGAACCCCTAAGTCACCTTCAGGTTTTGGGACACATGCCATGGTCCAAGCTGCCTTTGGCTGTTTTTTACTGTTCAAATCTGAGCCCCTCCATAGATAATGCTTTCTGTACTTATCTATATATGCTTAATAACTGCCTTTGGTAGCAAGAAAGTACACATAGCAAATGTGCACAGGGCTATAAGTACATCATTAGTTAATTGCAATCTGCCAGCTTTAGTTAAGAAGGATGAGAAAGCTACCAATGTTCTTTCACACTTTGAGATTATTGGCCAGAAATGTGAAACATTTGGTTTTGAATGACCCAAAGGAAGGCCAAGGCAAGTGAAAGGTAGCTGTTGTTTGGCACATTCTAAAGTAGAAGCAAGGATTTCAAATCTCTCATCAGAGATATTGATTGGAGCCATAAAAGATTTTTCGAAGTTTACCTTTAACGTTATGGCTTATGTAAAATTATGTAGAATATCCTTAAGGTGCTGCAATTGGTTAATGTCTCCTTGCATGAATATGAGAGTATCATCATCATATTGCAGTATTGAAAATTCAGCATCATTTCTCAATGGGATTGGGAGGCTGAGAAGATTTTCATTCTTGGTTACATTGAGGACTGATTGAAGGAGATCAACTGCTAGAACAAAAAGAAGTGGAGAAAGTGGATCGCCTTGTCTTACTCCTCTTCTGGAATGAAAAACTTTTCTTAGCACTCCATTTAGAAGCACCAAAGATGTTCAAGAATAGATTAGTTTCATCCAATTGATTTATTTTTGAGGGAAACCATTGTGCTCCATTATCTTGATCATAAGACCATGTTCAAATTTATCAAAAGTGTTTTCAAAATCTAACTTTAGAACAATAATTTCTCTTTTAGACTAGTGGCAAATGCAGATATTCTAAATCCCATGCTATACAATCTTGAATTGTTCTATGCTTAATAAAGCCATGATTTTTATGAATCAATGTGGGCAACACCAATTGTAAATGATTTGCTAGTAGCTTTGTAATCCATTTGACTGAATTGTTGAGCAGCGAGATGGGCCTAAAGTCTAAGATTTTCAAAGCATCATCTTTCTTGGGAATAAGAGTTATGTGGGAACCATTAATACTCTGAAGACAAATATTTTCATCACAGAAAGCATCACAAAGAGCATAAAAATCATGATAGATTAGAGGCCAACATTTCTTAAGAACATGGGAGCAGTTAAATAACACATCAATGCAGTCATTAGTCTATTTTTCTGCCAATTCAACACACTGACAAAACCTGGAAGACAGCACCAGAAACATGTAGTCACTAAGAAAATTGTGCAGGATATGGTACTGTTGGGAGTTGATTATCGTCCTCCATGAAGCCTTGATCCTGGAAGATATGTTCAGACTCCATGAATAGAGCATCGAAGGCAAGAATGCAACAAGATTTGATTTCCCATCCACGTTTGTCCCCTTGACCTGCAAACTGATTTTGTCCAAATTGCATGGAAAGATTGATTTGGTTTCAGCTAGATATATATTTTCAACATTTGGAAACTTGGTTCTGAAAGAAAGAAAGAAAAAAACAGGTTATATAAAAGCTTCATATCAACATCAATCAAGATCAGTAGAGGCAAGGCATACACAAAAGAGATCAATAATAATCACATGTCCACACGATCCTTCCCAACCAGAAAAAAGGAGTATGCCACAAGCGACACCAAAGACATGATGGCTATGTATAGGCTAGGCCGTCTAGTATGCCATGCCCTGTATATTTCATTGTCCTTGGGCAGTTGGGCTTAAAACAATGGCAAATATCAAAAGCTTGCCATTGCTTATTTGGTTACGTATTATGCAGGTTGCTTCTAAGTTTTAACATAAATATTTGGTTAACAAAGGCACATAAGTAGTCTCAGGCTCTTTGTCCAAGTCATCGGATTTTTTTTGAATAAATATTTTGTCTATCAAGCATACTGATTTTATTGAAAGAAAAGGTATGCTACTACCTTACAATTTGATGAGGCTCAATTTGAAAGATGAAATGGTTATAGAAACTTTGTAATGAAGATGAAATGGCAGGACTTATTATAAATTAAGTACAAAAAAAAAAGCACTTTCCCAGGTTAATTAATAAGAAAGATTTTCATGTTTGGATGGGCTTAATGGTAGTGAAATATTTTTAAAATTTGGTGAGGTCAACTTAATGGGTTGTTCTCAAATCAAGTTCTAGGAAAAATACCTGGTTAGGAAACTAACCCTTAAGTACCATATTTTTTGAAACTTGTTCAATATAGTTCACAAAAACATGCAACAATATATATATGAATGCAGAAAATCAGCCTCTATGTGCTCAGCACACACTTTTTGCACTATCCAATTCGCATTTAGTGTGCACCAGGAGAGAGAGTGCTGACACACAATGGAAAAGTGTTGAACACTGGGTGGTCAGAACAGTGTGTAGCATGAATCTTAAAGCATGCGTGCTGAGCACATATGTGCTATGTTGTAACTTATGTTACTGTATATCTAGCATTGTTCTCCTTAATATCTCTTTTAGAAGGGAACTAAATGGAAATAAATTGCTAGAATGGAATATTATTCTGATTGCAACTATTGCCAATGTAAACCAACAAGCAACAAGGAAAGATACTATCACACGGACGTCAAGTAAAAGTGTTACAGGGCTAGGTCGATGTACAGATACCTCATCACTAAGGACATCAAATATGCTAAATTTCTTTGGTCTGGGTTGCCCATATACAACGTTTGGCGTTACCCCACGTACCATACACTATAGCAAACCTTGGCTAGTTTTGTTTGAGTGACAATTTTGTTTGAGGAACTCACTCTCGCTCGTGTAGGGTGCTACACCGGAGTAAATAGTTACTTAAAACTTGCAAGGGTGACAATTTGATCTATATTATATTGCTCAACGTGAGTAAGGACCAAACTTCGGTGGCTCGCCGGTGGCGCGCGCTGCATCATATGTGGGAGTGATGGCCGGCGGCGCTTCTCAGGTGTCGGTTAAGACCAGGCGGGAGGAGGGAGGACACGTGAGCGATGAGGAACTGGCGACGGCAGCACAAGCGAGCCGATCTTGAAGATACATATATAAACTTCGGTGGCACCGAACGACGAACCAATATGATTCTCTGTGTCCGTTTCTTGCTTCCCAGTGCACCGAGATCAGTTTCCTGCCATGTTCCACAGCTAGATAGCGAACATTCCCCATGCACAGATCGGTTTCCATCGTGTTCATCACAGAACTTTGCTGGCACCGATCGATAACACCAAACTCAAGTCGTCGTCTCGTCGATGATAACAATATCCCACCACTTTTTTTCACGAATACGCAAGAGCATTGCATATCTTTGTATTAAGAAGAAAGAAGTTTTTAAATACAAGAGAGGTCGTTCCCCTGCCCGACCAGCACCTCAAACTACATTTTAGCCATAACAACCGAGGAATCCTTTGGGATCAACCTAAACTAATCGGCATCAACATCAATTTTTTCTTCTATATATAAGGTTTGCTGTCACGAAACATGTTTCTTTACTCAACCATATGCGCACGCAGCTTATATAACCTGTGATACACACTCCTGACTTCTCATCACCTTCCATTCGACTTCGTCTATCTATCTAGCACCAGCACTCAGCGGCCATGGGCATGGCAACCGGGCAGAGCACCACCCCATCGTTCTTCAATTTCCTAAAAGAAGCTCTGCTCCTCCCTAACCACAACCGGATGCTCTTCGCAGCTGTCTTCACAGTTATCGTCGCCTCCAGCTATCTCCTCCTCCTCGGCAACAACCTCGCCGTCCAGCCCCTCGCAGACAAGATTGTCCTGGACGCAAAGGCGCTCAACAGCACCGCGCTCAACAGCACCGATCTCAGTAGCCCAGACTTTTTTCACCTCATCCTAGAGATCAAGGATGACGCCCGGGCTCTCTTGCTCACAAGCACAGCCTATCTCCTGGTTGCCGTCATCACCATATCAGCCACCCGGCTCGTCATCCTGTTTGCCGCCGTCGCGACATACTCCGGTGAGCTGCAGCACACCTTGGGCTCCCTCCTTGGCAAAGTCAAGACGCAGCTGAAAGGCTCCCTACTTACGCTCGCCTTCGTCTACGCAATGGAGATCGCCTACTTCGGGCTTCTGGTTGCCATGCTTGCGCTACTCATCTTCCTTGTGATCAAAGATTACTTTATGTTGTTCTGTGTGGTATGGCTGCTCCTCCTCGTTCCCTCCGTCGTCTTCCTCGTGTACTTCTTCTTCATCTGCTCCATGAGCGTCGTCGTGGCGGTGGCCGAGCCCGGTTGCCATGGTGCTGCCGCACTTGGGCGGGCGTGGCGGCTGATGAAGGGGAAGCGCAGACAGGCCTCGCTTCTCATCTTTGTGACTAGCTTGCTCGCCGCTGCGCTCTTGCGGGTCCACGCTCTGGCCAAGACGTGCGCACCTACTGACAAGGCATCTGGGTTGCTCCTGGGGTTTCTGTACGTCATCTTGATGTCTGTCGTACAGTTGTTTGAAGTCTGCGCCAAGACAGCGTTCTACTACGAGTGCAAGCGGAGCACCGAGGTAATTGCGGCGGAGTACCTCATGGTGTCCACAAAGGAGCAATTTGATGCCTGAATATTTTCTATCCACCTGATAGCGAGGGGATCCACCTCATATTTTCTAGCCATATATATTACCTCATTGTTGTATTAGAAGAAGCAAACTTTAAAATACAAAATGTGACCGAGGCCGCCAGCACTATGGAAGGCTACATGATGAAAGAACAACAACATGGCCTTATGGGGAAAAAACTACCGCCGCACCAGGCTTTCCAGCCCTCTTGCTCCAGCTTGAATCCATTTGTCGCCTTCGTCTTGGATGAACTGCAGTAGCTCGCTCACTGACGTGGAGGCACTGTGGAAGCATCGAGAGTTTCGTTCTTTCCACACATGACAAAAGATAAGGGCGAATAGAGAGTCGATACTGGCCCTTTGTGTTTCATTGGTGCCGGACAGTGCACGCCAATTATTCAATATATCATACACCCACACCTTGTCACAATCTCACATCATAATTCTTGTTGACGGGAAAAAAATGATTAGGAAGTCAGAATTTGGAAATGATGTGTAAGAAAAAGACCTCAAAATTAGGCCAAAACTACAAGACCACTGCTAGCACAGCTAAAACCGGTCTAGGCCAGTTTCTCTAGTCTTCGGCCACAACTTAGTAAAAAAACAGTCTAGGCCGATTTTGGAACTTGTGTCTAATTCATCCCTAATTCTTTGGGAACCCCCACAATCTCATGAGAAACTTGCAAATCTCATGTGGGTAATAGATATGACCACCCACTCTATACATACCAATGGATCACGTCTGACATATTAATCATACACAATTGATCAAAACATCATGTTAATACTCTCTTCTCCTACATTTAGCTTCTTCAATCCCTTGGTTGTTTGATGGACCAGAAACTACGACCAAAGGGGGAGGGGATGAATGGGAGTCAACTAAAATTCTTTTCTGAGAGAGAACTTGCTCTATCCTCAATCATTTTCCCTCAAACGGCTTGTAGAAACCAATTTCTAATCTCCATGACGAGATTAAATAGATAAGGACGGTGCTAGGAAAGCCAAGACATGAAGGGACAGCAAAACCAGCTCCGAACACCAAAAGATTGGAAGTTACAATGCGTGTCGAGAGTTCCGATGTCATAACTTGTGATGGAAACTGATGTCGGAAAGTGTCAGAAGTTCCGAGACGGCCAAGAAAGCAACCTCGAAAACAAGAGAGAAAAATTCAAAACTCGATAAAACAAACTCCAAAAAATCCAAAACTTTGCACAGATTCTTGTTTAGAAGCTATCCCCAAGAGAAAGTCAAAAACATTAAAGCATGATTAGGAAATTCAAAAGCTCACCATAAACTTGGGCTTTTGTAATCTTCTTGAAATGGATGAGATGGGGTGCTCGTGGAAAATATGGTTGAGGAAAAGCCTAAGCATGTTTCCAAGACCTCATGGTACCTAGAGAGCACAAGAAATCAACCAATAAACCTCAAATCAAAGATCCTCAAGAATTTAATCAAAAGATTAAGAATTGTAAGATTTGAGGCTTGGAACCAAAAGCTTTGAAGCTAGACTTCAAGGCATGCATGATCAAGATATGTTCCAACGGTCCCAAAGTATCATAAAAATGTGCAAAAGACACAGATTTGAGGGCGGAGGATATGTGGTGCATGAATTTGTTCACTTGATTATTTCACAATATAATGAAAGATTACAAGCCACTCGTAGCAAATCTGAAAGCTTGGATGGCGAAAAGCTCAATCTAAAAGCCAATGCTCTCACCCTCCCTCCTTGCCCTAAGCAAAAGCTATCAACGGAGGGTGCATCGAAACAATAAAAAACCAAAATCTATTTACAAACAATATTAAAAATACCTAAATGGTACAACAACAACAGCAACAATAGCAGCGGCAACAACAACAGCAACAACAACAAAGCTAGCTACTTGTACTATTTGTCTTGGCCATATTGCTAGTAACTTAAAACCAAGAGGGTCACAATTTAGTGGTCTAGGATCCAGAGGCGATTTGACTTTTAGTCACGAAGATTCCAGGAAACTATATACCTCAATATTAGATGTTTTTCCTCTCTTTTTTTTTCTTAAAAAGACATGTACTTAGATGCATACTTAATTCAGGGGAAAGAGATTGTCACATGTACTCCTTATATTTATTAAAGAGAATATAATTCTAAGTTTTGGTTTAATCAATTTTTAGAAGTTTGACTATAATATCTTCTTAAAAAATATCAATATTTACGTCTTCAATTATAATTATGATAAAAATATATTTGGTATCATAAATATTTCTAGGTTTTATAGGTCTAATAATGTATCTTAAAATTGTTTGACTCACTAGAAAATGAGAATTGCATTTTTATTTTTAGAACGGGAGGGGATAGAGCCGGAAAATATTGCATTTTTTACAAAATGACAGGCGACTGTCACAGAGTTAGTGAACGCCAAGCAAATAACACCCTAGTAGATGAATTTCCTATGCCGTACATCAACAGAAATGCTCTGTAGAATATTTGACTTTTCGCTGACCACTCATAAGCGCGTTATGCAACATCCACTAATATTTCAGGTTTCAGAAATAATGGCTACGCGTAACGTGACCTGTATATATCAATGTGCTGAATGCTGACTCTTTCTCACAACACGGCGACTTGACCGGCTACAGAAATGCTCTGTAGAATATTTGACTTTTCTATGTCCAATTTGTCCAAACATTCTTCGCCCCACCATTTGCTTATAATTAACCTGGGATACACTCCTCGAAATTTGGTCTCCATCACCTTCTATTCGACCGTATCTATCTCTCTAGCAAGCTTGCTAACTCCAGACTTCAGCCATGGCAACCGGGCAAACAAGCTCGACACCATCCTTCTTCAACTTCCTGAAAGAAGGTCTGCTCCTCCCTAGCCACAACCAGAGGCTCTTCGCTGCGATCTTTACGATTATCGCCGCCTCCACGTGTCTCCTCCTCCTCGGCAACGACCTCGTCGTCCAGCCCTTCATAGACGAGATTGACCTCGACACAAAGGCGCTCAACAGCACCGATCCCAGTACGAGTAGCCCAGAAGACATTCTTCAACTCATCCTAAAGACCAAAGATGACGCCGGGGCTCTCGTCCTCATTGGCGCAGGCGCAGCAGCCATGTTTGTGCTTTCCGTCATCATCACATCAGCCATCCAGATCGTCGTCCTCTTCGCCGCCGTCGCGACATAATCCGGTGAGCTGCACACCTTTGGCTCGCTCCTTAGCAAAGTCAAGACGCAGCTGAAAGGCCCCGTGCTTACGCTCGCCTTCACCTACGCACTGAAGATCGTCTATATCGTGATTCTTGCTGCCATGTTTGGGCTACTCATGATCCTCCTGATCATGAAATACGTCAAGCTGTTCTTTGTGGGGTCGCTTCTCCTTCTCGTCCCCTTCGTCTTCCTCGTGTACTTCTCCTTCCTCTGCTCCCTGAGCATCGTCGTGGCGGTGGCCGAGCCCGGATGCCATGGTGCCGGCGCTCTTGGGCGGGCATGGCGGCTGGTGAAGGGGAAGCGTAGACGGGCGATGCTTTTGGTTTCTTGGACTGGCTTGCTCGCCGCTGCCTTGACTCCTGTCTACAATCTGGCCAAGAGATGCGAACATACTAGCATGGCAGCAAGGTTGCTCCTGGAGCTTCTCTACGGCATCTTGATGTCTGCCGTGCAGTTGTTTGCAGCCTGCGCCCTGACCGCGTTCTACTACGAGTGTAAGGCGAGCACTGAGGCATCGGCGGCGGAGTACGTCAAGGTTTCTACCAACGAGCAAGTTGATGTTTGATTATTAGCTACTCTATTCTGTCGACCTGATACAGACATGCACTGTGCATATATCATGTTAATATCGATGTTACTTAACTAGGAAGAACTCAAGGGCTTGCTTCCACTATATGTAATACTCCCCCTTTTCTGCCTTTAATTTCAATTTTCGTCGATGTGTTGTAAGAAAAAGAACAAGTGGAGTTTCATTAATTTTCTGTGCCTGTGTCTTTCCTGTCTGACTGCTTGACTGTTGGTACTTGTTTTCTCTGCATCTCAGTTTGAGTTACAGGATTAGTAGGTTATGCAGAAACTCTGTTTCCATCTTCAGATAATTAGCACAGCAGCAGATGGTCCCCATCTTTTGCTTTGCCCTGAACTTCAGATCATCTGCAGAATGGAGTGCTATCGGTTTTCAGTTTTGATGCAGTGTCATTACATTGCTACAGTACTCATCTTGCTGATTTGGGCGTGAATATCATTAATTTCCTAAATTGTAATCGGTTGTCTCTAGCTTTGATTGATTTCCTTGCAGTTAAACAACAGTATGTTTGCTTCCTTGTTTTCAATAGTATAGTTCTTTGATCAGTTCAGTGATCGACCTTTAGTAGGATAAAAAGTTCATTCTCAGGCTGCGTTTTTCAGTCTTGATTTGCAGTTCGTTCAGCAACTTGGTCGTAAAGTTTTTTTGGTTGAGTGGAGTTGTTGTGTAATCCACCTTCAAGCATTTATGAGCTGATCTTGTAAATTCCTAGTCGTTTCGAGGGTTAGCAACTTAGCATATCACGAGTTGGTACGTCTGACTAATTAATTAGAAGTGAAGCCTTTGGATTGAATTTTTTAATTAACTCTTAGTCACCCCACCCTCTGGTTACCTGTTCGGTCCTTCACTCCTCCATGGTGCAGATGATTTGCTACAGCCAGTGTTGTTTCACCGGATTCTTTGCGAAGAGTTGAGGAATGGATGAGTGTTCGCACCATGATAGGACAACATTGCTGTTTCAGGAAAGGTTTTAGCTAGTAGGGGATTCAACATATATGCAATTATATTTTGGGATAAAAAAGTAACTACAAGCCATGATAGAATACGCAACGCGATCCAAACTTCAAAGTTAGAAGAGGGACAATGAATGCTTTGATTAGTGATTTTACTGCAAAATATAGGTTGCCAAAAGGAAACTAAAAGTTGTCACAATTATATTCAAAATGGAAGTTGCCAAAAAGAGGCATGGGCATTGCCAGCCTTACAGACTTAAGTATTTGTATACTTGCATCTTGGCTTGAAGCTATGGGTTGAACTGTTGGATTTTAAATATAGAACCAACAAGCTTAACATTTGGCATACTAAAACTGCCGAAGTGTCTGTCTTTTTAAAAGGTTTTATGTGGGCAACTAAAGCAGCTAGACTAGGGTAGAAATGGAAGATGGTAATAGGAGGAAAGTCAAATTCTAGGAAGACATTTGGATAGGAAACTCCTGTTTAGCCATCCAGTTTTGGGATCTGTACAGATTTGTAAATGAAAAGAATAAGTTAGTAGCAGAGTTGTGGGATGGGGCTTCTCTTAAGTGCATGTTCTCTAGAATGGGAGATGAAACTATGATGAACCTCTGGGATGAGGTCTCTCAGATTGCATCTATTCTTTGCCTCAATGATGAGGAAGATGCCATAATTTGGCAATTTACATCAAATGTAGGTTATTCTGTTCAGTCGCTATACAAGATAGTTAACTATAGAGGGATCCATCCTGTGCTAGTGAAGATCTCTAGATTGGTTTTGGCTAATTGATGACATCCTTAGGACTAATCTCTCTATGCTAAGTGTTGATTTAGTTGGAGATTGGTCAAGCCGAGGATTGTGCATGGTGGTCATGGTGGATGGGTCGAGATGATCCAAATGTTGATCAAGTGCATGACATGGCGTGTTTCGAGGATCAAAATGGGCTCAAGGCAAAGGTATATCATAGGGCCATTTTGATTTTACACTCAAGACACCATAGAGGGTGTGAGTGATTATAGGATCGATAAGCCGTACTATAAAGAGGGGAAAAACTATCGTACATATTGGTCCTCATGTGCCACTAGGTTCAAAATCATTTGTATGCATTCTAACCTAGAGAGCTAACTCCGTTCTTGATGAAAAATGCTTTCAAAATGCTAACACATGGTGTCGGGGTGTTCTTTGACGTGTCGGCAACAAGAATCAAGTGACGGAAGTTGGTTTGGAGCAAACGCGAAGGAATGACGACAAAACGACGCAAATTCGCAGCTCAATGGGCGAACAGACTCTCTGACCGGAAGCACGGGAAATTGACCGGACGCACCGGTCACCGCGTCCGGCAGAGAGCATGTTTTTCGGTGGTTCGGCCGAGGAGCGACCGGACGCACCGACCGGAAGCATCCGGTCGCGACCGGAAGCTGGATCGGACGCGCGACCGGACGCACTCGTCAGCCCGGTCAGCGGTTCAGGTTGGCGTTGTCGGTTGTGACCGGACCCACCGACCGGACTCACTGGTGAGTCCGGCCAGTGCGTCCGGTCAGGCTGATTTGCGCGTGGATTGCACCCCAACGGCCACATTTCGTGGTGGGGGGTATTTATACCCCTTTGGCCGGCTCTTGGAGGTCTCTTGGTCATTTTGAATCATTCCTAACACCTCTAGAGCTGAGCACTCATCCTCCTCCTCACTCCTTTGCTTGAGAGCATTCATTCTAGTGAGTTGAGGTGATTCAAGTGCACTTTGCTTTGATCTTTGCATCTAGTGGCACTTGGGGATCGTTGTGAGCCGGTGGTTTTCTTGTTGCTCTTGGAGAGCACCACTCCTAGCCGGCTTGGTGATTGGTGGAGGCGTTGGCAAGAGAAGGTGAATGTTCTTGGCCACCTCCGGTGATTTGTGAGAGGATCACACACTCCTCGTCGGGAAGACAAAGTGTGAGTAATCTATTGCTCGTGTCTTGGGTACCTCTCATTTGCTTTGGGTGCAAGAAGCCTAAAGGCAATTGGCTTGGAGTGAGCTCCACCTTGACCCACACGTGAGAAGGTCGGCACAACGGAGATTAGCTTGAGGGTGCTCAAGTGAACTTCGGGTTAAATCATTGTGTCTCTTGTCATCCGTTGGTGATTGGCTTCATTGTTCATATTGATATTCATCCTACAGTGATTGGTTGACTTACCTCGACACATTGGTACAAAACCTCCTCTCTACATTGCATTTACATTGATATATATTGTGCTTGTGTAGTTTGAGTAGAATTGCTTAGTTGCTTAGTCTTGATTAGAGTAATCTAGTTTGTTCACCTAGTTGGTAAAGTAGTGACTTAGCCATTGTGTGTGAATTAGAGACTATAGCAACTAGAATTGTCAATAGGAGGCTTGCCGACAAGTAGAGCTAGAGCAAACGCTTTTATCGCCATTTGTTTTTCTAACAAGTTTGTCTAGTGATTTTGTAGAAATTTTATTAGGCTATTCACCCCCCCACCCCTCTAACCATTTAGGACCTTTCAGCTAGTTCCATCTATTTGGGATATCAAAATCCCACCTAGAGTACACTATTTTCTTTGGCTTCTTAGCAAAAATAAAACTTTGACAAGAGACAATTTAGTTAAGAGAAGAAAGGTAAAAGACCCAACATGTCTCTCTCGGTTGGAGGTATGCTTAACTGATCAGATGGTGTACCCGTCTGCAAATGCTGTAAACGATGAATTTTGGTCTATTGGCCTTGATTAATAGACACTACCGGACTCACCCCGTTTGCCATGTACGCCACGTACACGACAAAGGCCCTTTCCCGTCGATAAAGGCTTTGCCGACAGTTACTCTCGGCAAAGGGTAGTCGGCAAAGAGGCAATCGGCAAAGAGCCTTTGCCGAGAGCCGTTTATCGGGCTCACGGCAAAGCCTTTGCCGTGTAGCCTGTTGGCTCTCGGCAAAGAGTTAATGGGGGGTAACGGCGACGGCTCCTTTGCCGAGGGGGCAAAGGGTCAAACGTAGACCCTTTACCAACAGCCCTAACGTAGCGGCTCTCGACAAAGGATGGTCTCTTTGCCGAGAGCCAGCCATGCTCTCGGCAAAGATTGGTCTCTTCGCCGAGAGCCAGCCCATGCTCTCGACAAAGAATGGTCTCTTTGCCAAGTGTTTGCTCCAAGCTCTCGGTAATTTTTTTTTTGATTTTTTTTTTCATTACAACACATATTTCTCACAGATATATCACATATATATCACAGATTTCTCACTTATCACAAATATGTCACATATATAGCTCAATAATCCATTAACACATATATCACATAGAATCCACATGTATCCAAGTTTACAAGTTCAACCATCACTGAAGTTCACAATGATGTTTGCACAAATTCATCACCTAAATCATCACAAGTTCATGGGCAAGGCCTATACCTCCCATCCCAAGGGTCCCACTCGCCTTGATGCTGCTCTGGAGGTTGGCCACTTGGGCTAGGGTTCGGAGACGGGTTCGACTCGTGAGATTGACCCTACACATAGGAGAAGAAATTACAATTGTGAGACAAAATTTAATGTAGATTCTATAAACTAGGAACAAAGCAAGATATAGTGTTAGTTAGAAATTTCGGCAGCACCACCCCTGCATGGTGAGGTTTCCAAAAGTTGCAACAAAACAATGGCTCGATGGCCGACAACCACATGTCTATATGCACATCTCATGGTGCCTCAATTCAACAAATCATTTTCATTCACATTCATATATGCATATTCATTTTCATATTTGCAGTTAAGGTATAGGAACTCAAAGGAGTGGCATAAGGATCCTGTGGAGGAGCGAAGATGATCTGTGGCGGTGGGTCTTCACCAACCTTGCCTCCAAGACGTGCGACATACGCTAAGAGAGCTTGCAAGTTCTGTCGGTCCGCCTCAGCCCTCACCTCACCCTCCTCTCGTCGCCTCCTCCCTTCCTCCATGAGGCCTATTAATTTCACCACAAAGTTAGAACATAGAGAAATGATATGTAAAGATCAATGAACCCCGAATAAATAAGAAAAACACGGGACTGCGGCAACCGATGCGAGGGACATCACGGGGAGCGCCGGAGACGTGTCTGGAGGCGCCGAGCGACGAGGGCAGGTCCGAACGGATGGACGTTGGCGGGGCGGTCCTGCTCCTCCTCCCTTCGTCTTCGCTCCTCGTCGTCCTCCTCCTCCGCTCTCCCTCCTCCTCCTCCTCCTCTTCCTCCCCCCATCTTCCTTCCTCCTTCCCATGCTCCTTCTCCACCGGGGCGACAGGGCGGCCGCGTCGGTGGCTGGGTGGCGAGGGCGTCGGGGGGGCGGCGGCGCGTGCCGGGTGGTGGTGGAGACTAGACGGGGGGCGAGCCGGTGGGCGGTAGGAGTGGCGGCGGCCCACGGGTGGCGGCGGGGGAGGGCGGCGTGACTAGAGGCGGTGCGTGGGCGGCGGCGGGGCACCACATGTGGCGGCGGGCGAGTGCGTAGAGAGTGAGGGAGTGAGGGTGAGAGTTGAGAGAGTGAGGGTTTCGGACGACTTTTTTTTTAAAAAAAATGTTTCTTTGCCGAGAGCGTATCCGGGGCCCTCGACAAAGGCCTATTCTTTGCCGAGAGCCGCCGGATCTAGCTCTCGGCAAAGGCAGTTTTTTGTAAAGAAAAAAGCCCTTTCCCCATGCCCCGGAGCTGTTTTTTTTTTTAAAAAAAAAAAACTTGCCGAGAGTGCTGCCTGGAGGCTCTTGGCAGAGACCTACCCTTTGCCGAGTGCCCCATTATATACGCTCGGAAAAGAAATTTTTAAGAATACATTTTTTTCTCTTTTTTTCCAAAGATATTTTCAAAATTAGGTGCTTGCTTCCGTCTAAAATACCTTGTCACATTCACTCATGAATGCATATTTGTTGGTTTAACGAAAAATTGACCATTATTTCATGTAGTTTTGGCGCTATTTCTATTTACATAATTGTTGCATAAAATAGAAATAATTATCAAAATGGTCCGGAAAATTACCAAAATTTCACTGGTCACAGTTTCTAATATCTATTGCATACACAAAAAGTTTCATAGTCAAACCACAACTTCATCGCCACTTTTAAATCAAATTATACTTTGGATCATTCTCAACAAACATGAAACTTCTTTGGAGATGTTGCGGTGTCTGTGAACATCGTGTGTGACAACATATGCGAAACGTTCTCAATTTTTTACCATAGCCACGGCATAAGATATCATGACATCTTATCATATTTCATTTTTTTTACTTACTTGGTTGATTTTTCTAGAATTTTAAAACAACACGAGCACGCCTAAATGCTTGTGTTTTCTTATTAAGATGTTCGAGATTTGGTTTCATTTTTTATACATAAGGCCTTTATTTGGGTTGAATAACAGGAATATCAATTTTGTACTCACTTTTTAAAAAAATCAATCACTTGTAGTTTAAATTTGGCTTGATTTTAAAATTTGCCATAGAAGAGATTAATTATCTAAGTATACCAAATAAAGTTAAAAATTTACCAAACTTAACATGGAGTGCCATATGATGTATATGAAGAGCAAAAAAAAAAAGTTTGGGGGTCAAAAACAAAAAAAAAAAAAAAAGGTCAAGTCTTTGCCGAGAGCCTACGGGGGGGGTTGATCGGGCTCGATTAACCGTTGTGGTTTTCTAAATAACCGCAATGGTAAATATTTTGCAAGTGCAACGTAAAATCAAATATGTAGTAGTTGAGGGCCGACTCTCAGCAAAGAGGGGTCCTTTTCCTACCACTACACGAAACTCTTGGCAAAGTGGAAACCCAAAAAAATTAAATTTGCCGAGAACCGAATGGCGGGCTCTCGGCAAAGAGGGGGGTGAAGGCTTACCTAACGGCGTGCCCTTTACCGAGAGAGATGGTCCCTGGCTCTCGGCAAAGGGGACTTTGCCCAGAGTCGCCCGCTCGACAAAGAATGTTTGCCGAGCGCTGGAGATTTGCCGACGGCGCTCAAGGCAAAGGCTTCCCTTTGCCGTGAGCTCGACAATTTGCTCTCGGCAAAAATTTTGCCCCCAGCAAAGGGGGGAGAATCGGGTAGTGAGACCGGGGCAATACCATTTTTTTTTTGACAAAAACATAATTTATATTAAGCAGCCATATTACAAAACGAACCTTCAAAGAAGGTCGTATTACAAGAAGGTCCATGGACCTGAGCAACAGCAGGGTGAGCTGAGGTATCGCCGATGGTGAGAACAGCAGGGTGGAGAGACCGCGCGATGCAACGGTTGTGGCGGGGGCGACCGAGTCGGTGAAGAAGCTCACACCTGGCGACCGACGGATTTAAGGGCTTCTCGTCGCCGGCGATGTATGGATCTCGATGTCGATTCCCCGGTGGAGGCAGTTTCTTCTGGCCAGCTTCCGATGGAAAGTTGCTGAGGCGACCACTGATATGATGTAAAGGCCGCTTGGGTTTGGTGGAGTGGATGAGCGGTGAGCGGGGGAGAGCAGGGGAGGCAGGTCGGTGTCCAAGAATAGGCGTCATCCACCGGACACCACTCTGTACCAGGCCTCCTGCATGCAGGACACAGAATGGGGCCGACTGCAAGAAACAACCTGCATGATCTCCACGTAACAAAATTGGGCCCCAACCAATGCGGACACGCTTGCTAGCAGTAAGGATGACAGCGGATCGGGTTCGGGCGGGTAATCCACGGGTTTCGGGTCCCGCGGGTTTGGGTTTGGGTACGATTTTTCGCCCATATTTTTTGGGTTCGGGTTTGGGTTCGGGTTTTGTATTCCACCTGTGGATATCTAATGGATACCCGAAATAAATCATTTGGAATTAAAAATTATCTTTATAATATGTGAATAATAATTTGTTTAGTTAAATTATTAAGTTTATTCAAAGTTGACTCATGAAAATATTTCTTATTTGTTGTCTTTTGTTTATTTATGTGAATATATGTATATATATCCGCGGGTAATCCACGGGTACTCCGCAGGTTTCGGGTATCCATTCGGGTTTCGGGTATCCGTTCGGGTTTGGGTTTGGTGATAGATTTCCACCCGAATCGGTTTTGGGTTTGGGTTTGGGTTTTGATTTTGGGTTTCGGGTTTGGGTGCACGGGGACTCCACCCAATCCGAACCCGACCCGTTGCCATCCTTAGCTAGCAGGAAACCCCGCAACCGGACCTGCAGACGCGTAGGCATGGGTGCGCTGGCCCCACCCGTGCTGGCCCCACCGCCGCCAATGCCGACCTCCGCCCGACCGCCGCTAGGGCGAACTCGTCGGGCTGGACCTCCGCCGCGACTAATCCTTGGTATGCGGACGGCCGCGTCATGGGCGCTGGCGTACACGATCCCCGTTTGGAGCGAGGTCGAGGTGACGACGTCCTGGCGCGGCGATTTGACGGTAGGGAGTAGATAGAGCCGGACGCAGTCGGACACGAGAGGCGAGAGACACAGTTAGTCAACGCCAAGCAAATAACTTCCCCAGTAGATGAATTTCCTACGCCGTTGCCATACGGCGACAGAAATGCTCTGTAGAATATAGACTTTTCCCGGACCACTCATAAGCGCATTATGCAACATCCAAGAATATTTCAGATTTCAGAAATAATAGCTATTGAACTCTAAAAAAATATTCATTTTAGAACGATACGGAGTAGATAGAGCCGGACGCAGTCGGACGCGAGAGGCGAGAGACACAGTTAGTCAACGCCAAGCAAATAACCTCCCCAGTAGATGAATTTCCTACGCCGTTGCCATACGGCGACAGAAATGCTCTGTAGAATATAGACTTTTCCCGGACCACTCATAAGCGTGTTATGCAACATCCAAGAATATTTCAGATTTCAGAAATAATAGCTATTGAACTCTAAAAAATATTCATTTTAGAACGGTAGGGAGTAGATAGAGTCGGACGCTTGATGGACGCGAGAGGCGAGAGACACAGTTAGTCAACGCCAAGCAAATAACTTCCCCAGTAGATGAATTTCCTACGCCCGTTGCCATACGGCGACAGAAATGCTCTATAGAATATAGACTTTTCCCGGACCACTCATAAGCGCGTTATGCAACATCCAAGAATATTTCAGATTTCAGAAATAATAGCTATTGAACTCTAAAAAAATATTCATTTCAGAACGGTAGGGAGTAGATAGAGCCGGACGCAGTTGGACGCGAGAGGCGAGAGACATAGTTAGTCAACGCCAAGCAAATAACTTCCCCAGTAGATGAATTTCCTACGCCGTTGCCATACGGCGACAGAAATGCTCCGTAGAATATAGACTTTTCCCGGACCACTCATAAGCGCGTTATGCAACATCCAAGAATATTTCAGATTTCAGAAATAATAGCTATTGAACTCTAAAAAAATATTCATTTTAGAATGGTAGGGAGTAGATAGAGCCGGACGCAGTCGGACGCGAGAGGCGAGAGACACAGTTAGTCAACGCCAAGCAAATAACTTCCCCAGTAGATGAATTTCCTACGCCGTTGCCATACGGCGACAGAAATGCTCTGTAGAATATAGACTTTTCCCGGACCACTCATAAGCGCATTATGCAACATCCAAGAATATTTCAGATTTCAGAAATAATAGCTAAGCGTAACATGACCTATATATCAATATGGTGAATGCTGACTCTTTCTCACAACGGCAACCTTTTCTATTCGACCGCACCAAATTTTTCTGTAAGGGTTGGCTTTGTCCAAACATGTTTCTTTACTCAACCGTGCGCTTATAACCTGTGATACACTCCTCCAAATTCGCTCTCCATCACCTTCTAGTAGACCTTGTCTATCTCTCTAGCTAGCTAGCTAGCTCCAGCGTCCAGCCATGGCAACCGGGCGAAGCTCCACCCCATCGTTCTTCAGTTTCCTGAAAGAAGGCCTTCTCCTCCCTAGCCGCAACCAGAGGCTCTTCGCTGCGATCTTTTCAATTATCGCCGTCTCCACCTGTCTCCTCCTCCTCGGCAACGACCTCGTCCTCCAGCCCCTCAGAGACCAGATTGACCTCGACACAAAGGAGCTCAAGAGCACCGATCCCAGGCGGAGTAGCCTACAAGACATCCTTCAACTCATCCAAAAGACCAAACATGACGCCCGGGCACTCGTGCTCACCAGCGCAGCCTATTTTCTGTTTGGCGCCATCACCAGATCAGCCGTCCAGATCGTCGTCCTCTTCGCCGCCGTCGCCACATACTCCGGTGAGCTGCACACCTTTGGCTCACTCCTTGGCAAAGTCAAGACGCAGCTGAAAGGCCCCGTACTTACGCTCGCCTTCGTCTACGCACTGGAGATCGCCTACGTCGCGCTTCTTGTTGCCATGGCCTCTCTGCTCAGGTTCCTCATGATCAAGCAGTACTCCGGGTTGTTCTCTGTGGGGTCGCTGCTCTTCCTGGTTCCCGTCATCTTCCTCGTCTACTTCTCCTTCCTCTGCTCCATGAGCGTCGTCGTGGCAGTGGCCGAGCCCGGTTGCTACGGCGCCGGCGCTCTTGGGCGGGCGTGGCGGCTGATGAAGGGGAAGGGACGACGGGCCATGCTTTTCATTTTTGTGATTGCCGTGGTCGCCGTAGCCTTAACTCCTATCTACACTCTGGCCAAGAGATTTGCACTTACTAACATGGGAGAAGGGTTGCTCCTCGGATTTCTGTACAGCATCTTGATGGCCGCCGTGCAGTTATTTGCATTTTGTGCCATGACCGCGTTATACTACGAGTGCAAGGGGAGCATCGAGGCAACGGTGGTGGAGTACGTCAAGGTTTCTACCAAGGAGCAAGTTGATGCTTGATTATTAGCTACTCTATTCTGTCGACCTGATATATATGCATTGTGCATGTATCTTGTTAATATCGATGTTACGTACTTGACTTGGTCGAAGTCAAGGGCTTGCTTCCGCTATATGTAATACTCCCTCTTTTCTCCCTTTATTTTCAATTTTCGTCGATGTGATGTAAGAAATAGAACAAGTGCAGTTTCATTAATTTTCTGTGCCTGTGTCTTTCTTGTCTGACTGCATCTCTGCTGCTACTTCTTTTCTCTGCATCTCTGTTTGAATTACAGGATTAGCAGGTTCTCTGCATCCATGTTCAGATAGTCTCCATCTTTTGCTTTGCCGTGAACTTCAGACCATCTACAGAATTGAGTAGTATCGGTTTTCAGTTTTGATGTAGTATGTCATTTCGTTGCTATAGTACTCGTTTTACTGATTTGCACGTGAATGGAAATCAAGCCTTTTTGAGATGTCACTTTCAATCTATTGTAAAATAATCATTACTTCCTACATAGTGATGGGTTGTCTCTAGCTTTGATTGATTTCCTTGCAGTTAAACAGGATTCTATTTGCTTCCTTCTTTCCAGCAGTATAGTTCTTTCATCAGTTTAGTGATCTGTAGCAGGATCAAAGGTTCATTCTCAGGATGCGTTTTCAGTCTTCATTTGCAGTCCGTTCAGCAAGTTGGTTGTTCTGATCTTCAGCGACAGTACAGTTTTTTTGGTTGACTGGAGTTGTTGTCCTGCTACAGTAATCCACCTTCAAGCATTTATGAGCTGATCTTAGAAATTCCTAATCGTTTCGAGGGTCAACATACCACGAGTTGGTACGTGTAGGGGTGGTAAAGCGCTATCTAATTTAACCTAGCAAATTTAAGAATCGGGCACGGTAAGTAACGGGCTATAAAATTATATTAATTTTGAACTAAAAATAATTAAATGGAGCTAAGTTGGATTATTGTGAAAGAGGAATAAGGGTCATGATCGATTACCACCCCTAGGTACGTGTCATTAATAATTAGAAAAGAAGCCTTTGGGTGGCTCCCATTCACCCCACCCTTTGATCTTCTATTCGATCCTTCGCTCCTGCTGCAGCCAATGTTGGTCCCATGGTTTCTTTGGGAAGAGTTGAGGCATTGATGAGTGTTGGCACCATGATAGGACAGTTTCAGGAAAGGTTTGAGCTAGTAGGGACTTCAACAAACATGCACACTACTACATAACGCTTCAATAGGGGCGGCTCAAAAGCCACATTAGGGGCGGTTTTCGTAACCGCCCCTAATCTCCCGTTCCTACAGTGGTTTTACAGTATAAGCCACAGTAGGGGCGGTTGGTGATGCAACCGCCCCTACTGTATGAGCCGCCCCTATAGTAAACTGTATGAAATCGCGTTTTCAAAATTCAAAAAAAAATACCAAAACATTTTTATTAATTCGCGCATTTTTTCGCGTAAAATCGCGCGCTACGCGGCCGGCGGGATTCGAACCCGCGACCTTGTGCTTGCTCGCGACCCCTCCCTACCACTGCGCTACACACTCATATGTGTCCATATCTCATTCCGCATCCCCACATATTATACAAATCCGAGTGTAAATTGACTATTTGAGGCCCTAAATGGATTCAAACTAAAAAGTGGTCAACTACAAAGTTTCATAACTTTTCGAGATCTACATTTCATATGTAGAAAGTTTTTTTATCCGAGGTCGTTTACGAAATTTGAAATTCAAAATTGAGACATTTCAACACAACTTTTGAATGCCTAGATGATTTCAAAGTAAAAAGCGGTCAACTACAAAATTTCATAACTTTTCGAGATCTACATTTCATATGTAGGAAGTTTTTCCATCCGAGGTCGATTACGAAATTCGAATTTCAAATTTGAGACATTTGAACACGACTTTTGCATGACTAAATGATTTCAAAGTAAAAAGTGGTCAACTACAAAGTTTCATAACTTTTCGAGATCTACATTTCATATGTAGGAAGTTTTTCCATCCTAGGTTGTTTACGAATTTTTAATTTTTAGTGTCTTGTTTCAAAATTCGGGATCTCACTGTAGGGGCGCCTCAATATAGAGCCGCCCCTACTGCGGACTACATTAGGGGCGGCTGGTGATTGAACCGCCCCTAATAATAGTAGGGCGGCGGACTCGTAACACCACCGCCCCTAATGTAGTCACTATAGGGGCGGCTCATATGGTGTCCACAGTAGGGGCGGCTCGTTTCACATTAGGGGCGGCTCGAAAAATGAACCGCCTTAGTAACCTTTTGTAGCAGTGGCAGCATTGTGATAAATCTGATAATATTTTGGGAGAAAGAATGTAAATACAATCCATGCATGATAGAATACAGAAACGCGATCCAAACTTCAAAGTTAGAAGAGAGACGATGAATGCTTTGGTTAGTGATTTTATTGGACAAAATGGTGGTTAGCAGAAGGAAGCTAAAAGTTGTCATAATTAAGGCTCAGCTTCCTAAAAGATTTTGGACCTCAGCATTGGGACTTTTCAAAAGCCAAAAAACACCCACGAGCCAATAGCCCAAAAACTCACTTTTGAGGAGCTTCTAGCTTTTAGCTTCTAGGAGCTTTTTGACTTTCAAATGGTTCGAAAACTGAGGTCCAAAAGCTCCCAAGAAGCCAAACAAGCCCTTAATATGAATAGAAGTTGCACAGACATAAAAAAAGAAGAAGAGATACAATATTAGCTTTGAGCCAAAAAAATGTTTTGGTCAATAATAAATATAAAAATAAAGTCCGCGCTGACAGATAGATTTAATGAGTATGCTTGAAGCATAAATCAAAACAATCAAACACAGAAAAAAAACTATTTAAATGCAATGTTTTTTAAAAAAAAGAAAAATCCAAAAATGTTATAATAATGAAAAAGAAAGGTAGCCGTGCTATTTGAGCACGTAATATTAGTGGCTAGTACTCCCTCCATTCCAAATTGTAAGTTATTCCAAAAATCTTAAAAAGTCAAAGCATCTCAAGTTTGACGAAAATCTTAAAGAGTCGGAACTTATGGAGGGAGTAAGAATTAAGACGGTCAAGATTTAGTGGTCTTTCATCCAAAGGCAAACTAACTTTTATTCATGAAGATTCAAGGAAACTATCCCACGAATATACGTGTTTCTCTCTTTTCTAAAAAAATGTGGGCTTAGGTGCGTGTTTCATTTAAGAGAAAAGTGTGTTGTTGTTAGAAAGAGGTAACCTCTCCGTGTCCCAACTCTATGTTTTGGATAAATCAAAGTTTTGATGGTTTGACCAAATTTTAGAAAATATATCATTATTTGTCTCAATTATATATATTTAATGTAAAAAACACATTTCATAGTTAATCTAATGATATTCATTTGGTATAGATAGAGTTAGTTAATTTAAAATTGTTTGACTCTCATTAGGAGTGAGAATTGTATTTTTTTTACGAACAACCAAACGGGAGGAGTAGAAAGACGAACCAGACACGCGAAAGGCGAGGAATACAGTTGTGAATGCAATGATGTCACATTACAGGACCGGCCTAGCCCAGAGGGGGCTAGCAGGGTGGCCCAACCGGCCGAGTCTGCCCATGATGGGCGGGCGCACGCGCGCCCGGGGCAGGTTTGCCGCCGCCGCCACCTCTGCAGTCATCCACGTCGTCGTCGTTTCGGATTAGAATTAGGACTTTTTAAGTGCAGGAGATATTCCAATCTATAAGGAAATCTCCTATTAGGAAAAGAATAAGAGTTTGCTTGGAAAAGGTATTCCAGAAATATAAGTAAACCTTTAGAGATTGCTTGAGATACAAGTCCCATAGGAGGGTTATATAAACAAGGAGGATTTAATCTTTATGGACAAGCAAATAAAGAAATATCCCACCGCCTTTGCTCCCTGACCCTGCCCCTTGCGCCGCCGCCCCAGCCCCCATGCCGCGCGCCGCCACCCGCACCCTGCCCTAGGGCAGCCGCCGCCACCCCCATCGCCCCCCTTGAAGGTGGTTGCGGCGGGCGGTATCCGGAGACCAGGACAATTCCCACCACCGATGGCTTCCGGGATGCACGAGTTCTTCATGGCTCTCAAGCGCCTCCTCGATGACAACTTCGATAAGATCGATCGCTTTGACAAGATTGAACCACTCCTTCGCCAGATGGAGAACGCCCACGCTGACTCCAAGATTTGTCTTTTGCCACTCCAATCCACGTTGGCGCGGAGGGCGGCCCAACCATGGCCGTCGCCGTTGGCCGGCGCCTAGGCGCCACCATGGGCGTCACCCTCATCCCCGACGACGACACCGACCCCGCCATCCTCCAACTGGAAGAGGGCAGCGACGTCGATCATGGCAGCCTTCCGGTCGCCATCGACATCGCCATGGACGACAACTCGGCCACCGCTTCCCCGACGCCTTCACCACCAACCGCCCAGGCGCCGGTGACCCTCCACCCTCCACAGATCGTAGTTCTCCTGGAGGTACCGACGTACGACAGTAGTGATCTAGACCTCTGGATCAGCAAGATGGGGATGCTCTTTCAGCTCCAGAAAGAGATCGACCCAGAGTTCCACACACAGTACGCCGCTTTCCATCTGACAGGTGTCGTAGAGCTCTGGTTCAACATCCTGTCTAGGAGGAGACCGTTGGTCGAGTGGGACGTCTTCACACGCTATCTGAGGCGCGACTTCGGGCCACCCATTGACAACAACACTACAGCCGACCTGGCTCCGCCCAAGCAGGAGGGCTATCTGGACGACTACATCATGACCTTCGAAGCCTATGCTACGCGCATGGACCTCCCAAGACCGCTACACCGCGTCCACCTCTTCGTTGGCGACCTCCGCACCCCCTTGTCTGAGGATCTTACATGGGAGGAGCCACGTATGATGCACAAGGCGATCGACCTCACGCGCTAGTATGATGCTCAGGCCCTAGACGCACCACCAATAGCAGTGGCCAGCGATGTCGACATCGGCAACGGCAACGACAACGACAACGTCGTCAACGTCGACACCGACATCGACAGCGTGATGGAGGCCAGGGCGCCCGAGCAGCCGTGTCTGGCCCTGACCATGGAGACCATCGACGACGCCACCGCACTCGACCTCCTCACCGAGTTACACTTGGGAACTACGACGAACAAGGAGCTCGTGATCATAGCGGGCGCCATCGAGTTGCAGGCAACTGCTCCGGAGTGGACCCTCTACAGCGACATCGTGAGGTACTTCCACCGCTACTACGTTTCGGCAGCTTCCACCCTGCTACAGGACCTCCTTCTAGAGCAAGGACTCCCCCTACATGGCCATATAGTGGGCTTCCACCTCCCGACGACCCCGCCAGACTAGCATGCTTTTCATGCGAGCATCATGCTCATGGTGGTGCGCCCGAACGTCAAGTTGGATGATGTGATGGTGCTCCTCTTTTACAACAACGAGCAGGAGTTCATCCACATCGACAATGTCAGCATTGACGCCCCGGACACCAGCGCGCCCTAGCTCGGGCCGATCGTGACGATGGCAAGCGACCTCCTCTACGAGCGCCTCCTATGCCTGACCTCAACACCAGCTTCATCGACCTGTCACGTGTTCTGTAGGCAAATACACGCCTAGGTGCACGTCCCTACAGTCTACTCCATCCCCGCTCCACCAGCCTCCCAGCAGATGATAGAGATGACCGGTGTCCTGAGCGGCGCCATCATGAAGGCAGCTCGGGTTGCTAGGCCATTTGAGCACCCTCCATTCAGCTACAAGTTCATCATCTACTTTGGTGACTTGACCTTCGACTTCTCCTTCGATGACGATGCCTCCTTCGTCAACGACTTCAGCGACAAGATGGGTCAGCTCTAACTCTGCTAAGGTCCCGACGCCTCGTCCTCCCTAGCGCCATAGCCTCCGTGCCCGACTGGTGGGTTGGCCGACGCGTGGACATGTCTCCTCGTTGAACGGTGGGGAGATGTCACAGTATAGGACCGGCCCAGCCCGGAGGGGACTAGGGCAGCCCAACCGGCCGAGCGGACCATGATGGCCGGGCGCACGCGCGCCAAGCCGGGGCTGCCGCTGCCGCCACCTCCTCCGCCGTCGTCCACGTCATCGTCGTTTCAGATTAGGATTAGGAATTTTTGTGTGTAGGAGATATTCCAATCTATAAGGAAATCTCCTAAGGAAAAGAATAAGAGTTTTCTTGTAAAAGGTATTCCAGAAATATAAGGAAACCTTTAGAGATTGTTTGAGATACAAATCTCATAGGAGGGCTATATAAACAAGGAGGATGTAATCTTTTAGGGACAAGCGAATAAAGAAATATTCCACCGCCTTTGCTCCCCCCCCCCCCCCTTGCGCTGCAGCCCCCACCCCCACGCCGCCGCGCCACCCGCCTCGGGCACCCAGCCCCATCCGCCGGCCCCCTCGAAGGCGGCTGTGACAAATGAACTATGCCCTAACCCTATAGATGATCAAACGGGTTGCCCAGCCCGGCACTGGCCCGCGCACTATCAGGCCCGACCCTATTAGGCCCGGCCCTACTAGGCCCAGCGGCACTAACGTGTCGTGCCTGATAGTGCCACCGTGCCCAACCCTCGGGCCAGGTGCGGCCCTATGGGGACTCGGCCGTGCCGATGGGCACGCCGACCCACCGTGCTACATCGTGCCAACGAGCGTTGTCGTCATTGCGTGGGAGGCCGGGGATGTGGCGCCACCACCGCTGCCATGCCTGTGATTGAGAGAGGATTTAGGGTTTCTATTTTATATGAGGATGGGAGCATCCAACGACTCTGATTTAGCTTAGACCATCCAACGTCTGGAAAATACCGGGCCGCATCGTGCCAGCCCAAAAACCGTGTCGTGCCTGGGCCAGCACTATAGGCCGAATTCGCGGCCCAGGCATGGCACTAAGGTCGGGTCGTGCCAGGCACGGGTCGTGTCGTGCCCGGGCCGTGCTTTCACGTGTCGTGCTTGGGCCAGTCCATCGTGCCCGTGCCAAATGGCCAACTTTACCTAACCCCTACAGAAATTCTCCGTAGAATATAGGCTTTCCGTGACCCTGTCACAACTCATAAGTGCGTTATGCGACATCCACTAATATTCCAGATTTCAGAAATAATGGCTCTACGCGTAACATGGTCCGTATATGTGCTGACTGCTGACTCTTCTCACAACACAATGCACGGCTACGCGTTATGGTGACTCTTCTACTGGATCGGCGTTTTTCTACTTGAAAGGTTGTTTTCTCCGAAGATGTTTCTTACTTTTCTTCAAACAAATTTGCTTATAACCTGTGATACACTCCTCCATCTTTGTCCTCATCACCTCACCTATAATTCGACCTTGTCTATCTCTCTAGCTAGCTTCAGCATCCAGCCATGGCAACCGCGCAAAGCTCAACTCCATCGTTCTTCAATTTCCTAAAGGAAGGCCTGCTCCTCCCTAGCCACAACCGGAGGCTCTTCACAGCTGTCTTCGCAATTACCGCCGCCTCCACCTGTCTACTCCTCCTCGGCAACGACCTCGCCGTCCAGCCCCTCATTCTCCAGCCCCTCGCAGTCGAGCTTGACCTCGACACAAAGGCGCTCAACAGCACCGATCCCAGTAGCCCAAACACCCTTCCACTCATCCGAAAGACCCAAGATGATACCCGGGCTCTTTTTCTCACCAGCACGGCCAATCTTGTGTTTACTGCCATCATCAGATCAGCCATCCAGATCGTCGTCCTCTTCGCCGCCGTCGCCACATACTCCGGCGAGGTGCACACCTTCGGGTCGCTCCTTGGCAAAGTCAAGAAGCAGCTGAAAGGCCCCGTGCTTACGGTTGCCTTAGGCTACGCACTGATGATCGCCTACTTCCTGCTTCTTAGTGTCATGTCTATTCTGGGCATGGTCCTCATCTTCCTCATTGTGGGGTCGCCTACGCTTGCCTTCGGCTACGCACACGCAGTGGGGTCGCTGCTGCTCCTCTCTCCCTTCATCATCTTCCTCGTGTACTTGGACTTCGTCTGCTCCATGAGCGTCGTCGTGGCAGTGGCCGAGCCCGGTTGCCACGGCCCCAGCGCTCTTCGGCGCGCGTGGTGGCTGGTGAAGGGGAAACGCCGACGGGCCGTGCTTTTCATTTTTGTGACTGGCGTGATCGCCGCTGCCTTGCCCCGTGCCTACAATCTGGCCAAGACGTGCGCACTTGGTAACATGGCATCAGGGTTGGTCCTGAGGTTTCTTTACAGCATCTTGATGTCCGCCGTGCAGGTGTTTGCAGCCTGCGCCATGACCGCGTTCTACAACGAGTGCAAGGGGAGCACCGAGGCCTCAGCGCTGGGGTACGTCAAGGTTTCTACCAAGGAGCAAACTGATGTTTGAAATTAGCTACTCTATCAACCTGATGTGCACTATGCATATAACCTGTCAATATCGATGCTACTTGGCTAACTTGTGGTGGGTTGCTTCCACCATATATATGTAATAGTATACTCCTTTTTCTCCCTTTCATTTCAGTTTTCGTAGATATATATGTGATGTAATCAAAACAATAAGTGCAGTTTTAATATTTTTCTGGTGGTGAAAAGTTCAAGAATAATATAGAACAGCAGCAATAAGTGACAAAATAATGTGCAACATAACTATAAGATTATGTTTGTCATAGCTTTTTCAGCAGCTTAAGAAGCTTTTTTATTTTTTTTGGCGAATGGAGTAAGCACTATAAATTTCTTTTCTGTGACAGGCGATTTTGATTTTACAAGGCAGGCATTAGAGCTCGTCACCAATGCAAGGTCACGGTTAATCCGGGATTAAACGGTGGCAATCACCTGTGCCCGCCACGGTAAATCGATTAACCGTGGAGGGCATGTTTAAAATGCCCGCCATGGTTAATGGTTACAAAAATCCATGGGCACACTGGCGAGCCCATTACCAAGAACACCAGCGAGCCCATTCCAAACCCGATAGGCTGAAACCGTATTCTTGCCAGGATCTGCTCGCCTTGACCTCCACCTTGCCGGATCCGCCGCCGGTCACCATTGAGAGGCCCACCTGCCGCTGGATGTGGGGGATGGAGGCACGCAACTGGCTTCACTTCCCCGCCGTCTCGTGGATCTGTGCCCATTGTGGCCGAGGAACATGCACGTGTGCCGGATCCACGAGGCCCGCTGCCGGAGTTGCTGGAGCCTGGAGGACATGCCACTGGGACCAGCATCCATGAGGCCCGCCGCCACCAGAGCCACCGAGAGCCGGATACGCGAGGCCCGCCTGCCGCCCCATGCCGTTGCTCCTCTTGGAGGGCTGCTAGAGGGAGAGAGAAGAGAGGCCAGGCCAGCGCACCCGCGTGTGGCTGCACCATCGGGCCGTCACGCTACTCCTGGCGGCCTCTAGATCCGTACAATGAAGGAGGGGAGGGGTAGTGTTGCCGGCCCTCGCGCGCTGATGAGAGGAAAGGGGGCGGAGTCGCCTGTAGAATGAGGAGAGATGAGAAGAGGGCATTTTGGTGAGAGGAGAGGACCGGCCGCCGTTGCTGAGAGTGTGTTGGGGAGAGGGAGACAGTGTAATAAGATGGAAACCCTAACTCCGAATTTATATACCAATATGGCTATCGAGCCTATTGGGCTTATTGGGCCTTGACAATTTTTCATGACGGGCCTATTAAATTGCCCATCACGGTTAACTAATTTACCATGGCGGGCACGTTAAAATGCCCTCAGCGAAAAATAGATATTAACCGTGGTGGGCATTTTTAAGTCGTCCGCCACGGTAAATCAATATTTCACGACGAGCAAATATGCCCGCCACGTTAAATAAAAAACACCCACCACCATTAATCGGGGGCATTAACCGTGGTGGGCAAACATGACGCCCACCACGGTCAAGTTTGGGTTATGTCTTGTAAAATGGTTTTTGTAGTTGTGAAAACAAAATAACTCATGAAGTAAAACTCTTGAAAACTCATTCTCATAGGGATGGTGCTGGATGAAGCTAAAAATACTAGCTTCTTCTAGCTCCTCTCTATAGAAATACATGCAGCATGAAACCCGAGTTTTGTCCCGGTCAACATGGCACGGCCAACGATCTTTTCCGTGCCCATGCCAGCTCTGCCCGGTGGAGTAGGCCATGCCTGGGCCACTCTCCTAGGCTACCAAGCAGCATGGCCAGGCTCGAATGCTAGCGGACTGGGAGCTACAAAGCTAGCTCTATAGCGTGGGGAGGGGATATAACCCTCTTGGCTGTTGTCACTCCCCGTTCTCTCTCAATGCTAATCTACGTTCGCCGTGCCTTTGTAGCGCCCTCACAACCCATTGCCTCGCTCTCACCTCTCTTGTGATGGCGCTCACCACCGCCTGCCACTGTCATTGCCTCTAGCTTTGTCGGGCTTCCCATCTCACGCGACCTCTCCACCACCAAATCTTGCAGATTTGCTTTTGTCTTCTTCGCTTCTCATAGATTGTGGTCTTCTCATAGATTGTGGTCTTGTCTTCCTCTCGACCACTCTCTATTGCTTGTCGTTCGACCCTGTCGTCATCCCCGTCTCCGGCAACCTCTCCACGGCCAGATCTTGTAGACATATATGGTCTCGTCCTCGTCACAACCACTGTCATTTGTTCTTTGAATAATATATCACGAGATTCGTCTATAAGAATGAAGAAAAGACAACCCTCCATCTCATCCTTTAACCAAATATATCACGGTTATTCTCGTTTTCTAAGAAGTTAAATATTTTAAACTTTAACCAAATACATTTAATAAAAATAGTAATATTTATGATGCATAATTAACATCGTTATATGACTCACCAAATATAATTTCAGCAAAAAAATATTTAAAAACTTAAATATTGCTAATATTTTTTATAAACCAAGTCAAACTTAGAAGCACAAATATCATACCATTATTTTTGTTAGGACGTAGGGACACTACTAGAAACTCTGATTCTTTTGGGTGTCACAGAAAACGCACAGAAAAATACGAGTACGTTAGTCGTTGGCGGCCACGATCCTCCATAAGACAAATCCACTCACCTATGAGTTTAGAGTTGCCAGCTCCGACGACGTGACTTTCGAAGTCGTCGGAGAGACTGATGACCGACGACAGCGACATCCACAATAACAAATCGTCCAATTCGCACTGATGACCGACGACAGCGACATCCACAATAACAAGTCGTCCAATTCGCCATTATGGGCAGTCTCAATGGGGTTTTTATAGGCGTTTATGCACATCAAATAGGGTGTCACATCAGCAAAAATCCACTTTTTGCATGAAACTCTAACGAGAGAAGGGAAAAGTTTCATCTCGGTGAAACTCTCTTGGCACGAATATCAACTATCTCTGAGTTATGAAATTAAATGTCTATGAAACCACAAGATGAAACTATCCATTGAGAGTAAGGGCTTTTCATCAAAGTTCATTTCATTTT